>OX638250.1:26757632-26800872 GCA_951806755.1 Brenthis hecate
TCCTCGAAGTCCTCCATGGAAGATGTCGGCTACGAAGGGGGAGACTGGCGAACCCATGGCCCCTCCAATACATTTGTTTTTTAAATAATAAGCAAAAACTAAATTAAAATTATTATCCTTAATTAATTTTAACTTTTTTAAAAATTATATGGCTTAAATAAATTGATACTATATTTTATATTTTTTCTTTATGGTTATAAATATAATAATGGACAACACTAAATATAGATTACTAATTAATATTTTTAAAATTGTAATAATTATAAAAATAATAGCAAAATATTAAAATAAACAATTTTCCATATTCAAATTATAATTGAAATTATAAAATTATAAAAATGTTTAAAGTTAAAAATATATGTAATGTAATTTGGTGCAACTTTTCATTTTGTTAATTTGTGGGTAGGCTTGTCTGTAACACACTATACATTCAAGACATGTAACACCTCAGTCGTTTCCCGTGACCATGGATGCTGTAAAAAGGCATTCGAAACGTCGGGAACCAAAAATCAAAATAAATCCGCGAAATAATCCGAAAAGATGAGTTTTATTTTAATAATTCTCATCTCATTACTTCTATGTTTTGTCTGTAAAAAAATAAGTTTTACTACCTTTCCATGCTCATATATAAAGTAGGCATCAAAATTGATTGTGAAGTATGTGGCCGACCAAATAAACCCAACAAGGATTAGGTAATTAAAATTTAAATTAGAAATAAATTATTGTAGAGCAAAAGCTTGCACAAATTCCCAAGCTTTATTTATGATAGATATTTGGTTACAAAGCAAAAGTCGTCCGAGACGATAACGACAAAGAAAATCATAGTTATATTAAGGAAAAACATTTCCAATAACGACAATCGTTACAAACTATTTCTGATCGTAGTTGTTATTACAGTGCATAGAAGAGGGTCAAATTCCGTAACATGGCCTATAAATAACACCTTCGAAATGACGAGCTCACTAAATAAACTCTGTCAAAGTGTAATAACAACCTAGTAATGTCAGCGGCTAGGAAATTCGTAAAATAAAAACATACCTGAACACAAGAATCTATACACAATTCTCGACCATAACGACTTTTGAAGCGGCCGTATTCGCTTGAATCCTACCAAAAAAGACCAGCCATATAAGCAAGTAACAATTAAGAAAAGACAGAAAATACAGTTTGGATTCACATATCGCAAATACCTACAGAAATAAAGTATACATATTAAATTATGACTATATTAAAAAAAATAATGGTAGCAGAGTTGCTCAGGCAATGGTAGTCCTAGCTTCGAAATCAAAGTGAAGCGGTTTCAAATCCCGTGACTCACAAGTCTGATATTTTCATGTGAGAATCATCTTAGCAAGTTTTTGAAAGACATGTGAAGTCCGCAACCCGCACTTGGCCAGAGAGCTGCGATTTGGCCTGATCCCCTTGTATTGTAGAAAAGCCCGTGCCCAATAGTGGGACGTTAAAAATTACTAATACATTAAAATGTGCCAATTTTTATCTTTTTCCTTTTGGATAATAAATCCTTACAGGCGGATAAGACTTTTTACCTTCCTGTTTTTTTTAAAACTCTTTAGGGTCTTGAGGCTTTAGTGACTATCTATACAATAAATGAAATTGAAGTGTCAGTTTGTAGTGTCAAAATAACAGCTTTTTTACTAAATGCATATGAAAGTATAAAGGGTATAAGAAAAAAAAATATTTTCCGTCTGTTTGTTACGGCTAATATCCGAAACAACTTGTATAACTTGTAGTGCTATAAGGAGTAGCTGATTTACTTTTATTTTGGAAAAAAGAATTAGGGTTCCGAGCAAATCATTAAAACCCTTGAAATTTTGAACAAAATCCGCGTAACTGCGGCCGCACCCGAGCATAGCAAGGGTATTTAGGCTAGTAATTGATTAATGATAAACTAGCATACAGCTACATCATTTCAAAGTTAAATATAATATAATTTCAATGTAAAGTTACGTGAATTTATTTACATTATTCATTCTTAACTCTTGTTGAAACATATAGCGAAACACAACGGCTACCAAGCTAAAAAACGCAATTAAAATGTCGACAGTGTCAGCGCGCCATTAGTGTCTCCTCGAGGGTGGAATCTCTTGAATTAAAGGAAGTTTACATCAGTCAATTACAGCCAGTAAAAAAAAAGTACTATTTGATTTTTTTAACACACAATAATGGAATAATGTTCTATTCGCTATATAGATATTATCCAATTCTGCTTAGAAAAAGTAAAGTAGAAAATTTACCAGCAAGATACCACACCAATTGTGAAGCCATACAAAAAATGATTTATAAAGAAATATCTTTCCGAATAAAATAATAAATTAAAAGAATACAGACAAAACCATTTGTTGAGAAGAGATATTAAATGAGAGTTACATAGTGTTCCCTTGAGAATATCAAGGAGAGCTGTGAGTGACGTTCACTCAAAGGGGCAGACGAGAATGCTTATCGCCCGAAGACAGGATTACGTCAGATTCAAGTTTATTCACGTGTAAGTTTCACTAGATTACGAACAATGTTTACATATCTACTTTCAATGCTTTTATTCCAGCAGCATTTAGACTGCCTTTTGATTTAATTTATTAATTCATGAACAATTTCCTCACGGAGAAATTTAAGTTGCATTAATTTACTATTACTCGAAGTTTTTATTTTGATACAAATTTTATACTAGTGTTTAATATATCCATACTTAATATTATAAATGTGAAAGTGTTTGTTTGTTTGTTTGTTTTTCCTTCTTTCGAAACGGAGTGACGGATTGGCGTGATTTTGTGTGGAGATAGATAGAGGATTGTAGAGTGACATAGGCTACTTTTTACTGCGGGAGATTATCTTATTCCCACGGGAAAAGAAGTTATAATACAACTCAAAAAATATTTATGATCAGAATTATTTGAAACTTAGTATAAATGCTCTTCAATACAATTAAACGAATACATATTTTAGCATATTTTTCGAAATTCATCCCATAAGGGGGGATTTTAGGGGAAATTAGGGGATGAAAGTTTGTGTTGAACCAACTTTTTTAGAGTTTTTTATAGTTTTAGCGCGAGCGAAGCCGCGGGTTCTGCTAGTTATTAATAAATAAAATTCGCACGTTGCTCCGCTTACGTGGTACGACAATAAAAACTAATGTCACTCACGCTAAAACACTACCTACTAGTGAAACCTTCTTCTGTCCTGATCCTGCAGGAGCAAGCGCGTTATTGGAATAAAAAGCAACCAGTTATATCCGAATAGTGATTATGCGTTAGTAAAAATTGCGCTAAAATTGGTTCCGTTTTTGAAATTAAAACAGTAGTCTGTTTGCTATTATAATTTAAAACGTTTTTTTATAAGAAGAATAGGAAAGCATTCCCAAGATGTTATTTAAGTTTATATTACTATATGAACGCCATCAAAAGAAAAACGAACGAACTTATTAAAAGGCCGGGTAAAAATGGCAAAGCTAATTAAACCCATTTTGCTAAAAGCGTAAAATTTTAAAGCAAATATTTTCAAACTGCTAACATGCCAGTCGCACAGAACTCGGTTACGGGTTACGGGCGAGACTAGTCGTAACATAATTTACCGGACTACGAAGTGAGCGGCAGCGGCTCCACTTTTGTGCCTGTCTGCCCGAACACTCCAGCTGAGTGTCGACTGTCGAGCAAAACTGCCTGTTTCTATGAAATATACGGTGCTAAATAATATTTGATTTATATATATATATATATATATATATATATATATATATATATATATATATATATATATATATATATATATATATATATATATATATATATGCTTTCTTTGTGTTGAGTTTTTAATTTAACCTCGTTTCTAATACGTTGCAATTAAAATGGAGCTGAAATATTTACTTAACTAAATTTGTAATAGATGAAGCTTTAATTAATATCAAAAGTTGCGAAACTCGACGGAACTTAATATTAATACTTGAACAATATTATAATATTAGATTGATTCGTTAATTTGGTTACTAAAAATATTTCATTTATGAAATAAGCAGGTACATTCAACAGGAACAGAAAACAGGCATTTCAGTAGTTTTTTTTAGATATTAAACAGTAAAAATAATTTATTAATTTCAATATTAAAAGATATTTTATAAAATTTAAGTTCGTGCGTAAAATTATAATTATTAATTTTTCATTTCAAAGGTCAATTAGAAATATGTAGAAGAATAATAAAATAATATTTTATCCGGTATAGTGTATAACATTTTAAAACACCAAACGTGTAATCCCTTATAGTGTATAACAAGATAAGCGTGCAATGAAGTTAATGGTTAAAAGGCCATTAGTAATAAAAGCCACCCTGACCGCGCTAATAAATCCGGCACACAGGCATCGATACACACGCTGCGTCCTATTACATTCCGGAAAACGTGTAAAACCTTATTAACCTAAATTACTTTCCAATAGGATAAATATCTTGTCTGACATTAGATTTGGTTTAACGTAATGGTATAAAAAAATCCAAAATGTACTCAGCCAATGACCATGGTATGAAGGTATTCATTCCTAAGTCTTATGTCACCTTTAATATGAACTTACTTTTATCTAATTAAAGAAAAGTAGATCGGTTAAAGTGATACTCGTCGCTTATCACACCGTAGGTTCTTATAGTGCGCTACAGTTCTCATTAAGGTATACTTTTATTATCTAGATCTTAAAAATCCAAATCATCTAATACTTGCATAATATCTATGCATAATAATATATACACAATTCTAAAAAAGAGTAGGTAGGTAGTACACTTTTTTATTTATTTATACATTAATTTATTTATACAAATCCAACCTACGGGAACCGTACATTTTTCCGGGATAAAAAGTAACCTATGTGTTATTCTGATGTATAAGCTATATTATTGTAAAATTTAATTAAAATCCATTCAGAAGTTTTTGCGTGAAAGAGTAACAAACATCCATAAGTACATCTATACATCCGGATATTCAGATATCCACATATCCTCACAAAGTTCGCATTTATACTATTAGTAGGATGTGCTCATATGGAAATAAACCTACCGCATACTTATAAACACGTTTATCGAAGTTCTAATCGCGTAAACGCTTTCAAGCTTTATCGTGTAAAACTAAATTACAATCTGACGTCATGTGTAATTGCTTAAATTACTAAGCTGACATGACCTAAGCATAAACGAAGGCAACAAAAGGTAACCTTAATTACTAAAATATAATTACCCGGAATACTGTTATCTAATCAAACATCTAAACAAGTTGTACCTACATTAAACAATTTTTATGTATATGAGAAAGATTTATTGAAAAATCGTTATTTTGTTTTAGTTTGGAATATTTAAACAAATACACGTAAACCCAGAAGAAATCCTGAAAACGACTATGGGAGATCAGTATTTATTTACATTATCTTAGTGAGGAAACAAAGACACAGATAGAAAACGGAGCTGTATTCTCTGTACCTATTTAAAGATATAAATATTTGGTTTTAATAGTACTGTAAAAACAGCAGATACTCAGTTGAAAGGATTTAAAAACTCCCGTCTCTCGGTTTACTTTTGCTTGTCTTAATAAAACATTTCAGTAACAGATTCGCTTAATAAGGCCGCAAAAGCTAAATTCAAACATAAAGCAATATAAAATTTAATATGAAATATATGAAGTAATTAATTAGAAGATCAAAAATTTCGTTCATAAAAGGGGACGACAACCAGCCTTAGTTCACAAACACGGTCACTTATGCGAGCCTTTTTGACCCTTGAATATAAAATGAGCATCAATTATAAAGCATTCTTTGTATAGACCACGTCAAAATATATGTCATCCACAATATAAATTTAATTTGTCATCATCCCGACGACATATAAATAATAATAATAAATAATATAGTACAGTAGATTTACTTGCCATAGAATTTTAAACTTATTTTTATATATTTTTCCTACCAACTATTTTTAAATCCCTCAACGACCGCGGACACGCCGGCGTTACAGTTAATAATTGATTTCTTAGAAATTTAATTAATTTCTTAGACATTTACCTGGTGGTGCTATAAAACACGATAAATTATGATAATTTGTTTTGTATTACTTTGTTTTGTGCGTTGCTATTAATTCTAATCCTAAATTGAATTTTCTTGTTTTATTGTATTGACTATTTAAATATTATCTAATTTATTCTAATTATATGTCTGATAATGTGATTTTTAAATTTAAATTGTCATATTTATTAATTTTATAATTTAATTTCAACTTTATTTATTAACTTATTATTATTATTTAATTTAAAATTTGCATGACGTGATTTAAAAAAAAGAGCATGTTGTGATAACTTATAACTAAAAGAACATTTATGAAGTTGTTAGCATGAATATCATACCGTTTTTAATGTATCTTTTGTCGGTTGTACTTTAATAAATAAATAAATAAAATTGAATATGAAAAGAAATACCTATACAGGGAAATAATATTAATACAAGAAGGTATACGTAGCTTATTTTATAATATAAATGATAATACAAATGTAAATGCCACCTCCGACGAAGCAAGAATAAATGATAATTTTTCAAAGCAATTAGCTGTAAAAAATATTTCTTCACTTAAAGTGTTTTAAGTTATAGGTACAGTTGCTGTACAATATGAACAAAGAAAACTAATAGATTTATATCACTTAACTTTTAACTTCGTATCTCTTTCTCGAACAAAACCTTTATCAATACTGGATCTCGCTTTCGTTGATTGGTTTTTAATGACACTTCAATTAAGATTTATTATGTCTAGGACGAAAATAGTACTAGCTATCTACTTACTTAGTTTCTAACTATAATTCACGCGATATACATATATTTAGAAGGTTTTGGAAAAATATGAATGGAACCTCTAACGCAAATTGATCAAATCGAAACAACTGCAATATCCTCGGGTTTACGCGTAAATATTGTATATTTATGCGAAACCCTTCTGTCAGCAACATTGCCTGGAAATTTATTCGAAGCCCTAAAGAATAGTGCTGAAAATAAGTCTTCGTCAATAATGAAAGTCTTAACTTAAATATTTTGGAGTGAGCTATAATAATAATACTGTTCATAGGCCACGATTATTTTACTAATATTATAAATGTGAAAGTTTAGATTGATGTTTGGATGTTTGTTACTCAATCAAGCTAGAACGGTTGAACGGATCTGGATGAAATTTGGCACAGATATAGATTATAGCCTGGAATAGCAGATATGCTACTTTTTATCTCGTAAAAATGTACGGTTCATTGTGGGATAGATTCGTTTTCGTTGTTTTAGAGGCATACCCGAGTGAAGCGAGGGTGAGTTGCTAGTTTTAAATTATTAATTTGTTTGTTTTTTGTTTTTTTTAAACTTTAGTTTAGAAATATTTGAAATTCTGTTGTAAGTATTTTTTCTATTTTTATCATCCGGAAAAATAGCATATCCTGCAAAGTAATTTACATATTTTTTTATAGTTGTCAGTTATTTTAATCGTTATTTCTCTGAACTATAGTCCTATTGTACACATTATGACAGAAAGTGTCTTCAAATTTATCTCCATTGGCCAACTTTATGACTTGATTCTGATAAATGTTTTGTCGTAAAGACGCTCTCAGAACATTTAGGGTAATATTTTATTAAATGCAAAAATAAGACAATATTATGAATTTAATACCCTCCTTGGATCTAAGCCATAATTTAAGCCATTTTAAATTATTTGTGATAACGGGAAAAACTTAAACATTGAAATCTTGCTAGTGGATCTATCTATATCCATAGAATTATTATTCCCTATATTAATTCTATGGATATATAGATAATGACTGAAATAATATAGGGAATGACTGAGATAATATAGGGAATGACTGAGACTCATAGTTTTCCTTATTTGAAATTCCGATTGATGTATTTAATATCCTATTTATTATTATTGCTGAAATATAGGTATATTTTGATTTTATTTAGTTTTCAAGTAAGCAATTTTGGTGAAGACTGCTGATGTTTAATTAATTCTTCTACGTCTTAACCTACATGCAAGGTTGTGCATAAAGATATAATCAAGACAGAAAAACAAAGAATTCAATATAATATAAAGCATTAAGCATTATATTTTATTGATTTTTTATACTATTGTTAGATTTTATTTTACAGAAATATTTCATTTTCATGTCACAAAAATGAAAGTTGCTCTGAAATATTGATAGAAGACTGATGGTAAATGATCGAAGACACTAAATTATTATCATCATTAGTCTTAAAGATTAATGTCTCTGGCGCAAGGGATTATTTTTACCCTCAGGTAACTAATCGAGGTTCGAAAGTATCGGAAAACTCGTTAGAAGCATCGAACACCGAGTTAATTAGCACCTAACTTATAATATGACGAGCGGGGAAGATAGAATGACATGTTAGTTTTTTAACGAAAATATTGTTGTTATCCTCTAGATATTTTGAGTAGTTTTTAACACAATAGATATTATAAATATTTTACACTATTTTCGTCCCCAGTAACCAATAAAAACTTTTTAGCAAAAAAATAAAAACCGACTTCAAACAAAAGCACTAAAAATTAAAAAATTACTGATTGGTAGTTTTCATTTACTATACATACCTAATCAAATATTTTCGAAGTCGGTGTGCTTTGCTTTATATGAGCTGGCACCGATTTCGAAAATATTTGATTAGGTATGTATTTAATAGGTAGGCTTTAATTACTTAGCCAAAGCACACCGACTTCGAAAATATTTGATTAGGTATGTATAGTAAATGAAAACTACCAATCAGTTATTTTTTAATTTTTAGTGCTTTTGTTTGAAGTCGGTTTTTATTTTTTTGTTAAAAAGTTTTTATTTTTCCCTTTTTAGTGTAGACAGTAGTAGCAAAGTAAGGATTCTAACGTGTTAGGCTTGTCAAATCAAACAAAATAAGCCCAAACTCAAAGTATTTACTATTAGCCGTTGAAGAGTTCCACCTATCCACCTTCTGGCCTTGCCGGGCCTTGCCGTCAGATCAGGTCAACAACACCAAACCACTGTACTATCAACAGAAATAGAAATACTTGCAAAGTTTCAAGTCAATATGACAATTAGAAGTAGGTTAAATTCATCATTAGTTGTTTTTCCACCCTTAGGGGTGGTATTTTTTTTTTGAAATTTAAATGGGACCAATCTGGAAGTGTACCCTTTCAAACAAAACAAAAAATGTCCAAATCGGTTAATAAATGACGGAGTTCTGAGGTAACAAACATAAAAAAAAAAAAAAACATACAGTCGAATTGAGAACCTCCTCCTTTTTGAAGTCGGTTGAAAAGTATTTATATCACATGTGAAAGACGGTTTCCTGTATAGTTAATAATACCCAATATGACATTAATTGTGATAAAAACTACAAAAAACACGTCCACTATTCTTTGCGTCAAAGCAGGAGGTTGCGTTAAGGCAGTCATACTCAACCTTTTTTTTATAGGGGCCACAAACACGTTTCAGTCATGATGTCGAGGGCCGCAAGCAAAAATTATTTAGGTCTTAATTAAAACGTAATTCCAAGTTAACGATGTAAATGCGATTTTAATACTGTGAACACTTTTTCAAAACTTTATCGAGATATGGCTTGTCGCTACATGCTATCCTTATAACATCATCTAGATGAGAATCTGTAAGTTTGATTTTGTAAACGTTCTTTGTGAATTTCATTTTTGAAAAAGACGATTTACACTCATACGTAGACGAATGTTAGTAGGATTTGGGCACATCTTTGGACACTTTTATATTTTTGGGGAACAATACTCCAAAATTCCACATATTCTCTGTTTTCCCTTTTTTCTTTAAACAGAACTTCTAGATTGGTATCGTTTTCAAAATCGATGAACTTACCAAACAACTCTGAGTAATTACAATTTAAAACGGGAGCCAACTCTGAGATGTAACTTCAGATGGGCCAAAAGCCTGGCCTGGACAAAGGCCTGGCGGGCCGCATCCGGCCCGCGGGCCGCTGGTTGAGTATAGCTGCGTTAAGGAAAGTCCCTGCTATGCATTAAAAACTAACCTACAAACACTATTTTACAATTATAATATTTTCAAGGAATATATTTTATTCATCACATACCTATACGATATGAATATTATACCTTTACATTTGCTTAAGCAACCAATTACTAATAGACTCATCCGAGGCAGCTAATTAGCGCGCTTAATACGCCAGCGGTAAATATAATATAATATCTATGTACTTGTTTTTCCATTAAGGATCTGCTTAGGGTTGCATTAGATACTCTTTTATATTCTAAAAAAGCTTCAAATGAAAGGTTTTTTAAATTATAAAACAAATAGAATATTAAAAAAGATTTCTAATTGATATAAATAAATTCTATCACGATTGAATATATACCTAAACTTAATATTAATTTAACACAATTAAATTATAGCAACTACTTATGTTGTTTAAAATGAAGCAACAGGCTCCAATTTACTTGGATTATTGTACCAGATTAATATAAAAGCGTTGTGATTTTTGTTGGGCTGCCAACTGGGGAATTACCGAGCTATAAAAAGTCAGAATCCCGCGATACAAAGCCGTCTCTCCAAGTAGTTAAAATTGAACAACTCTGTAAATATAACTTTTCCAAGGATAAGTAATACTGATTTACATTTTACTTACGTCTCAAACTTTTCATTTTGTTATGCTAACTTTTCTAAAACTTCCAAATATAAGACGCCTTACAACTCATCAATACATTTCTTACATATATATTCTTGTTGGATAATTTATTAAAATTTTATGAATAGATAGGTACTTATTATAAGTAGCATTAGAAAACATAATAATGAACTCAGAAAATTAATTTGATTTTCAATGAGATTGAAACAGTCGATTGAATAAATCAGGACTCCGCAAGAGAAAATGATGGAAAATTTATCAGCAAATAAATTCAATCTTTACCAAGTAATATTAATTATATTGGCTATTAAATATGTCTCTCCAGCTTGTAATATAATTACTTTTTAACTAAAAAGGTACACACTAACTTCAAATTATTGTAAATGTAGTATGTTGTTTTTTATACCCTCTGGAGTAGATCTTATTTTTAAAATTTTTAGGACCCTTAAAACCTTTATTAATAAATAGGTAATTTATTAAATAAGAAAGCTTGAAAATCCAATCACAATTGAGAAGATATAGCAAAGTATTTATAAAAAATCATACAGTCGCATTCAATACTTATATTATAATTAATGTCTTTCTTTTTTGTACTTGGACAAAAACCTATAAATTTTTGACTTTATACAAGAATATTTGATCACCGTCGCTTCGCTCGGGTTGGTTCCTAGCTTGATTCCCCATATAAACTTTCATCCTCATCTTCACCCCCTTAAGGCATGATTTCCGGGAGAAAGAGTATGTCCTTTCCAGGGTTTCAAACTATCTTCTTGCCGAATTTCATCTAAATCGGTTCAGTAGATCCAGATATTACCCTCTACAACGTCACAAACTGACAAACTTTACCTCTTTATAGTATTAGTATAGATGAAAATTTATATTCTTCCAACTGGCTTTTATGATCTTATCTTCGGATATGGTCTATCTAGAATTAGCTATAGTCCAGCTGTCTTTTCATCTCCTCAATTACTTGTCAAGACACCATTTCAATTGTAGCTATTTGAAAAACTGCTTTTAAAAGCCTATAGGCATAAAGAATAAAACAACTTAATATATGATCATACATATATTTGCACGGTACTTAATATGTGAAAACATTTAATATTATCTCCAATATTACGCTGGCGTCATTGCATTCTATAAATTTAATATGTTCCGATTATCATAAATACGCACGATGAGAGATGCCTACAAGTTCAGCAAATTCCACAACTTCATCGTCGGATCTGAATGATAAATTTTAATATGGATTATCGCTAGTACCAATTCGGTATTAGAAATTACATAGATCAAATTCAAATATATTTTTAGCTTCACGTGCTATTAAATCGTTGCGAATTATTTATATTGCAAAAGGATTTCACTTTCAATCAAGAACCCAAGTTCTTAGCAGTATTAGATTTTACTAACGCGTTTCTGCTTTCTTCAAGCTTGTATTAATTTATTATTAATACCCTACCTCTATACAAAAACTCACTGCCTGAAAAATGGAAACACAAACACTTTCTCGTAATCTTTATATTCTTAATTGTGATATTGAGTTTATTTGTACTTTTCTTCATTACAAAAGGTTAAAATGTCTAAATTAATAGTACTCGTACTAACGAAGTATCTAATTTACTTTTTTTTTGTTTTCAATAGGCATAATTATGGCCTCCTGATAGATTGCGGTCACGGCGGCCAATCTCACTGAGACTAGCCAACTGTTCTGGAGATATAATAGTATACAATCGTACTCGCTCATAACATGACCGAAGAAAGAACAAACGAAGGACCGACGATTTTACAAAAAGACTCAATAACTGAACTTGACCCGAGCCGGGATTCGAGTCCAGGACTCCTTCTCAAATGTGCAACCGTAAATGCAAGCTACAACACCATCGTTGCAGTTTCATAAGTCAGTTAAGTTGGTCATAATATTAATGCTTTGAATATAGCGACTACTTTAAAATAGCGGTCTTAGTTATTAGTTTGTAGTTCGTAGTTGTTTAGTTAATAGCTCTTGTAAGTAAGCAATTGATCTTGGTAAAATTTTCAAGTATACATATGTAGGTAGCCTCTGTATTTAATACCTTACGTGAAGGCGTTTCTAAGAAATCTATAATGAGGGGATGAAAAGATGTTGCCTCCCACCTACCTTTTTTCAACCCAAATCACCCCACTCATTCCCAATATAACTTCCATTGACGCCAATGAATATTTTTCTTCTGAATCTTAAAGTTTTTATAAAATAGCACCGATTTAATTTGATTCTTAAAATAAATCTTACTAATATTATAAATGTGAAAGTTCATCCATCTCATCCAGTCTCAAACACCCATCTAGGATGTTTGGATGTTTGTTACTCAATCACGCCAGAACGGCTGAACGGATCTGGATGAAGACAAACACAGAGATAGATTATAGTTTGGAATAGCACATAGGCTACTTTTTATCTCGGTAAAATGTACGGTTCCCGTGGGATAGATTTGTTTTTGTTTTTCTGTTAGTGGCACGTGTTTTACCATTATTGCCCATTGAGGCACATTTCTGGAGTTCGAATTCACATTAGGGCGAACATTATCATAACCATTATGCAAAAAAGTATATTGGTTTGGTTAATCTGTAGTGCATGTTTAAGTCACTCAACACAAAACAGAAAATTCCAAATGTGCAATGAATATAAAATCTCTTTATCTACACCAATAACAGTATTTATTTATTTTCTTTAAGTATTATGAATATAATTTTCATTTGTAAAGTAACTTATCCGGTCGAAAATTTCCATTTAGAATGGTTGATTTATTCAATATTATTTTTACCATTAAAATAATGAAGAAGGCCTTAAGGTATTCAAATTATGATGAATGCCTTGTACCGATGAATTCATGCAAAATATAAACCACTCACATTAAAAGCATTACTTAATTTCCCGTGTGCATACAACAGTGTCTTTTTATTGCCATATCAAATATACATCGAATATTTTATTTATCACTAGTTTTATCCAACTTCTTTTTGTAAGTATGTTTTATCATTCAATTCATAACTACAAAATTGATGCCTAATATTATATGAGAGCGCGTATGTAATACGAGTTCAAACACAAATATATATATTTTGAAGTAGTATACTAACCAAATACAGCAAACTGTTTTAAGAAAGACTTAGATATTTAGTTAAAAAATTGATATTTATATTAGATACATAGTTTAAAAAATAAACAGTTACAATAAACGTGTTCTAACTAAAGTAGAATAAGCAAAACTAGACCATATCTCCATATCTCAATAACATCCAATGAGGCCGAATTTTCATGATATTTTGACTAGGTTAGGGTTAAATTATATTTTTTTTATAGATTTGGAATGATCTATATTTGTTTACTATAACAATGTAGATATTATAACTCTAATTAACAGCTAATAGTGTAGTATATATAATAAAAAAAATATATAATTTATATAATATATTAAAGCCGTTGCGGGACGCTTGGCAGATGTGAGCAATCGAAACTATTTTGTATAGAAAATATGCATGACAGGATGGTTTTTAAAAGCAGTAAAATGACGTAATTAAAAATAATTATATTTAGATTATTTTTAAAGAAAAAAATCTTTATTTAAAAAATACATCTCAATTTAATACCAACATTAAAAACTAAAATACTTGCTCGAAGCGATGAGAGAGAGGGACGAATCGCCGAGCCGAGTGGGAAGAGTCTAAGAGTTACGGGCACGTGGCGACTAACGACGCGTCGCCACACCAACAGCCGGTTTAACCCACCGCATTAGATGTTTCACATCAAAAAGATCGTTTTAAATTCAAATAAATAAGTAAAATTAAAAAAGTTTTGAGAGGCATAATATGTGTCAAAACTCTTCCAGCAATTCAATGGATCATTTTTAACTTTTATACATAGAATTAAAAATTTACAAATTTAATTTAATATTGAAACAGCCTGAAAGCGATCATATTTCCCAAAGCGTGCTTGTCCCGTCCCAAAGCCTAACAAAACACAAACTTTCTTGAATGTTATTAATGAAAGAAAAAAAGTAACAAAAATAATTTCGGATCGATAAATATATATTCATAATATGACTTTTAAAATAATATTTGTTCGCTTTCTAGGTATTACGCGATATTACTGTGTAAGAAAACTGACACATCAAACGTTGAAGGTACCGAATATCAAAGGTCACATAATATTGAGTGCAGACGAGTCTGTAGTCGCATAGCCACCCACAGCTTCGTTCCATTGCCCTCCGGCCCTCATTATCGCTAATGTCACAAATACATATGATATAGCGATTGAAATGTTATTCAAAGAGCAGATAACTGACATTATTTGGCTTTTGGCTTTTAAATATGTATTTGTAGAATAGGTGAGAGGTATTCTCTTACAAATTATCACAAAAATTAGCATTCCATTCCAGGTTCCTATAACAAATATAGGTTAATTAGAACTTGCCTTAATTCCCGTAAAGAACTAAAAACGAATATTTATAAAATAATAAAACGCTTTAATTTTCTCCATTCTACACAATTTTTGAATGGATATGATGATGATGATGTCGTCCTGGCCGATTTTGACTACGGCGACCATCTCACTGAGATTAACCGACTGCGTAGGAGACATTATAGTGCACAAGTATACGTGCCGTTGGTAAAAAATTAGATTGAGATTTAGAATAAATCTGACAACGTTAAAACAAAATTTATTGTGTGTTCAAAATTTATTTCAAAATACAACCGAAAATTAAATGAAAACTTTGAGTAACAGTATAAAAAAATGTTTTAAATAAAACAATACCGTATAAAGATTGATCTCAGGCAGGCGGCCGGTCGTAAAACTTTTACCAAGTACTATCAGCAGTACAGAAGATGTACTGCGTCGATCACAAGTGATTGGGAAATGGGCAGGGAGATGATGATGAAGTGTTCGCGCCGACACCAGTGCACTCTCTATTCCTTTCACTCTCAAATTCCGATGGGACGAAAATTCAACGAGACCGATGAGAGATAAGAGAGATAAGTGACCGACGACTTTACGAACTCTTCGATGCACGGGGGTACGGTACGAGGGGAATGAAACACTGCCGACTTACGAACTCCGTGATGCTACCGAGAATTTCTTAACAGAAAGACTAAATAACTATACTTAGCCCAACCTGGGACGCGAACCCAGGACCTCCGGATGTGCAGCCGTACATCCGGAGGCAGGATATATAATAAATATGTTATTCGTACAGTTTTTTCTGTTATTTTAAATTAGCATTTTTTCCCAATCCCACTTTTTGTAGCAAGTTCTGGTTACCTGTTATCAAGATAGTTTTCACCATGTATAATATGTAAATTACATTAATTTAAAACATCTATAATTATTTACTCACTTGAGCGCCCAATTTTTATTAATTAATAAATAAAGTTACTTAATTTATATGCTTCTACAGGAAGCAAAGTATACTAAGATACTAATGTTATTATACATATATATGTAAAGCAATTTTATTAATTAATGCTTAATGAGTGAAGCGGGCGGAGCGTCGCTAGGCCGTCCACAGGCAATTTTCACGTCACAACCCCAATCACTTTAATACATACATTCCTTATAATACAGACTCCGGTCTTACCGTCTTTGCAAAAAAATACTTTATAAAGTTGCTAGCAAGTGGGTAATAATTTATTTCAATGAAAAATAAAACCATACGTAAAAATCTAAAATGCAATATGTGAAATTAAGTTCACAGAACTATTTGAGTGGTCTCTCCTGGGAAATAGAATGAAAATTTTATTACATCTCACATTGTTTGCTGCACGGAATATCATACATAAATTTAAACTTTAATCTGTAGGCTTCCGTATAGGGCGACTGTAGAATGTGAATTTTCATGATAGTAAGATTAAATCGATGAAGACTTCAAAGAAAAGCTCATTTTATTATACCTACTAGATTAAGTAATAAATCAAAGCATCAAAGATCCAAAGAGCTATTAACTTCCAAATCAACATTCCCTGTAAACTTATTATTGAATAATAAATAGCAGTAATTAGAACATTAATAAATTAGTAAGCCTTATTTATTACATTTTATTCATATAAAACTATCGATTCATTTCGATAATTTCAGCAATCAAACAACATACATATTATGGATAATACCAACATACAATATATAAATAAACAAAGTGCAGTGGAAGCCCTCGCTTAGAAAACAGAGTGAAGCGGGTTCAAATCCCGCACCTCTGATATTTTCACGAGCGAACCATTTCCAACATGATTACCATATTTTGTCTTACGGTGAAGAAAAATATCATGAGGGAACCTGCATGTCTGAGAGAACCTAGGAAGTTTTCGAAAGATATGTGAATTCCGCCAAACCGCACTTGAACACAGTGTGTTAGCCTATGGCCTGATCTCCTTCACACTGATGGGAGATCGGTGCCCAGTGGGACGTTTAAAAAAGGGCTGAATACAATGTTAAAGTACAATAGAAATTATACAAAAATGTTCCGAATTGGGTAAAAGTTTTCTACTTGACTGATTTATAAGTTAAATAGAACATGATGTGCTGTTTAACGACTACACTGGTCGGAGCGAGTGATCTTTTGAAAATAGCCAGCTAGGCTGTCGGTACCTATTACATACATGCTTATGCAATGGTGCACTTTCTATCTGTTCACTCTGGTATGGTAGTAATAAAACTCGCCCGGAGGTGCTCTGCGAAGCACGGCAGCATCAAATTCCCCATCCCGGGTTGTTGCTGAGAATTTCTGTCAAACAATAACAATTTAATCAAAAGAATCAAATCCAGAGCAATAGGCGAAGAGCTGTCAGAGAACTAGTATCTTACTGGAACATTTGCATCTGTATACAAATATATAAGCATATTTTGTATTTTTGTTCTTTTTAACGTATATACTAATCACAGAAACAACCAGTTCGAGTTTCAGAAATCTTTTTAATATTTCATAGCCTATTTATTGAAAAGATACATATGTATGCTATCTAATATTGCACTATGATCTTTGGAAGTAGAGCAATTATATCTGTATAAATAATAATAATAATAATAATATTTATTGAAATAATAAAGACACATAAAACGCTAAACAATAAACTACTTTGGCGAAGCAACGGGTAACCCCTAGATTATTTATATTTTATTATAAAACAGTTTAAACTTAACAATTTAGATCTAATAATATATTAATAACAAAGTTAATTTTGGCAAAAATTAATTAATAAAATCAAATCAAATATCCTTATTCCAAATAAATTTTACAAGGAATCTTGAATCATGCCTTTTTATGTTTTTAAAAATTCAAATAAAATTTTATATAATATATAAGTCCATGAAGAACTTATCACCATTTCGGAAGGCAGTTCTGCTGAAAAGAGCCTAAGAGAAACTCAACATTATGAATAAAAATGGAAAACGACATAATAAAAAATATTTTTATTTATTTTATTTAAATTTGGAAATCATGTGACCTTATAAGCTGTGGTATAAATATTAATAATAAGGTTTAAATAGAAGCATAATAAAATATTTGGATTGTTGGCTATCAAACCAAGAGATGTGGCCAATATTAAAGATAAAGAATTTAGGTTATTTACGTTTGCTACGTGTTGGCTACGAATCCGCTACGTGGCTACCCTGTAGTATATGTGCCTGATGAGCCGTCGATTAAACCGGATTTCATTTCTATATTGAGAAAGTTATCTAAATAGGCATATTTTATATATTACATTATTACTTGTATCTAAAACATTATTACTGAAATTAATATACAAACGATTTCCTGAGATTGTCTCTGTTTGCTTAAATAGGGGATTTAATGAATTTCATCTTTTTTAAAATAATTGTAACTGTTATTTTTAATATTAAATACCTTAAATTGAATATTTATGTAATGTCTACGAGGTAGTGATTCTAACTTTTTAGCCTTTCATCAAAACCTATGTCTTGTATTCATCTTATATTTTTGAGACGTCATCCCAACTTTCGTTTTTCAGACTTATTGTCATCATTTGTAATAAAAGCTCAGTAGAGGTCTTATGAAAAGGCCAAAAAACACAGAAAATGTTAGTCAGAAAACATGTGACAGTAACTTGCTGCAAACGGCTGAAAGGATTTTCTTGATTTATAGCTTAGAGCACTCTCGATCAAATCACGTTTCTAACAAAAAAAACTAAATTATCCATTGGGCGCTACGATGCCACCGACAAAGATACACTGAAACGCACATTACACACCTCTTATTATAGGATGTCAATGCGACCATTCTTGGTCTATTGTGATGCGTTCAAAATGACTTCCGTTGTGTATGTTATACGACAGTAAAAGTCACGTAAGCTTTTATACCTACCTAAACTATTTTCCTAGCTTCAAATTTCTAATAATATTGTTTTATTGTAGCTAAGAGACCAGGAATGTTTAATATAGTTTTTGTTTTCTATCTTTAAGATTTATGGATACTATTAAAAATTCTAATAAAATAGAAATATAGAAAGCGTGTTTAATATTATATCAACACAAATGAAGTGCCAATGTTATTTTAACATTGATAATACGCCCGCTGGGTAATCGCAGCGATTAATTGATAAGTGGCGAGACTTCCAGGCAAAAACTAAATCGGTCCACCGCCTCTGATGTCTTCTGTGAATGTTCGGAACAGTCGAAGTGATCAATAAATATAATAACAGAAAATTCCACTTACATATTTTCTCGAAATTCTGTTTCTTAAATCATGCATCTGCTTGTAATTGTCTAAAAGAATTTTAAAGGGTTTTTTCTTGTACCAGTTATACTTAATTTAATTGTAAAATATAGCTTATTCTGCTACATTATTAATAAGTGATTGGGAACTAATGGGAAAATATACAAACAGACCCACAGGCAACAGTACACTTGTTCTCACTATGATATTAATAAACATTGTTCACTTTACCTTCTAGGTCTAGCGCTCAAATAATTTCATTTAAGATTCTGCTAATTTAATTAATGACACTTTTATTTAGATAAAGTTAATGTATATTTTGTATGTTAATTATAAATAATTGTATATATATATATATATATATATATATATATATATATATATATATATATATATATATATAACTTTTGCGATTAAATTAGAAGTACGGGAACAAAATTTTCTACATTAATAAATAGTAGGTACCTATATCGATCATCGCTTACCTAAAAATTTTCAAAACAAAACATAAACTTAGAAAGATTAGGTCCGATAACAGTCTTTTTCCTTGTGAATGATATCAAATTAAAAGCCATAATAAATAATTCATAAAGAACAAAAAATATTTTCTTTATTTCACTAATATAACACAAAACAAAGTAAGATTAAAAGATACTTAAAGGAGAAAACATAAAAAAATATTCTGTTAACATATTTTTGCTAGGAGCAATAATATTTATACATTATTCATAACGCTTTTCGACAACGACTCCGGTTTAAGAACATGAAGCCGCCGGCATCAACGTCCAACAGTGTGTAATATGTATTGATCACGTTCATATTATATTAGCATTTCTACAGTATACAGAAAATTCTTTACATCTTCTTTTAATCTATATTCATCAGTAGATAAAGGATACATTATCACCACATAGCCTGCACTTAATGACACGCTTGATGATCATTCAGAGGACAACATACGTTGCCTCTAGTCTCATTTTGTGTTTACGATGCTATTTGCGTAATCTGTAAAATGTAGCATCGCGAGAACACTTCAAACGAAAAATTTTACCATGAGTACCTAACTATATTTTTCTTTATGATAAAATATTTATTATTCTCCCTTACAATACACCTGAACACGTTTATATATTTGCTTTAATTTTAGAAAAATAAAATTTACCTTTTTAAACATCACTTTCTAGATATGTATGGTTAGTTCTCATATTAATCTCTACCTACATATAATAAAATTCGGAGTCGAATCTGTATATTAAATATTTTTTGGAAAATCATATTGAAATAGTTATTATTATCGATACAGAGGCCGAATCTATAGTTTTTAGACAGTCTGTCTCTCTGTCTGGGAACGCATGACGAAAAAACTACAAGACAGATTTTGATGAAATTTGGTATGATGATAGCTGGCTATCCGGGTCAACATATAGGATACTTTTTACTGCGGGAAAATACCTCATCTCTGAGAAATCTACACTGCCCGTTAAAACGTTTCTAGGGAAATGATTTCTTCTCTGAGAAATCTATACTAAATGTAAAACGTAAATAGGGACGAACCCGAGTAGAGTAAGGAAGAGTCGCTAGTATATAGTTGGGAAAAGTGTAACTATTATAAACGCAAAAGTGTTCTTTATTTTAATCATATTGACAGCTTGGCTTCATTTATATTTTAATTTGGACGTAAAATTTTATAGTCTTTAGCACTCGGCCCTTTTTGACTATAATGACCGCACGCTATATCCTGAAAATCATGAATGGCGAAATCTACGCGTATATGACATGTAAGTTCAATATAAAACGTTGGATGTAAAAATAATTTTAAAACCATTTCAAGGTTTATAGATAGTGTATAAGTATAGTAGAATAACATACTACAAAAAAGGGGTTAGCTTTGTGTCAAATAGGTTGGTCAATATTATTGTTCTATTGCACAGTAATCGATGGCTACATGAAATCAATACCATTTTTAGTTTCTATATAACACGCCATCTCCATATATCTAGATTATCATAGGTATCTTCTTGCATTCCTTTTAGCTTTCGAAGCAGTATATATATATATATATACGAGTATATATATAAAGGTATATAAGCCTTGAATCGTTTTCATAATCAACAACTTCCCTACACGGCTTAGAATAATAAAGTGTTTTCACCACTTTGTCTGAGGATAAAAGTTATAACTTACTCTACGCCCTGTTTCGACTTACTCCTTTACATTGAAACGGCTAGACGGATTTGGATAAAATTTTGTATACAGATAGACTTAGATTCTTTATCTGAAGTTGCACATACTTCTACTACGACTGCTAGGCCCCCGAGCAAATCAATGATAAGTCACTAGTCAATATTTATAGCAAAAATAATTCTTAGTTTGCTATTTAAATGAAGAAAAGTAGAATAAATAAAATATCCACTTTAAAATATAATGTTTGCTGGAAAACTCGTCGTATAGTTTATTTAGACAAGCTAAGTAAATCTTTATCTTTGAATACAGTCAATAGCGCTTAAACTGTTGAGTTCGCTTACCTATAAATACCAAATGCGGACTAATAACCTATTTGTAATCCGAAACACCGTTCCAGCAACATTCCGCCTAGTGCAGATATCCGGAAAATTAAATTTGCATTGCTTTCGTACATTTGTTTCCAATTGTATTTAAACGTTTAATAGAAAATAGTATTATATACGCCACTGTATTTAATCTGAACTAAAGGAAATTGAAATAAACAGTGGTATTTTAAAACAAGTATATATAATATTTATATGTATGTACTATTAGTTTAATCTGCAGATTAACAAGATAATCTGTAGATTATCAAATACAATATATACAAGTGCTCAATGCAAAATTTGACTAGTAGGTAAGCAGGTATCTTACGCAATCTTTAACTTACCTTTGCAGATACCTATTTGCTTAATTGAGGTTAGGTTTTTAGTCTGCAAAGTATCCAAGAGGTCTGCAAATTATCTTTCTTGATTCTATAAGAATCACAAAACATATTTCGCAATATGACGGATCTGACCACTTAAGATGCTGTAATACCGCTCCCTAATATCACCACCTACTGAGTCATTGCAGTGACATTTTTAGTCACCTGCACAAATTTAATAATTATAAGTAACAAGTATAGCCAACCAATTTGGATATAAAATCAAGATTACACTCTTAAATATAAAACAAATACTTTAAACGGTTGGCTGACATCAATTTTTGTTTATCGTAATACTCGTAGAATATTTGTATAATCTATATTACATATAATAAAATTCTAAATGAGCCGAATCTGTACATTAAACATTTTTTGGAAAATCTTTTTGAAATAGACATTATTATCGATACAGAGGTCGAATCTATAGTTTTTAGAATTTTTGTCTGTCTGTCTGTCTGTCCGTCCGTCCGTCCGTCTGTCTGTCTGTTACCGCATCACAGAAAAACCACCAGAGGGAGTTTGATGAAATTTGGTATGGTGATAACTGGTTATCTGGTTCAACATATAGGATACTTATGATTACCGCGGGAAAATATGTCATTTCTGAGAAAAATACAAAATCTGCATTGTAAGAGTATACTAATGTATTCAGCCCATACTAATATGTACCTAAAACCTAAGAATTTGCTTTTTGGTCATCTGAACGCGAGCGGAGCCGCGGGCAATGCTAGTTTTGTTATAAATTAGTAGAAAGCACTTTTACACAGTTATTTGTTTATCATAATGTATTTTTTAATAAAAAATTAAATAAAAATATTTACTAAGTGAAAATACGACGAATAAACCAAAGATAATACCTTAAATGTAGGTATATAAAGAAGATAAAACACTGTAGCGCATCAGTTCTGTAAGCCACTACACTTTTCCTCAAACCAGACAAAGCTTTTTCACGAAACTCTTAAAATGTAGGTACAAACATTAACGAGTGTGTAATATAATACTTTTTAGCCTTGTTAGTAAAAGAGTAATGAAATAAAACGCCTTCTAAATAAAAGATGATTCTCATAAGAAGCATCTCGACTGCCGAATGGAACTGTAATGGCGGCCACTCAGGGCCCCCGCGTTTAGGCTAACTTCCTTTTGAATATTTAACGTCGGTTGCTTTGTTTGCTTATATTGGGTCTAATTTTTGAAACGTAGACGGCTCGTACCCTGACCTCTGTCAGAATAACTTTATGTTAGAAAACAGCGAACTTCTAAATATAATTTCGAAATTAAGTACACAACAAAATATGCTCACGTAAGGAAAAATTATTTAATACGAATTTGTGTTATACTAACTAACGACTTTTCCTTGCTTCGTTCGGGTGTGTCCCTAAGGTAAATTTGATTTCATTGACTAACATTGTGTACTAAATACCAGCTAACCGTGTAAAGGAGTATACTTAATGATTTCTTGGCTTAAACAAATTGTCAGTGTCTGAGAAGGTGTTTTAATTTTTCTAAGTTTAAGTATAATCGCAAGCAAGCATATGAAAAATTTCGTAATTTTTGAAATTAAAATTATACTAGTAGTGTTATTATAATATAACAGTGTTATTATAAAATTGTCTACTATTATAATTGCGAAAGTTTGTTCGTATTTGCTGGACGTATTGGATGAAATTTAGTATACAAATATATGTACTTAGTATAATTTAGTATACCTGAAACAACATTTAAGCTACTGTTAGTAAAAATATTTGGTGACGCTACCTGTCACTGTAATTATTACTAGCGACTAACTCTCGCTTCGCTCGGGTTCGTTCCTAGGTTGCTCCCCCATACAAACTTTCATCCCCATTTTTACCCTCTTAAGGAATGATTTTCGGGATAAAAACTATCCTATGTTTTTCCCAGGGTTTCAAACTATCTTCTTATCAAATTTCATCTAAATCGGTTCATAGTTTCGGAGCCTATTCGGTTCAAAGAAACAAAAATTCAAATCTTTCCTCTTTATAATATTAGTATAGATAAATACAAAAATCAGCTAGAGGCGCACCAGAGCGAAGCGAGGTTTCAAAAATGATATATTTATTTAATAAATAAAATAGTTTTCAAAATACACGTAAATATGAAACTGGCCAAATGGGCAAGCAAATTTTAAGAGACATAGCCTTGACCGACTTGTATGACCGATATTACGTCGCTTCAAACCGCATACAAATAGCTTACAACAGAAACATCATTTACACTCTGCCTACAATGTGCACAGGCATAATGTTGCCAGAAAGCTTTTAACCACGATTGTTTTGTATATGTACTTTTTATACTTACAGTTTAAATGGGTAATTTTGCCATAATTGTTGTTTTGAGTAAATACAACAAGTATATTTTTTAAATTAGCGCCTTAGTCTTATATACGAATTTTAATCGCAGTCATAATAAAAATAGATTTCTGTCGCACACCTTGAAGCGATGTTTTGAATAGGTTATATATAGGTAGTTCATTTTTTACACTATACCGAATTTAATTTTGCCAATTGTGAATTCTATCGTATGATTTCTTTATCTAAACACAAGATATTGTTCATCTTATTTTTATAACTAAATTTAACCTGTTACTTCCTACGCATTTATTTTTTACAAATATCAACTTCTAAATTTCTAACTTTAGTAATTAACCAAATTTTACCCTGTATCCCGCGAGACCACTTTTCGTCTATTTAATATATGTACCTACATATATTTTAAAATGTGGAGTATCCATTCAGTTGTGTAATTATATGTTCCACCAATTCTAATTCAATTATAATTTAAGTTTAGAGTACATTTGGGTAGAAATTTAGTATTATTTCTTATACAAATAATTTACTTCTAATGAGTCAATGGATCGTATAAAAAACCCCAGTGTTAAGACTTTAGTAAAAGATAAAATATTATTTTTTTACTAAATATGTCTGAAACAGTGGTTTAACTTTAAAAAAACACCTAAATACGCGTTTTATAAATTGTATCAAAAACTATCTGTAATATTGTGTATGTAGACTACCTTTTGAATCTATCTACTCACTCTCACTTTTTACATTTATAAAATTTTAATTAAATCTCAGTATTAAGTCCGTAAGGAATCTACAGCCGGCTCGGAAGGCAATTCTACTGAGAGGAGCCGGCGAGAAACTCAACAGTTGCTTTTTAAAATAATATAAGTTTACAATATTGCATACAAAAATTATTATCTATTTATTTTACGTGAGAGCCAACCAGATATTAGCCCCACACATTGACGTTTATACGCAACATAAATCTATAATAACATTGTAACTAAACCGAATCTGTACATTAATATTTTTCGAAAAATCTTATTGAAATAAACATTATTATCGATACAGAGGCCGAATCTATAGTTTTTAGAATTTTTGTATGTCTGTCTGTCTGTCTGTCTGTCTGTCTATCTGTTACCGCATCACAGAAAAACTACTTGAGGGATTTTGATGAAATTTGGTATGGTGATAGCTAGCTATCCGGGTCAACATATAGGATACTTTGGGGGAAAATATCTCATTTCTGAGAAAAAATACAAAAACTGCAATATAAGAGTGTAAGAGTATACTAATATGTAAAACCTAAGAATTTGGTTTTTAGTCATCTAAACGCGGGCGGAGCCGCGGGCAACGCTAGTGTAATATAAAGTATTCCGTGACGTTTTGAATAGATTGAGGTAGTTCATTTTTTACAATGTACCGAATCTAATTTTGCCAATTGTGAATTCTATCGTATGTTTTATTCAATAATATATTTTTAATTTTAGTCTTAAATTATTTAAGTGACAAGCTCAATATCGACTGGAATTCTGATTTGGAATTCTACACCCCTATATGCCTTGCCCCATAAACGATCTATTCACTGGAAAACGAAAGCTAGGCGTCACCAGTTTATTCTTATTTCTTGTGTTGAAGTAGCTGAAATAAACAAGTCTTGCAATACATTTGTTACCTGCCTGACTTTCCTAAAAGCAAAAACAGCGGAGTTCAATCTACCCGCAAGGAACGAGATATGTGGGCCCCACTGAAGACCTGAATCCTATGTTATTCCTAAGAATACCATGGAATCTATAGTATTCAGGATGTCATTATTTAAAAAGAGTTTATACTTAATTCTGTCTTCTTACATGAGGATTATATTAATGTTAAAATAGTGAAGTATATGTGATAGTGAACTGTTCACTTTGTCGTAATTATTTGAATCTTTATCAACTATTAAAATTAAGGAGGTAAGCAAAGGGTACAATATCACATAACTTGTCAGCATAAAACGGGAAATCATTTATATAAACTGGAAACAAAAATGGACCCAAGATAGATCCCTGCGGAATACCCATTCTCAGAGATCTAGAAAAATTGACGTTAGGTATTTACAGCGACAAATTATGCGCATTGTATACATAGGAAACTTGGTTAATTTCATTTTTGAAGTCTGTCTTAAAGATTTGAGGTTAACATAAAGAAACCAAAAACGAAAAAGTTAAAATATGCAAAAATAATTTATTTAATACAAATAAAAAATTGATATTTCAAAGTTCGCACGTAAACGCTCACTGGCTTGACGTGACGTCACTCCATATACGTAAACTTTTCATGGCGCGTGAATATCATTTGTGTAACACAGAAATAAAATATTTTCAGTTTCATTTAATATAATTTATCACACTTTTTTACCACAATGGATAACTCTTTAACAAGAAACGATAAACGTCACAAAAATAGTGGGCAGTGATTGATTGTTTGTACCTACATGTGTCCTTCTAATTCTATTAAGTTTCATGACAAAGTATTTTTAACCGTGCTTCAAGAGCCTAAACTTAGAGAAAAGACGAAAGTAACAAAAGCTAGTTTCTCAATATAATCTGACCGCAAGTTCCCTATTGTAGACATTAGTAGTATTAATTGTGACTTACATAGTGAATTTAACATGCCATCAAAGAGAATTTAAATGCAAATTTCGTATTAAGCTAGCTCTGGGGACTTGAAACTAAACTGAATAAATACCCTTTTACACGGCTAAGTTAAGTTTTTAAAAACACGAGATAAACATGCGAAAAATCGAACGATACAAATAGTGATTATGTTCTCTACATGACACATAAAAAAATTGAAGTCTCATAAAGTATAGAGAAAAAAACCACAATTATACCTCATACAAAATATAGCGATATTTTTACTATGATACTTATTAAATTCTATTTATATACGATATACGTATACCTATGAATATCTAAATGAATTAAAGATGATATCAACGACGGCATTTATACGCTTACCGAATTAGGTGAAGTGGAAGTAAAATACTTCGCTTATTCTCTTTGTTCATTCACGAAAGCGAAAGGGCGACTTAATAAATTCTCAAATCTCCGAGGTTGGTGTGTAGATGGTTAAAATATGTCCATTAAACTTCTGATCTTTTCTAGACCGTGGCCTTTGCATTAATCCTTTTGTAAGTAAACTCAAGTAGCGGTAAAGTCGGGAAAGCATCATATTTTAATGAAGGCGACACGTGTGTCGTATTTCCATAATACTCGTACATCGGACTCCTTTAATAAATACGTTTAGAAAACATATTTTTGCCATTGCCTTGTAAATTTAATATATATCATTAAAGTGTCGTCCTTTCTAAATTTAAAAATAGACTTTGCATATTATACAAAAAGATGTTCATATTTTATATTTTAATAATTTATTTTGATACTAATACTGTTGATGCCGTACAATGTGGCGATCCCTTTTTATATTAAGATTTATAGACAAGGAAAAAGTTATGTAATTTGCTAAAGTAACTAAATTTTTGCGAGAGCAAAATGTATTTCCTGTGTGTCACAGTAATGCAACAAAGTTTGTCAATCTCAATAAGTCCGCCAACTCCGGTAACACAACGTAAGCTTAACAAGACGCGCCATCGGATGTCACGGTAGCTATACATGGACACTTTGCTATCAGTTCTCGATCGAGTCTTTGATTAGTTAAGTGAAGTTGATAAAAGTTATAGTATCAATTAGAAAATAGAAAAATAAGAATTAATAATTTGCCAAGCAACATATTATGTGGTATATTATAAAATATCTATTACTATTATTGTTTAAAATATGTCAAAATGTTTCTTTTATACAACTTGTAATCATACTAAAAAGGGTCAGATGAAGTAGTTTATCAGAATTACACCTGGAAGTTTTCAAGAGTGCTTAGAGATTTGTGGATACATTTTATTTATAACACTGGTATAGTATTAGGTATATGATCTGTGATATTAGTAGGTCGTATTTATTCATGCAAAAGCAGTGTGAGGATATGTGTTTGTTACTTTTTACGCTGTAATGTCTCAACGGCCTAAAGTGAAAATCGGAATAGGGGTGGCTTATTTCCTGGTTAAAAGAAAGTTTTTTTTTTTACAAAATAACTACAAAACGAGCGGAGCTTCGGACAAATACTAAATAATAATAGAACCTTATAATTTATTCGTAAAGGAAATGTGGGTGGTTGAATATATTAATCAAAAATATCGAAATAACACTATATATACTGCACATTTTTTTGGAACTAGAAAAAGGGCACCGTGCCTAAGTGTCAGTATCAACTATATTCCGCAACCCCTGTAGCCACTGTAATTAAAATACAGTACACGAAAAATAGAGGTTTTACGTAAGATTTTTCTGGAAATCAGTTTAATGATAATATTTATTAAATATGAAAAATTCATAGGTAGGTATGCTGTTTCTACTTTCCTTTCACTAAAAAAAAATTTATCTACCTTTAACATTCATTTTAGTCAACTGAATATTTCCAGTTTTTTTTTAATTGGCTATTTATATGTAAGCTTCTACTAATGTATCAAACATAAGAGCGATCATTGATTTTCCACGCGGCCTATAAATTATTACTACGTGATCTTTTAAAAGCTCATGTTGCATATTTTAACCTATTTTAAGCACTAACTTTGTCCATATTTAAGTAATGTTAAAAATATATTAAAGCTATTTATAAATATAAAATTTGAAAATATTAAAATGCTATGGTTTTACTTTAAGTTCAATATAACTTTAATCATGTTAATATTACTATTAAAAGATAATTTTAGGTCGTGATATGATGATCTTAGAAGAAGAACTATTTTACAAAATTACGACTGAAACCTGCCATTACTTGGAAGTTGGGTACTGTAATTATCTTATCGTTCGAATTCTGACCGCTTGCGGGGATACCAAAAGTAATTTACTTTTTTTTAATTATTAGTATCATCTTACCTTTTCAGATTGAGATTCCTTAAGAATCTAGCTTTAGTTAGTCAAAAGATTTTTACGCCGAACTTATACAAGAAAAATTATACTAAATATAAAAAAAAACTTTTTAACAATAAAATACAAACCGACTTCAAACAAAAGCACTAAAAAGTGAATAATAACTGATTGGTAGTTTTCATTTACTATACATACCTAATCAAATATTTTCGAAGTCGGTGTGCTTTGCTTTGTATCGGCTGGCACCGATTTCGAAATTTATTTAGTAGGTATGTATAGTAAATGAAAACTACCAGTCAGTTATTTTTTACTTTTTAATGGTTTTGTTTGAAGTCGGTTCTTATTTTTTTTGTTAGAAGTTTTTATTTTTCCCTTTTTAGTGTAGACAGTAGTAGCAAAGTAAGAATTCTAACGTGTTAGGCTTGTCAAATCAAACAAAATAACCCCAAACTCAAAGTATCTACTATTAGCCGTTGGAGAGATCCACCTATCCACCTTCCGGCCTTACCATAAGATCAGGTCAACAATACCGAACCACTAGCAAAGTTTCAAGTCAATATGACAATTAGAAGTAGGTTAAATCCATCATTAGCTATTTTTCCACCCTTAGGGGTGGTATTTTATTTTGAAATTTAAATGGGACCAATCTTGAAGTATACACTTTCAAACAAAACAAAAATTGTCCAAATCGGTTAATAAATGACGGAGTTCTGAGGTAACAAACATAAAAAAATACAGCCGAATTGAGAACCTCCTCCTTTTTGAGGAAGTCGGTTGAAAATATGCACAAGATGATGTAGTAAAAATAAGAAAAAAATACCACTAAGAAATATAAATATGAAAAATGAAAAGTATAAAAAATGCGAACTTCCTTCAAAACATCTGAAAATACTTCAAGGTAAAACTTTAAGACTAGGTAGGCTATACATGATGTAGGTGGAACCAAAACTAATAAAAAACTAATTCACGGCACAAACTATTAAATAATTGATGAAATTGACTTGTTTCTCTCCACCACAATTATTAAAAAGTAATTTGCAATGTAAATTAATTTCATAATTTTATTTTAATTTTCGCTTTTTGACAGTTTGTTGACGGTTGGCATAAATTAAACTAGTTTGTCACTTAGCGGCACACGCCTATGAACCACAGAACGAAGAATTGAATTGTTACTTAGTAGTTACTTACGCATATACAATAACATTCCACAAACTGCCCTAGATTTACCTTTTCAAAAATTTTAAGATAAAATTAAAAATATGTTATTGAGCAAACCGTATTATTACTCTGTTCGAGAGTTTCTTGTTGATGGAAATGTGTGGAATTTAGATGTATTGGTTCTTCTCAGCAAAACTGCTTTCCAAGCCGGTGGTAGCTCGCTCACGGACTGACTACACTGACGATCTTTAAATTAAATTCACAATTCAAAAGTGCTTATAATAAGTCTATTTGAATAAAGTTTCATTTCTTTTAAAATTCAACTTTTACTGGGTACTTAGGGTCACTTGTGTAACAGCGTCCAAATTTTGATGTTTGCTAATTAGTTTATACTACTATTATAAAGAGGAACGATTTGTATTTTTGTAACGAATAAAGTTAAAAACAATAAGACTAGACCGATTTAGTTGAAATTTAGTAAGAAGATAGTTTGAGACCCCGGAAAGAACATAGGATATTTTTTATTCCGGAAATCATCCTTTAAAGGGGTGAAAATGGGGGTGAACGTTTGTATGGGGAATCAACCTAGGAACGAACCCGAGCGAAGCGAAGGTGAGTCGCTAATAAATCTTATACTCAAGAAAATGGGGCTCTAAAATCCAATTCTAATATATTGAGTTTGTCAAATCAAACAAAATAAGCCCAAACTCAAAGTATCTATTATTATTAGCCGTTGAAAAGTTCCACCTATCCACCTTCTGGCCTAACCATCAGATCAGGTCGACGATGACGAATCAATCAATGAATTATCAACGGCAATAGAAACACTTGCAGTCAATATGACAATTAGAAGTAGGTTAAAATTTCATTAGCTATTTTTCTACTCTTAGGTATATATATATATATTTTTTCAAATTTAAATGGGACCAAACTGGAAGTATATAATTTCAAACAAAACAAAGATTGTCTAAATGGGTTAATAAATGACGGAGTTCTGAGGTAACAAAATAAAATACAGACGAATTAAGAACCTCCTCCTTTTTGAAGTCGGTTGAAATACAGCTATCGTGTATACTAATCTTACAAAAAGACAGAGTTTCTTTGTTTATTTGTTTGTTTAAGCGCGCTAATCTCAGGAACTACAGGAGCAGTAATCATAAATTTCAACAAATCGGGCAGACTAATCTACTATTAACAAATCGACTATACATTATTGTAAAACTGATGTTAATATTAAAAGTTAACTCGGGCGAAGCCGCGGATACTGCTAATGAAAAAATAAAACATAGAGTTAATTGATATTGACGACAATATGTTTATTATTAATTTTACCAAAATTTTAAAACGTTAGAGGCCGATTTAATGTATCGAACTATTTTGCAATTAAGTCGAAATCGTATACCATTCGAAGTTTAATGCTTGATGAAAGCATTTTTACTAAACTGAGATCTGTTTAATGGAAAAAGTTTTAATGGGATTTGATGAACGAAACGCTTCTAATATAAATATCTTAAAAGCAATTTTCCCCGTCATGGACCTCATTTCTTCTCCATTTCTTTAGGAAGATATGAGTTTTGTGACATGTAGACATTCTTCGGAGATTAATTCTATAATTCATTTTTTACATAAATTGTCGCCCTAGGACATACTTTACTGTCTTTCTTCCATGGGCATATTAATGTATTTATGTATATCCTTTGACGACTTTGACATAAAATAAACATAAATTCAATTAACGCGTAATTTTAATTTGTAATTGACTGTTGAATGTCAACATGAATTTTAACAAGGTTGATGTCGCGTACAAAAATTAATGAACTCCGGTGGCCTTGCCTCAGGACCTACAATATTTGTTTTATCATCAGCCAAAGTCTTGCTATTTACATTTTACTGATCACGATATCTTATAGAATAACTAAACATCGTCCCTAAGTTTTCCTAATCCATATTACTCGTATATATAATTAGGAAAATTAAAAAGTTAATAGTTTTAAATTACCATGAGGTTAGATAACCTCGAAGCTCCACTGGGCTACTACTGCCTTACTTGGTATTAATGCTTCTCAATACAATTAAATAAATACGTGTTTTAGCATTTTTCGAAATTCATTTCATAAGGGGTTAAATAGGGGATGGAAGTTTGTGCGAAAACTAATTTAATAAGTTTTTTTGTTGTTTTAGCGCGAGCAAAGCCGCGGCTTCTGCTAGTAAATAAATAATCACAATATGTGCAGGGTTGCTCATGTAATCTTTTATTATATTCTATTTTTTAACCGACTTTCAAAAAGGAGGAGGTTATCAATTCGTCGGATTTTTTTCCTTTTTTTTTAAGTATGTTCACTGATTACTCGAAGCCGCTTGAACCGATTTAGAATTTTTTTTTTGTTTCAAAGGGTATACTTCCCAGGTGGTCCCATATAAATTTTATCAAAATCGGTATAGCGGTTTTTAGAAAACTTAACAATAAATATATTTTTAAAATAAATTGCTTAATCGAATATGTTATTTAAAAACTTTCTTCTTACAAATTACCTGCTTATTACGTCTACACTAAAAATGGAAAAATAAAAACTTTATAACAAAAAATAAAAACCGACTTCATGGCACTAAAATGTAAAAAATAACTAAACGAAAGTTTTCATTTAGAATAGATACCTAATTAGATATTTTACTATCGAAATATATTAGATTTGCTTTGCATCGGCTGGCACCGACTTCGATAATATCTGATTAGGTATCTATTCTAAATGAAAACCTCCGTTTAGTTATTTTTTACATTTTAGTGCCTGGAAGTCGGTTTTTATTTTTTGTTAAAAAGTTTTTATTTTAATTCTCAGTTTGTGCAAGGCGTGCAATTTTTTTTTTACAAAGTATAAAGTAATAAATATAATGTGTTACCATGTCTAATAATTTGTTAAACTTATAATAAATTATACGGTATAATACCTACAATACAAAAATATTTTTACATGAACTGTTCCATAGTGCAACATTCAAAAGTTAAGTGTGTATTCGATAACAAATACGTCTATATTATCGTATTACAGCGAAAACTTTTATAGCACTTTTTGTCGTAGGTCTTGTTCAGCTATAAATTGTAGTTTCATCGATTTAAGTAGTTTCCGAGTTTAATAAAATTCTTTCATAAATGACAAATTTTTCTTGTAGATGTTATTCTCCTGATGACTTAATATTTAAAAGGTAAAGGTATTTTTTCGCTCTCAGACCACCCTAAGATAAATTAAAAGACAATGTCCCAAGTTTCGACTATAATGCCAGATTAGATAGATTAAGGGTCCGTATAAAAGAAGAAGCGACATTCGATGAGAAGAAATGGGTCACATTTAGACGTTTTCTTTCTTTGCCTGGCTGTTTTTCTTTGTTCACTCTTCAAAACTTCCGTTTCTGAGATTAAAGCGAGGGAGTCGCTCATGTCTCATCCGCTAATTTTTCATATTTCTTTATCTCGTTACGTTTCTGTAGCTTAGTTATTTAACATTATTATTTTTTAAATTTACGTAAAATTTTGAACGGTAAATTACTAAATCTAAAGTAAAATATTTATCTATAAAATGAAATCGCAGGGAAATCAGAAGGCCTGCCATAATCATTCACATTAAACATATTTTGACTTCTCTTTCTACAACATTCCTTAACCTTAAAGTACTAACTTTGTCTATTTGGCTCATAATCTGACGTCATATTTGTCGGGCAGCCTATTTATTATAAGAAAACATAATTATATATATTTTTTTAACAAATACGTGTAATATATTTGACCTAACAAATCAGTCAAGAATCAAGTTACGTAATAATTATTTGTTATTAAATAATCAACATTTATCATAGTTTAAAATTACAAGTAAAATTATTTTCATTTTTTGATGTAAAAAGTTTGAATACTCCTTCTATAAATTTTTAATAGTGTTTAAGGTAATAAAACTTTTAAGAACAAAGTATAAGTTAAATCAGGAAAACCCGAATATGGTTTTTCACATTACATTTGTAACTAATACATGGTTTCAATCTTGCAGGTGCAGGTGTTAGTGACAATTCCTGGAGGCAAATCTTTGTTAAGTAAATTTACAAGCTCAGACGGTTCAAATTTATAATCGTTATCAATCATCGTTGAGATATTAAGATTAAATAATTTATTGTCAACATCGCTGAAATCAGCATCTAATAATAATTTTGCTATTATATTGTTTTTATTATTAGGAATATTTGAACGACTCTGGCATGATTTGACATCTCTGGGAATCTGAAAATGATTTACATACTAAAATGTTTTATTGTGACAGAATATCTCATGGTCATTCGAACTCATGGCTCCAGGGGTTACATTTTTGGTACAAGAAAAATGCAGACCCGTCCGTTGTATCATAAGATTAAATTAGAAAGGTAAGTAAAAGGAACGGTGTATATCGCTTAAATAGACGACATAAGAATCGTTTTTGTAACCATGCCATCTGTGAGTCCCACATTAGTATTTCAAGGTGAATATGAACTCTAAGAAATATATTACTTTTTATAAGTTAATATATGATTGCATAATGCAAATTATTTAAGGGAAACTCGTGTCCAATAATTGGGTGTTTAAAGAGTTTTGTTTTTTGTTGTTCTAAAAAGTAAGTAAAGTAATACGAGACCATGAACGAATAAGTCACTGGACCAGACATATAAGCGGACGTACCTTTATCTGTCTTATTAGTAGCCAGGAAATTTCAGCCTTTGTCGTTTGTTTTTTGCGTCAGTCTCAAGCATTTACTTGTCAACAAACAATCTGCCAAAAATGACTAAATGTTCTGTTAAATGGTGTAAAAACTATAGCGGCGGAAGCAGCACTGTTTCTTTTCACTTTTAAATACATTATTTTATTACATTTATTGTTATTTATCACACAATTTAATAAAATTGTAAAATAAAATGTCATATTATCCAACTATGTTAAATATAGTCGATATTTATATGTATTGTTGACATCTGACAACCATCATAAAATCCCTGGATTATACCATTCAGAACAAATGACTAAACTGTCGAGTGAGTCCATTTGACATCGACTAGTGCTTGACAATGTCGAAAAATATATCGAACACTTTATTTAATTAAATTAGCTTAATATTTTTTTAAATAAGTTTATAATTATTATCTATACAAAATAATATTTATTATATATTAATGGAATATACACCCGATATTCATTCGTTCATTAACATTATTATAGGCCAACAGAATGTTGCCATCAATGCCATCGTATTTATATAAACCAAATTAATAAATAATTATTATTTAACACATTATTACTGCCTCTTTAATTCATTTATATTAATTTATTATAATAAAAACAGATATTTTAAATTAAAAGATGTAAAATTATGATGACTATGCTAACCAATGTCTAAAATGTCATTCATTCGTTCATCGATATATGTATTTTATCGATTACGTTCAAGCACTAGAAATATTGTATTGTGTACCTGTGTGTATAATAATGTAATAAAATCTTTGTGTGCGTTATGCGTCTTTTGGTTGAACGAGTTTTCATACATTTGTATTTTATGTCTCGTCCAGTGGTTTATTCGTTCATGTACGAGACGATCAAAATAATACTTTTTTAAGAAAAAATAAGAATATTAGATTCCATGCAAAATTATAAAATACTAGCCTTTGTCCGCAACTCCGCTCAAGCAGATGGACTAAGATACCACTGCAAGATTACTACGTTCATTGCGTATTTAGTCGAAATCAATTTTTTATATACAATAATAAAAGGGACAATATGTTTTGACCGGGGCGCCTATTCAAATGCCAAAGTGCCTAAACAAACAGATAACTAACGCGCTAACTCTCTTTCACTTTAATCTATCTTTGCCATGGTAACCGTTGTTATTGTCTGACAAATGACATATAATATTATGTTCTTTCCTTCTTTTCTTTCCTTTGAGGCAACTGTTACATAGGTGAGAGGTATTTTATCATGCACAAAAAAAAATAGGTTTAATTTGATATATAAATGATGAATATACGCCATGAACGTATAAATGGAACAAAAACACTTTTAATGACTCGCAACCACTTTTGCGGCCACTTTTACATAGGCAAACGTAGTTTATAAGATACAGAAAAAAATTAGCTTTAATTTGATATTTAAATTAAGCATGTACGCTATGAACGCATAAACATACCAAAATATGACCCGCTTATGCCTAGCTGCGAAGAGGTTGCAGCCAAATGCGCAACGGCAGCTATCATTTTTCAAGATCTCTACGTATAGTTCTGTGAAGTGGAGTATAATTGATTGTAATAACAAATGCATCGTTTTTATTCCAAAAAGTCAACTATTATTTAGTTAATTAAACATACTAGCGGGCACATTTGGATAGGCACCCCGGTCAAAACATATTATCCCTTTTATTATTGTATATAAAAAATTGATGTCGATTAAATACGCTATGAACGTAGTAATTTTGCAGTGGGATCTCGATCCAAGAGTCAAAAAAAGTCAATAAAGTTCATCTAAGTTAGTAAAGTAACATTATAAAATACAAAAATATTAAGAATATATAATGAAATTTCAGATATATGTCAAAATTTTTGAAGAATATATTTAGTACAAAATATCATTAAATAAAATGCAACATTAACCGGAAATATAGTTTTTAAAATAAATGATTAACACATTTTTTTCATATTTTCATTTTCACGGTATTCTAGCATCTACTTAATTTAATACGGTAATATATCGTGAACCCAATAGAAATTAGTTACGGATTTCACGATGTAGCTAAAATTTATTCCCAAGCCAGCTCATGTACAATAAACAAAGCGTGCAATGGTAGCTCTAGCTCTATATTACGTGAACGCGTTGACTAACTATAGTAAGATGGATGATTATATCTGGTACTAGAAATACACAGGATTCTGAACTCATCAATCAAACGGATATATTTTCATCTCGAGTTGCATGCGATGCAATGTGTTATATATGTATACGTCGTCCTCTCATACATTCCTCACTTTAATCATTCTGTATCGGTTTTGAAATAGATATCGATTTTTGTAGAGCCTTCGATTTCGAGATTGGATAGCTGTGCAATATTAACTGTTTTAAATTAACGGGTAAAGTTAAGTATAATACGATATTCCGCTTACAAACCTGCTGGCTTTTTTATTAAACGACTTATGTATTATTAAATTAAACGACTTATTTTCAATATTTATTACGTACGTACTAGTACCTACCCGCGGCTTCTCTCACTTCACTCTGTTTTGACGTGAAAGAAGGTAAACAAACAAACACACTTTCACATTTATAATATTAATTAGTATGGATTGCAAAAATATCCTTTGTTTAAATGTATATCCAAATTATGTAATTATTTTTATGATTCTTCATCATTTAATTAAATTCAAAAGACATTAAAAAACAATGTGTTGTGGAAAATAATAAGATGGGCTGTTGCCAATCGCTTCATAAATATTGTTACAGGTGATAAAATTCATGCATAAAAGAAATAAGGGTGATGCCAAAGTTAATATTATAATGCCTCACGTATATTTCTCAGACCTTTTTATCCCTTTAGAGCGCCACACGAGGCTGATGAGCTGTAAGATGGATGGCTCGTGAGATACTTTTCATATACTCATAATCTTAGGTTATATATTAAGTTCAGAAAAAATTAATACGAATACATTTACTCAAGATGGAGTAGCTTTTATTGTACACTTACCTTATAAATGATGCTCCCTAGATACAGGTATATTGTCCCTGTAAGAAAAAATATTTTATTATAATAACTTGTGCACAAGTTTTCAGTGTTAAAAAAACTTTTTATTTAATTACAAAAAATCAAAAAGTTTAGCTTAATATAACAGTAACGGTAGAAAATTTTAATCTGGCATATAATTCCATGTTAATTTCTATATCGAAATACAGTTAAGTCCATCAGTTTTAACTTGATAACAAAACTGAATAAAATGTTGCATAAAAGTGGAACTTGCACTCTAATTCTATGTATTTCAGCTACTGTGAAATCTATAAAACACATAGAAATCTCAACAGATGAGATTTTCTTGTAAATTACAGGTAGATAAGTGGCAGGTTTTTCAATGATGTTAAACGACTGAGAAGAATTCACCTCACGTAATCCGGCTAATGGTGGCACGTTTAGCATTTTAGATATCAAGGCTCTTAGCCCCTACCAACCCTTACTATTTATCAAATAAAGGTAAAATAAAAGAAATATTTATATTATCTTATGTTCTATAATTTATCCTATCCTATAAGATCCTACGCTATAAAAAACAAAATGCTTTATATATCCTTTTTTCTAATCTATTTTCTGAATAGAATATCTTTACGCCAGGGACCACAAACATCCGGTTCCGCTCAAAGTTATTAATTATTTACTTTGGCCTTACATGTCCTACAAGTTATCGCAGTTTAGATGCATGCATATAAATACAATGGATCCTTTAACATAGATTAACTTAGTGGAGTCCAGTATCGGTATATTTATTGCTAGCTGTTACCAAATACTAATTTTACTAAATACCATAATATATTTAAACCATAATAAACATAATACATTTAAGTTTATATGTTTAAAAGTATTTTTACCAAGTTTCATGTAAAATAGACAATACAAATATATTTATCCGCTTAAACTTTGCCATCCTTTTTTACCCTATCAGGCATAGTTTGGAAAATCCATTCATTACTTGAATACTTTAAAATTAGAAGTTTTCTAAAAATTTCTAATCTCTAAATTCACAAATTTATACTACATAGATATTACATAAGTATGATTGTCAGTCTCTACATATATGTATACATGTAAGCCACAAAACTGTTCATTGATAGCTATATAATTTTATTGTTAAAAGCTAAAATTATATTCAAACAGTTTAACGTCAACAATATATACATAAATATACAATAAATACAAATAAGGACATAATTGTCGTGAACAAAGAGATATAAACATATGATTAAATTGAAAATAAATGTATGTGCGTGTACAGTAAGATGTTATCAGTCAGTGGTCACAATGCGCTCAAAGAACGTAGCCAGAACCAATATTCGGGCAACGAGCTCCTGTCACTATTTATACCGCATCGAATATGATACGCCCAATGCTTACAAATACATAATATGTTCGAGGGATCGATAGCTCCCCGCCCCCGTGACGATATTATACAAATGGCAATATTTGGCAAATATTGTTTCACTCCTAAACACTTTTTAGACTCTGAATTATTATCCAATATAAAAGTATAAAAAACAATCGCCATATAAATATAAAACCTCATAGATATATGTTTTTTTACGTCGATTTTTACGATTTTTACGTAGATGAAATGGAAATTTAAATGTCTTTAGTCAGAATCTATCTCCGAGTAATCCGAACGGAATTACCCAAAGATAGACACCAGATAATGCGTATAGGCTATGGAAAATATGGAAAACTAAATTGAGAATATGGAATGAAGTCTGGATTAGCTAAATAACTCAAGTATTCGATGAAACTAATGGACCTCCGCCTTCTCAATAGTCTCGTATTGAGCATCTGGCGGACTATGACTCGCGTCGCACTAGAAAGGGCACAACATCGGTGTTTTCGGCTCAAGGCATCAGGTGGTGAGCATTGGTTACACTATCATGAGCTTGGGAGCGCTTGTGTGTAGATATCCGTTATTATGCATATTGAACACTTCCAACCTTTCGAGTATTTAGCTCTTGTGCTTAAATTTAGATGGCCTATGAAGGCATACCATATGTTGTTTCCCCCTGAAGATCTCATGTCTATGACGTCGCCACTCACCAACAGCTCGCTACAAGCTGTCCTGAAGGTGTTATTATTTTTATGCTTAAGGGTAGTAATATATGTTATTTATAGAAAGGGTTCCCTTTCAAGACAATATTAGAAAATAAATATTATTTCTTAAAATTAAATTTTAAAATTAAAACTTCAAACTTTAAGATTTTTAGTTGTTTGTTTTAGTTAAATAAATAACCATTACGCCATAAAGATTTAAGACATCGCAGGTTACATGTGTTTCCTCTAGTCCGAAGTCTAGTACTCGTGTTACATCGACTCCTTTTACAAAAAGGTTACTTGATGACGGAATGTAAATGGAGGAGTTTAATTAGTTTTAATTCCCACAATTACTTAAACCAAATAGCAGTAAAACGTAATTATCTTCTTTACATATAATGAAATTCTAACTGGGTTGAGTCTGTACATTAAATATTTTTTGGAAAATCTTATTGAAACAGTCATTATTATCAATACTTAGATCAAAGTTAAAGTTTTCAGAATTTTTGTCTTTCTGTTTGGGAACGCATCACGAGAAAACCACTGGACACATTTTGATGAAATTTCGTATGATGATAATTGGTTACCCAGGTCAACATATAGGATACTTTTTACTGCGGAAAAATACCTTATCTCTGAGAAATCTACACTGACCTTTAAAACGTTTCTAGGTACTAACCCGAGCGGTGAGAGAGTGAGTCGCTAGTGAATGAATAAATTGTTAATTCATATAGTAATCAAATTTTGCTAAAATAAATTAAAATCAAATTTTTTAGTAAGTTTTATATTATATAGTTGAATATAAGTAGTTCAAAGCTTTACATAACATACATACATAGCTCACATTTTCGTCAAACAGAAAAATATTAAAAGCTTACTAACGAAAGTCGCGAGTATTTGAATGAATCATTACGAATTCATGAAAAGCTTAAAAAAACCAAGCAATTAACAAATGAGATCTTTAACTCTAACGTCAGTTTGTTAGTTTGCACACACACATAAACATTTAAATTGATTTTGATCTCTATGTGATTCTGATGCAGCTCATTCATAGTCGCATTGACACAATTTATAACGGAATTAGGTCATTAAGTATATTGACCTAGTTGAAATTTAATAAAATGTACAATAGTACCTATAAATCTACATTCGCATACGGCATAACCTTCAAATAATAGATTTTTTTTAGTAAAGCTAGCCAAAAGCCACTTTATGCACACTAACTAGTTCTTGTAAGATTAAAACAACATCAAAACATTTTAGAAGGTTAGGTTAAGTTGTAATTAGTTTGATTAAACCAAGTATTGCCATAAAGCGTTTGAGTGCATCTTTTTCTTAATGTGTTTTAGCTTTTTTCTTTCAACTGCCAAACACAACGGACACCAGACGCAGCAATCACTTAAAAAAGTACGAGTCAGATTTAAACTATACAAAAGATATTATCTTTTAATGTACTCGTATATTAAAAGATTTTTTCAAAGTAGATATAGTAAATAGATATATAGGATAGATATATAAGATAAGTAGATATATATCTATCATTTTAAATGAATACATTTATTTCATTACAAATATTCTTAATTCTATATACAAAACTAATGTATACTTAGTTATTACTGTACAAGTCATGTCCGCGTGGAATTGTGGCAAGAATGCTAGCCGCTTTAAATATCAAATCGAATCAAATCAAAATATTTTATTCAGCATTAAATTATTACAATTGTCGTACTCTTGTCGTAATTGTCGTACGTCATGAGTCTACTACCAGTTCGGAAAGAAGAAGCCTCAGACCTGAGAAGAACTGCCTGAATAAAACTATCTTTTCGGATTTTTTCGCAATATATGCAATTTTAATTTATAACTTTCTTTTCGGAATTCTTGACGGCTTTTATTTTGGTTTTCGGTCCTTGATTTAATCCCATTGGATTACCCAGATTTAATTAAATTAATGTTAAAATCTCATGATCTATCATTTTAAAAGAATTTGATTTTTATATACGTGTAGAACAACATTATTGAAAGGTTGGATTGGTGAAAAACTTTTGACTGAAGGTACTTTGTGGTATTGCACAATTAAACATTTGCATTTTTATTTATATATAAAAGACAGAAGATGTGGGTATAATAAAACGATCCTATATCTTTTAGCAGTAAATAAGATTAGTGATTTACATTTAACATGTACTATTTGTTTTATCTTGTTACACTTTAATTCAAAATCCCAGACAATGTTACGACAAATCAGTCGCTTTTTATTTCTATGATGGAACCCGACGGCCTTTCATTTACATACACTTTTCCTAACACCCATAAAGTTCTTTTATCGTAGAAAACATTTTAAATTGTACAATCGCTACAAATAACTTTAAGTAGCTTATTTGAACGCTTCTATAGTCTCCACAATTTTAAATTGATTGAAGTAAAATAAACATTGATAAGTAATACTTACTTTTATTTAACTTAAAGCATCGTAAAAATTCTTACTATAATAAAATTAAGATCAATAAAATTTAAATGCATTTTCTATTTATGTACATATGATGATATGACATTAAAATATCCATATCCATACTAATATTATAATTGTGAAAGTGTGTTTGTTTGTTTGTCTTTCTTTCACTCGAAATGAAGTGACGGATTGACGTGATTTTTTTGTGTGGAGATAGTTGAAGGGCTGGAGAGTGACATAGGCTACTTTTTTACTT
>OX638251.1:2487500-2862000 GCA_951806755.1 Brenthis hecate
CAGGCACAGGCAGGCAGGCAGGCAGGCAGGCAGGCAGGGCAGGCAGGCAGGCAGGCAGGCAGGCAGGCAGGCAGGCAGGCAGGCAGGCAGGCAGGCAGGCAGGCAGGCAGGCAGGCAGGCAGGCAGGCAGGCAGGCAGGCAGGCAGGCAGGCAGGCAGGCAGGCAGGCAGGCAGGCAGGCAAGGCAGGCAGGCAGGCAGGCAGGCAGGCAGGCAGGCAGGCAGGCAGGCAGGCAGGCGGCAGGCAGGCAGGCAGGGCAGGCAGGCAGGCAGGCAGGCAGGCAGGCAGGCAGGCAGGCAGGCAGGCAGGCAGGCAGGCAGCAGGCAGGCAGGCAGGCAGGCAGGCAGGCAGGCAGGCAGGCAGGCAGGCAGCAGGCAGGCAGGCAGGCAGGCAGGCAGGGCAGGCAGGCAGGCAGGCAGGCAGGCAGGCAGGCAGGCAGGCAGGCAGGCAGGCAGGCAGGCAGGCAGGCAGGCAGGCAGCAGGCAGGCAGGCAGGCAGGCAGGCAGCAGGCAGGCAGGCAGGCAGGCAGGCAGGCAGGCAGGCAGGCAGGCAGGCAGGCAGGCAGGCAGGCAGCAGGCAGGCAGGCAGGCAGGCAGGCAGGCAGGCAGGCAGGCAGCAGGCAGGGCAGGCAGGCAGGCAGGCAGGCAGGCAGGCAGGCAGGCAGCAGGCAGGCAGGCAGGCAGGCAGGCAGGCAGGCAGGCAGGAAGGCAGGCAGGCAGGCAGGCAGGCAGGCAGGGCAGGCAGGCAGGCAGGCAGGCAGGCAGGCAGCAGGCAGGCAGGGCAGGCAGGCAGGCAGGCAGGCAGGCAGGCAGGCAGGCAGGCAGCAGGCAGGCAGGCAGGCAGGCAGGCAGGCAGGCAGGCAGGCAGGCAGGCAGGCAGGCAGGCAGGCAGGCAGGGCAGGCAGGCATGCAGGCAGGCAGGCAGGCAGGCAGGCAGGCAGGCAGGCAGGCAGGCAGGCAGGCAGGCAGGCAGGCAGGCAGGCAGGCAGCAGGCAGGCAGGCAGGCAGGTCAGGCAGGCAGGCAGGCAGGCAGGCAGGCAGGCAGGCAGGCAGGCAGGCAGGCAGGCAGGCAGCAGGCAGGCAGGCAGGCAGGCAGGCAGCAGGCAGGCCAGGCAGGCAGGCAGGCAGGCAGGCAGGCAGGCAGGCAGGCAGGCAGCAGGCAGGCAGGCAGGCAGGCAGGCAGCAGGCAGGCAGGCAGGCAGGCAGGCAGGCAGGCAGGCAGGCAGGCAGGCAGGCAGGCAGGCAGGCAGGCAGGGCAGGCAGGCAGGAGGCAGGCAGCAGGCAGGCAGGCAGGCAGGCAGGCAGGCAGGCAGGAGGCAGGCAGGCAGGCAGGCAGGCAGGCAGGCAGGCAGGCAGGCAGGCAGGCAGGCAGGCGGCAGGCAGGCAGGCAGGCAGGCAGGCAGGCAGGCAGGCAGGCGGCAGGCAGGCAGGCAGGCAGGCAGGCAGGCAGGCAGGCAGGCAGGCAGCAGGCAGGCAGGCAGGCAGGCAGGCAGGCAGGCAGGCAGGCAGGCAGGCAGGGCAGGCAGGCGCAGGCAGGCAGGCAGGCAGGCAGGCAGGCAGGCAGTCAGGCAGGCGAGGCAGGCAGGCAGCAGGCAGGCAGGCAGGCAGCAGGCAGGCAGCAGGCAGGGCAGGCAGGCAGGCAGGCAGCAGGCAGGCAGGCAGGCAGGCAGGCAGGCAGGCAGGCAGGCAGGCAGGCAGGCAGGCAGCAGGCAGGCAGGCAGGCAGGCAGGCAGGCAGGCAGGCAGGGGCAGGCAGGCAGCAGCAGGCAGGCAGGCAGGCAGGCAGGCAGGCAGGCAGGCAGGCAGGCAGGCAGGCAGCAGGCAGGCAGGCAGGCAGGCAGGCAGGCAGGCAGGCAGGCAGGCAGGCAGGCAGGCAGGCAGGCAGCAGGCAGGCAGGCAGGCAGGCAGGCAGGCAGGCAGGCAGGCAGGCAGGCAGGCAGGCAGGCAGGCAGCATGCAGGCAGGCAGGCAGGCAGGCAGGCAGGCAGGCAGCAGGCAGGCAGGCAGGCAGGCAGGCAGGCAGGCAGGCAGGCAGGCAGGCAGGCAGGCAGGCAGGCAGGCAGGCAGGCAGGCAGGCAGGCAGGCAGGCAGCAGGCAGGCAGGCAGCAGGCAGGCAGGCATGGCAGGCAGGCAGGCAGGCAGGCAGGCAGGCAGGCAGGCGGCAGGCAGGCAGGCAGGCAGGCAGGCAGGCAGGCAGGCAGGCAGGCAGGCAGGCAGGCAGCCAGCCAGGCAGGCAGGCAGGCAGGCAGGCAGGCAGGCAGGCAGGCAGGCAGGCAGGCAGGCAGGCAGGCAGCAGGCAGGCAGGCAGGCAGGCAGGCAGGCAGGCAGGCAGGCAGGCAGGCAGCAGGCAGGCAGGCAGGCAGCAGGCAGGCAGGCAGGCAGGCAGGCAGGCAGCAGGCAGGCAGGCAGGCAGGCAGGCAGGCAGGCAGGCAGGCAGGCAGGCAGGCAGGCAGGCAGGCAGGCAGGCAGGCAGGCAGGCAGGCACGCAGGCAGGCAGGCAGGCAGGCAGGCAGGCAGGCAGGCAGGCAGGCAGGCAGGCAGGCAGGCAGGCGGCAGGCAGGCAGGCAGGCAGGCAGGCAGGCAGGCGCAGGCAGGCAGGCAGGCAGGCAGGCAGGCAGGCAGGCAGGCAGGCAGGCAGGCAGGCAGGCAGGCAGGCAGGCAGGCAGGGCAGGCAGGCAGGCAGGCAGGCAGGCAGGCAGGCAGGCAGGCAGGCAGGCATGCAGGCATGCAGGCAGGCAGGCAGGTCAGGCAGGCAGGCAGGCAGGCAGGCAGGCAGGCAGGTCAGGCAGGCAGGCAGGCAGGCAGGCAGGCAGCAGGCAGGCAGGCAGGCAGGCAGGCAGGCAGGCAGGCAGGCAGGCAGAGCAGGCAGGCAGGCAGGCAGGCAGGCAGGCAGGCAGGCAGGCAGGCAGGCAAGGCAGGCAGGCAGCAGGCAGGCAGGCAGGCAGGCAGGCAGGCAGGCAGCAGGCAGGCAGCAGGCAGGCAGGCAGGCAGGCAGGCAGCAGGCAGGCAGGCAGGCAGGCAGGCAGGCAGGCAGGCAGGCAGGCAGGCAGGCAGGCATGCAGGCAGGCAGGCAGGCAGGCAGGCAGGCAGGCAGGCAGGCAGGCAGGCAGGCAGGCAGGCAGGCAGGCAGGCAGGCAGGCAGGCAGCAGGCAGGCAGGCAGGCAGGCAGGCAGGCAGGCAGCAGGCAGGCAGGCAGCAGGCAGGCAGGCAGGCAGGCAGGCAGGCAGGCAGGCAGGCAGGCAGGCAGGCAGGCAGGCAGGCAGGCAGGCAGGCAGGCAGGGCAGGCAGGCAGGCAGGCCGGCAGGCAGGCAGGCAGGCAGGCAGGCAGGCAGGCAGGCAGGCAGGCAGGCAGGCAGGCAGGCAGGCAGGCAGGCAGGCAGGCAGGCATGCAGGCAGGCAGGCAGGCAGGCAGGCAGGCAGGCAGCAGGCAGGCAGGCGGCAAGGCAGGCATGCAGGCAGGCAGGCAGGCAGCAGGCAGGCAGGCAGGCATGCAGGCAGGCAGGCAGGCAGGCAGGCAGGCAGGCAGGCAGGCAGGCAGGCAGGCAGGCAGGCAGGCAGGCAGGCAGGCAGGCAGCAGGCAGGCAGGCAGGCAGGCAGGCAGGCAGCAGCAGGCAGGCAGGCAGGCAGGCAGGCAGGCAGGCAGGCAGCAGGCAGGCAGGCAGGCAGGCAGGCAGGCAGGCAGGCAGGCAGGCAGGCAGCAGGCAGGCAGGCAGGCAGGCAGGCAGGCAGGCAGCAGGCAGGCAGGCAGGCAGGCAGGCAGGCAGCAGGCAGGCAGGCAGGCAGGCAGGCAGGCAGGCAGGCAGGCAGGCAGGCAGGCAGGCAGGCAGGCAGGCAGGCAGGCAGGCAGGCAGGCAGGCAGGCAGGCAGGCAGGCAGGCAGGCAGGCAGGCAGGCAGGCAGGCAGGCAGGCAGGCAGGCAGGCAGGCAGGCAGGCAGGCAGGCAGGCAGGCAGGCAGGCAGGCAGGCAGGCAGGCAGGCAGGCAGGCAGGCAGGCAGTCAGGCAGGCAGGCAGGCAGGCAGGCAGGCAGGCAGGCAGGCAGGCAGGCAGGCAGGCAGGCAGCAGGCAGGCAGCAGGCAGGCAGGCAGGCAGGCAGGCAGAGCAGGCAGGCAGGCAGGCAGGCAGGCAGGCAGGCAGGCAGGCAGGCAGGCAGGCAGGCAGGCAGGCAGGCAGGCAGGCAGGCAGGCAGGCAGGCAGGCAGGCATGCAGGCAGGGCAGGCAGGCAGGCAGGCAGGCAGGCAGGCAGGCGCAGGCAGGCAGGCAGGCAGGACAGGCAGGCAGGCAGGCAGGCAGGCAGGCAGGCAGGCAGGCAGAGCAGGCGCAGGCAGCAGGCAGGCAGGCAGGCAGGCAGGCAGGCAGGCAGGCAGGCAGAGCAGGCAGGCAGGCAGGCAGGCAGGCAGGCAGCAGGCAGACAGGCAGACAGGCAGACAGGCAGACAGGCAGACAGGCAGACAGGCAGGCAGACAGGCACAGACAGGGACAGGCAGCAGGCAGACAGACAGGCATACAGACAGACAGACAGACAGACAGACAGACAGACAGACAGACAGACAGACAGACAGACAGACAGACCGACAGACGACAGACAGACAGACAGACAGACAGACAGACAGACAGACAGACAGACAGACAGACAGACAGACAGACAGACAGACAGACAGACAGACAGACAGACAGACAGACAGACAGACAGACAGACAGACAGACAGACAGACAGACAGACAGACAGACAGACAGACAGACAGACAGACAGACAGACAGACAGACAGACAGACAGACAGAGACAGACAGACAGACAGACAGACAGACAGACAGACAGACAGACAGACAGACAGACAGACAGACAGACAGACAGACAGACAGACAGACAGACAGACAGACACAGACAGACAGACAGACAGACAGACAGACAGACAGACAGACAGACAGACAGACAGACAGACAGACAGACAGACAGACAGACAGACAGACAGACAGACAGACAGACAGACGACAGACAGACAGACAGACAGACAGACAGACAGACAGACAGACAGACAGACAGACAGACAGACAGACAGACAGACAGACAGACAGACAGACAGACAGACAGACAGACAGACAGACAGACAGACAGACAGACAGACAGACAGACAGACAGACAGACAGACAGACAGACAGACAGACAGACAGACAGACAGACAGACAGACAGACAGACAGACAGACAGACAGACAGACAGACAGACAGACAGACAGACAGACAGACAGACAGACAGACAGACAGACAGACAGACAGACAGACAGACAGACAGACAGACAGACAGACAGACAGACAGACAGACAGACAGACAGACAGACAGACAGACAGACAGACAGACAGACAGACAGACAGACAGACAGACAGACACGAAAGACAGACAGACAGACAGACAGCATACAGAACAGACGACAGACAGACACAGACAGACAGACAGACAGACGACAGACAGACAGACAGACAGAAGACGACAGACAGACCGACAGACAGACAGACAGACAGACAGACAGACAGACAGACAGACAGACAGACAGACAGACAGACAGACAGACAGACAGACAGACAGACAGACAGACAGACAGACAGACAGACAGACAGACAGACAGACAGACAGACAGACAGACAGACAGACAGACAGACAGACAGACAGACAGACAGACAGACAGACAGACAGACAGACAGACAGACAGACAGACAGACAGACAGACAGACAGACAGACAGACAGACAGACAGACAGACAGACACAGACAGACAGACAGACAGACAGACAGACAGACAGACAGACAGACAGACAGACAGACAGACAGACAGACAGACAGACAGACAGACAGACAGACAGACAGACAGACAGACAGACAGACAGACAGACAGACAGACAGACAGACAGACAGACAGACAGACAGACAGACAGACAGACAGACAGACAGACAGACAGACAGACAGACAGACAGACAGACAGACAGACAGACAGACAGACAGACAGACAGACAGACAGACAGACAGACAGAACAGACAGACAGACAGACAGACAGACAGACAGACAGACACAGACAGACAGACAGACAGACAGACGACAGACAGACAGACAGACAGACAGACAGACAGACAGACAGACAGACAGACAGACAAAAATTCTAAAAACTATATATTCGGTCTCTGTATCGATAATAATGTCTATTTCAATAAGATTTTCCAAAAAAATATTTAATGTACAGATACAGATTCGGCTTAGTTACAATTTTATTATATGTATAGATTTTATAAAAAAAAACCCTGCGATGTTTGCTTTGTATTCACTTGAGAATGAATTCCTTGCAACGGATTCAGCTGTGAGAGATAACGGATAAAGTAAAAATATCGATTAAACGTATTCGAATCACGTATACAAACCTAACTATATGAATCGAGTTATATTCCAATACCAAGAAGTAGATAACCCATCTCTATTTCCATACATTTTATATCAAGGTAGGGGAAAATATAAAAATTTTATTAAGCCAGCCACTGCCAATAAACCCTGTACAATGCCTCTCGTAAACTCTTAATGATATAGGTATCTCCAAACGTCATTAACCCATAAAGAAACGCCATATGGTGAGAAACCGATGTAATAATGCAGTGAATACTTTTGTTTATTAAAAGCTAGCGTAAACACGCGATTTTATTCGTATATTTTTTGGTTTTTAGTATAATTTATTAAAAAAAAATAATAAATAAATATGTTGGGACATTAACACACAGCACCATTTAGTTCCATGGTAAGCTACGAGGCTTGTGTTATGGATACTACGATATGTAAATGAATGTCCCCAGCGGGACTCGACCCGCGATCGCTAGCGAATTTTGAATTTGAATTTTGAATTTTGGAGGAGGTTCTGTGTACGTCTGTACGGATTTTGTTTTTTTTTTAGATATTTTTAAAGTCGGTGCCAGCCAGATTGGATGTATAATATTTGAACTTATAAAGTGTATACCATATCATATTTATTCTAGATTATAGATTATAGTTCGTCCCTAGCTTGATTCCCCATACAAACTTTTATCCCCATTGTCACCCCCTTTAGGGATGATGTCCGGGATAAAAAGTATTCTATGTCCTTTCCAAGATCTCAAACTATCTTACCAAATTTCATCTAAATCGGTTCAGTAGATCCAGAAATTACCCTCTACAACGTCACAAACTCACAAACTTTACCTCTTTATAATATTAGTATGTAGTATAGATTAGATATCCATATCTTAAAGCATTGTAAAGCACTGGAACTGAATACCGACTACTTTATAAATAGTGAATGAAAACCGTTTACTTTGTAGGGTCTGAAAGTTGTTTTATTTTAAGTTTTTATATCTAATTAAATACATAATCAAAGAGCAAGACGATACAATAAATTGATATACTATGGAACAAGGAGTTTGTTTGATAGAGGAACTTTTTAACGGCTACCAGTAAAAACTCCGTATTTAAACTCATTTAATTCATTTTGGCATGTCGAGTTTTTAAGGTTTCGTAACCATTACGCAAAATGACACTTTTATTATATCTTTATGTCTGTATGTCACAGCCATTTTACTCTGAGACTGAACTAGTACTCGTATTTGCTAGATAATATCTATACATACAATAAAATTGTAACTAAGCCGAATCTGTACATTAAATATTTTTTGAAAAATCTTATTAAAATAAACATTATTAAAAATACAGAGGCCGAATCTATAGTTTTTAGAATTTTTGTCTGTCCGTCTGTCTGTCTGTCTGTCTGTCTGTCTGTTACCGCATCACGGAAAACCACTGGAGGGATTTTGATGAAATTTGGTATGGTGATAGCTGGTTATCCGGGTCAACATATAGGATACTTTTTACCGCAGGAAACTATCTCATTTCTGAGAAAAAATACAAAAACTGCAATATAAGAGTATACTAATATGTAAAACCTAAGAATTTTGTTTTTAGTCAAGAACGCGTGCGGATCCGCGGGCAATGCTAGTGTATTATATAAAGATGTTTAATGTTTATTTCTGTTTTGCGGTTATATTATGTCACTGCGATTATTTCTGGTCTATTGTGATCGCCGTTTTTTATACTAGAGTGAACCACTAAAGGAGGCGAATAGTCGAGCGGGTTACAAGACCTATATGATGACCACGACCAGTCTGTCAAGACTGTAACGTCTAAGAAGAAGAAGACGAAGAAGAAGAACCACCAAACCCTGCAGATGTTAAGAACTGCAGGATTTTCTTAGGGTTACACTCTTTTATTTCATCTAGGTTTAAAAAAAAATTTCCTATATGAATATGTACTTCGTTTGTGCATGAGCGGTCATGTTTCATGCTACAAAACCCCCCAGTTGCGATTCAGATGCACATTTAATATTTTAAACTATAAAATAATAGGTGTCTCAGTATTTATATGTACATATATACTAAAGACTCGCCCTCACTTCGCTCGGGTTCGTTCCTAGGTGATTATTTAAATTTGCATAACATTTTTATTTATGAACAGATATCATAGAACAAATACTAAATGTTAAGTGAGACCTACCACACTATATTAGTGAAAATCGCACCCAAATCGGCTAAGTCGTTTCTGAGATTAGCGCGCACAAAAGCACAGATAAACAGACAAAAATTCTAAAAATCATTGTTTTGGGTTCTATTGCTTTAATAAAAACTCTCAATAATAGTTTTTCTCGAATATCTTCCATGTACAGACAGCGATCAGTTACAATTTTATTATATGTATAGATATAGATATTTAGATAGACTTGAGTACAACTTCTCTAACTCCAACAGAATTTAATTTATTTTTCTACCAACTTTATACAATATATTTCTAAAGTTTCTCTAATAAAATTTTAAAAGTCATTGCGAGACCAATGTTAAGTAAAAGCTAAGAAACGCCGAGTTATTTACGGCCGTAATATACACTCGCCCGTACTTGAGGGAGACCGGAACAAATTAACATTTATTATTTTTACTCGTATTACTATAAGTTTTATTTTTAGTCTGTATTGCGTAATAAATAGAAATAGCGAGCTTAGTTTTGCGACAACTAACCTAATTTGATTCTTTCGCATTCATACTAATGTTATAAATGCAACAGCAAATTGTTGCTTGGCTTTTAATTGGTGCAATTTTAGCGTTTAATCAATGACTTCGTTTGTGTTTTTTGTGTTTTTTTAACCTTCCTAAATTGTTCCAGCCAGTATTACTAGTAAACATAAAAAAAATCATTCATTCATTAATTCATTGAGAGAATAAAAATTATGTTTGTTTATTTGTACATTTTACATAACTAGCACCTCACTCCCGCTTCGCTTGTTTCGTCTTCAGTGAAAAACTAAAACAAATCTATCCCACGGGAACCGTACGTTTTTCCGGGATAAAAAGTAGCTTATGTACTATTCCAGACTATAATCTATCTCTGTGCCAAATTTCATCCAGATCCGTTCAGCCGTTCTGGCGTGATTGAGTAACTCCAACATCCATCTAAACTTTCACATTTTATAACATTAGTAAGAAGTAAGATCTCAAAAGTAAAGCAAAAAAGGACAATTTACAAAGCTTAATTTACAAGATACATAATTCACAAACTAAAATACATACCCGATCGCGTAAAAATTTTTAGATTTAAAGATTTATAATGGAGTAAAAAATAAAAATATATATTAATGGATACTTTTCTTAAATTTTTCTTAAAATACTACTCCTAAATAATAGGTATATTCTATTATTTTATTAATTTACAACGCGAGCAAACCCGAGTGCTAGCTAGTGTATCAAATCTTTTTACGCTTTTATTTTAAAGTCGGTTAAGTTTTCTATACATTCATTCAATTTAACACCCAAGACCAAATAGAAAGCTTTAATAAAATTTAAAACTTCAACACTAAACGATTAAGGGGATTCGAGTAAGCTCTGTAATTCAATGTGCTTGGAATGTTAGAGGGGTTTGTCTGAAACTGTTTTTATTTTACTGTATTCACGCAAAAGTTTATTTTATATATAAAATTCTGTATAAACAGATAAAATGAATTTCTGTCGGTTTGTCTGTCTGTCTATCTATCACGATAAAACCACTGATAGCTGGTTATCCGGGTGTTGCATATAGGAGACTTTTTATTGCGAGAAAATATCTCTAAGAAATGTATACTAAACTTTAAAACGTAATTATAATATATAATTATAGGAATGAACCAGAGCGAAGCGAGGGTGAGCCGTTAGTAATATATTATAACTATGATTTAGTACTCAATAATTAATTAAACTTGTTCCGACCTGTGTTCGTATCCCGGGTGCTGCCAAGTTTTGCTATTGACTGTTTCTGTTAGAAAGTTCTCAGTATTAGACCGGAATTGGGAAGCTGGCGAAGCTGGGAATCCATACTTCCATACTTAATATTATATATGTGACAGTGTGTTTGTTTGTCCTTCTTTCACGTCAAAACAGAGTGGCTTAGCATGATTCTTTGTGTGGAGATAGTTGGAAGGCTGGAGAGTGACACAGGCTACTTTTTACCGCGAAAAATCTTCTCATTTCTCTCAATAAATAAATAAAATTAATAAATTATTTCTGATCAGAATTACTTGAAACTTGGTATTAATGCTCTTCAATACAATTAAATAAATACGTGTTTTAGCATATAGGGGTAACATACGTGCTACAAGTTTGTATGAAACCTATTTTTAGAGTTCTTTGTTGTAGTTCTAGCGCGAGCCAAGCCGCGGGTTCTGCTCGTAATATTTTAAATGTGAAAGCAACTCTTTGTTACTTTTTCACCCTAAAACCCCTGAACAAATTTCGATTAAATTTGGCACGGACATAGATTACATCCTGGGATCGCACATAAGCTTATACTTTCCGCTTATCACGCAAGCAAACCCGCGGGCGAAAGTTAAACTTACAAAACGATTGTGTTCGGCCTACTCCTAAGCAACTCGGTCATTAACAGTTCGCGTAATTACTTTTAAAATAAACGAACAAAGTTCGAAGCTAGAATTTAAGTACAAAAATCTATATATAAATAGACAAAGTTCCCTTACCTTTTTGCCCTCTGTTTGTCAAGAGATTTTTTAGTAGCTTTTGATGAGCTGTAGTCCTATCAATAAATTTTAGAAACAGTATTTTTATATAGACAGGTAAATTCATATAGATACTAGCGGCTCACTCTCGCTTCGCTCGGGTCTCTAGAAAAACATAATCAAATCTATCCCACGGGAACCGTTAATATTTCCGGGATAAAAAGTAGCCTATGTGTTATTCTGAAGTATGAACTATATGATTGTAAAGTTTTATTAAAATCCATTACGCAGTTTTTGCGTGAAAGAATAACAAACATCCATACTCAAATATATTCTCACAAACTTTCGCATTTATAATATTAAGTACAGGTTTATCATATATTTTTCTCAAATTTTCAATAATGATTAAGTAGAAGTAGGTAATATTTAACAACTGTTCAAATATAATTCTTTTGATAATTTTTATGATTTTCTTATAACCTTTAGTAAGTTGATATTATCTACATTACGTACATATATCCATAGGGCCTATGGGTTCGAGTTTCATTAGAAACTTATTGGAAAACTACAAAATCTAAGTGGTGATCTTCTGATATTTCCATGGAGGCGAAAAAAAACATTACAAAATTACCTAAATATTTAAAGAAACACTAAACCTTAATTTGTCAATAAAAAAAAAATTGTATTTGTAAGGAATTTTAAAGCAGGATTTGATATAAGAATAACCTATTTAATATTATATTCGTAAGTGATTAGTTTTCTGTTTGCCCATAATTGGTGAAATTAGAGATTAGGGAAGTTGAATTCAACTAAGACCTTTATATTAGTTCCTTTAATTCAATGTTAAAGTGACTTAAATATTTGCATATAATTAATTAGTTGAAATTGTAATTATTTTACTGAATAATGAATTGTTCTGATTGAACGTTGCAAATGTAAATCTATTTTATATCACAATTATTTTAATTACATTTAAATAGCTCGTTTAGTTTTAATTAATTTTGTTGCTGCTCGGGTCATAACATATAAAGGTGGAAAATAAAAATATGAAGAACTAGCGGCTCACCCTCGTTTCGCTCGGGTTTGCCTCTGGAAAGACAAAAGCAAATCTATCCCACGGGAACCGTACATTTTCCGGGATAGAAGGTAACCTATTTGTTATTCTGATATATGAGCTAAAAAGCTATCTGTTATATGATTATGTTTCATTAAAATCCATTCAGTAGTTTTTGCGTGAAAGAGTAAGAAACACCCATACACCTATACAATTAAATAGATGTCAATATGTATTTCTTTTTACTTATGTATACCTACATTTTTGTAATAGTAAATCCTACTAATATTATAAATGCGAAAGTTTGTGTATGGATGTCTGGATGTATAGAAATAGATGTATGGCTGTTTGATACTCTTTCACGCAAAAACTACTGAATGAAACTATTTTAATGAAACTTTTTAATAATACAGCTTACATCAGAAAAGCACATAGGCTACTTTTTATCCCGGAAAAATGTATGGTTCCCGTGGGATAAATTTCTTTTTGTTTTTCGCTAGTTATAAACATATTAATACGCTTTTTTATCTTCATTTGTTAGGTACTAAAAATGTCATCAAATTAATTTAAAACCTTGTTAAGTGCAAATATCGTCTTTATTCCCCAATATTACTAGACACGTCATATTTGATCAATTTACATTAATTTATATTATAAAAGTTTGTAACTTAACCTAAAAATCTCCGAGTAAAATGGCTGTAGGTACATGTTGTACAGACAGCTAGGACAATATTGCAGATTTTTGGCAACGGCACTATAGAAATAACCAATCTCATTACAACTACTTGAGTAGATTTAAAGATACAATTTGTGCTCTCCATATTATATAACTATAGGCATGAATTAGATTATAAATGTGAAAGTTTAGATGTTTGGATGTTTGTTACTCAATCACGCCAGAACTGTTAAACGTATCTAGATAAAATTTGCCGCAGAGGTAGATTATAGTCTGGAGTAGCACATAGGCTACTTTTTATCCCGGAAGAAGTTCGGTTTCCTTAGGATAAATTTGTTTCTGTTTCTCTAGAGGAGAACCCAAGCTAAACGAGGGTGAGCTAGTATGTACATATAATATATGTATGTATGTCCGATTCTATGTTGCCACGCGTCTAAAGATTAAAAGATTCATGCATCGTTAGATTCGTCATAATCACCCAAGTGTAATATATATCACCAACGGTATCCCCGATTGTGTTATTATTGATAATAAAACCTGGCTGCCTACAAGGATTTATATCAAGGGCGTATGAAATACAGGACAGATTACTAATATTTAAACTCGCATGTAGTAAGCCTGGTACTGATGACATTGTATAAATTTGTAAGTCGTCGGAACATAGGCGGTTGATAAAAGAAATTCAATGGGGAATATAATTACACTTATTTCCTTTAAATAGTTTATAAATTATTTGAATTTTAATAAAAAAAAACATATGCATTTTTGAACGTTTTTTGGTCTGTGGCCACAACACAACAGCTAAAACAGATGACTTTGACATATGACATTGTCAATGCAATGCACAACCGGTCACATTTTAAATTTTGCATGTGTGCCGAACCCTAAATAATTAATAATTTTAGTTTAATTACAAAGCTGAAGCGAATGTTTCAAATAATAATCAATTAAAATATTAAATAGAACGAAATATTACTCAAAAACAAACTTTGTAGAGTTTTTTAGTTGTGCTTATTATAATTCCAATTAATATGTCACAGGTTAAATTAAATTTGATAGCTGCTGCCTGTGAAAATATGGGTATTGGTGCGAATGGATCACTTCCTTGGAGACTGAAGTATGTAATAAATATTTCATATACTTTTAATAAATTAACTGATTTTTCTAAAATTAGTAACTAAAAGTTATTTTTTTTTTTATGGGACTGAGGGGGCAAACGGGCAGGAGGCTCACCTGAAGAAGTGATCTCCGCCGCCCATGGACATCTTTATAATTGTTAAGCATATAATTAACATGCGAAAATCAAACTTTCACTCATCCATTAAAAAAATATAGAAATAATTTGAACAAGTATAATATTTGATGCTTACACAATCTAAACTTTATTTTACAGAAAAGAAATGGCATATTTCACTACAATGACAACAAAAGTGAAAGTAAGTTCTAAAATCAATGCAGTCATTATGGGAAGACGGACTTGGGATTGCATACCTAAGAAGTATAGACCACTTTCTGATAGGATTAATGTTGTTTTGACCCATCAGGTTGATACTTTGAAAGAAAAGGTATGTATGTACAATATATACAAATCATTACTTAAAGTAATATAAACCTTACTATTTATTTTATTATTTTAAAATATAAATAAATAAATTTGTTGGGACATTAACACATGGCACCATCTAGTTCCCATTGTAAGCTACGAGGCCTGTGTTATGGATACCAGAAAGTTGATACACAACACATATATAACTTTAAATACATACATATTGTAAATATAAACACCTATGACTGAAGAACAAATATGCTCATCACACAAATGAATGCCCTCGGCGGGATTCAAACCTGTGACCACAGCAAGTAGGGTCACTACAAACAGTACCAAACATGTCTGAATATATATTGTAATATTAATGTATTTCTTTAGGTCAATAATTACATTATAACTGTCTTTAATTTGAGTTTCTGAACAATTTAACTATACCTTATATGGAAAGATTAGTGTCAAGGTCTCAGATATTTTAAAGTAATAATATTATATTTAAATTGTTTATATCACAATTAACTGTTATTTGTGTTACTTTAAACTTGATCTCCCATGTTTAAAAAATGATAACTATGTTACATCACTATCTATACTGATATTATAAAGAGGAAAAATTTGATTTTTTGTTTGTTTGTTTGTACCGAATAGGCTCTGAAACTACTGAACCGATTTAGATGAAATTTGGTAAGAAGATAGTTTAAGACCCTGGGAAGGACATAAAATAATTTTTATTCCAGAAATTATACTTAAAGGCGGTGAAAATAGGGATGAAATTTTGTATGGGAAATCAATCTTAAGTTATTGATAAGCTTGATTTATGAACTTATATGAAAACTATTTTGTAATTAATGTGCCTTAATATGTGTTTTTTATTTATTCATGTAATATCTTCAAATTGTCATTAAAGAAGTATTTGTAAGTTAGACTAAAGGGGCCTTAACTTTGCCAATTTCATTCTTATCGGGAACAAATCTTATGCTAATTATTGTTCATGCAGTTAGATGTATTATACTAATTTCTTTTAAGTTCGTTGAATTTAATGTAAATAACTTGCAACATGTTTCTGCTATTATAAAATATTTACTGTATTTTGCTCACTATCCTGCTTACATGGAAAATGGTCCGGGGAAGTGACACCTTGTTCCAAGTCGCTAAAGCTTTTTTTCATATATTATACAATATACAAATATGTACATAAACTATGACGATTTCCTTTAACTGACAATAGCTATACTTACATATTTTAGTAAAATTTTACAATTTCAGGTGCCAGAAGGGGTAATTGTTGTTCCAAGTCTTGATGAAGCAATTAAATATATAGAAAATAGAGATGATATTGAGATGACTTGGGTCATTGGTGGTTCATCTATTTACAAGGTATAATCTATATAGATACATAAAAGTAGCGATTCACCCTCGCTTCGCTCGGGTTCGTCCCTGGCTTGCTTCCCGATACGAGCTATCATCGCCATTTTCACTCCCTTAAGGGATGATTTCCGGGATAAAATAAATATAATAATAAAAAAGTATTCTATGTCCTTCCCAGGGTCTCAAACTATCTTCTAACCAAATTTCATCTAAATCGGTGCAATAGATCCAGAGATTACTCCCTACAACCTCACAATCTCACAAACTTTACCTCTTTATAATATTAGTATAGATTGAAGTGTTTGTTTGTAATGTCAAAATAGCGGCTTTTTACTAAATGCATATGAAGTTATATACAGTACTTATTAGAAGAATACAATTTTTAAAATGTTTGTCTGTCTGTCTGTTCGTTCCACTTAATCTCCGAAACGGCTGGACTGATTTTGACGGGATTTTCACTGGAAGATAGCCGATGTTATAGGGAGTAACATAGGCTACTTATATTTTAGAAAAAGAATTAGGGTTCTGCTCAAAAAAATTAAAACGTACCTAGGGATGAACCCGAGCGAAGCCAGGGTAAATCGCTAGTTAAAGGTATAAATTACGTTGACACAGTCACGGATAAAAGGTACTTGAATAATATAACTATTCGTTTCACTTTCATGTTCTGGTGGCGGTCCTGTAGGAATAGAATTCGAGTGAGAGATTATGCGTAGGGCCACTTTATGTGGTGCTTTAATTCAGAGGCACGGGATTGAGATACCGTTTACTTCTCAACTTTGAGCTCTTTTTTTAAAAAAAAAATTAATTTCTTAACAAAAAACTCATGATCTAAATTTGGCCTGACCCGAACCTCGAACCCAGGACCTCCGAATCTGCAGCCATACATGCTAGTCACTGACACCGCCGAGGCAGTATATATCGTGTGCTGCCATTTCGTGGTAAACAACTCTTAGAATGTAACTAGCGCCATCTATGATCATGCAGCAACAGCCCATTTACCTGATAGAAGATTTTTTAATAATTAGAAAATTTACTAAAATCAAATTAAGGAACGCATAATATCTCTCCCGTGACCCTGATTGATGTAAAACATTCAGACAAATTAACTTTTTGTCTATGTAAATTAGCCAATTTTTATGGCGCAATGAGTTATTGGTTAATTTTTATAAAGAAAACTCATTTACCGTGTGGTCTTGTTGAGAACAAATACAGTATTTATATATATTTATATCAGTCAAATCAAATGAAAAAAGTATATTCTGTTTTTAAAAATAGATAAATAAAATTTTAAATAAAACAAATCTTTTCGGAATTTTTTCGCGATTATTACGATTTTTGGTTCCCGATGTTTCGAATGATTTAAAACAATCATGGTCTCGGAGAGACTAAGGCTTTTGTGTTGCTTTTGTGCTGGTTGTCTCGTCGGAAACTAAATTTATATTTGTTTTCAGGCGGCAATGGAACATCCGAACTGTGGGAAAATCTATTTAACAGAGATTCAAAAATCATTTGACTGCGACACATTTTTCCCAAACATTGACAAGCAACAATTCCATTTAGTCGATGAGGAAGAAGTGCCCGGTGAAAGGCAAATGGAAGGTGATATAAGCTACTATTTCAGAGTTTACAAACGATTGTAAAATCCTTAAAAAATACGCTTCAAATACTTACAAATCATTAGATGCTTCGTGCTTTATATTTGGAAATTGAAACAACTTTTTATATTCCATGGGATTATTTGATGTATAATATTAATAGAGAAGACAGTGGTAATCCAGTGATAAAGCGCTCGCTTGGGAAACCGAGTGAGGCGAGTTCAAATCTCGGGTCTCGCGCCTCTGATATTTTCCTGTGCGAATCATTTCCAACATGATTACCACTTGTCTTACGGTGAAGGAATATATCGTGAGGAAACCTGCATGTCTTAGAGATCCTAGCAAGTTTTCGAAGGACATGTGTACTCCGCCCGCACTTGTCCAGCGTGGTGGACTATGGCCTGGTCCCCTTCGCATTGAAGGGAGGCGCACCGCCAGCAGTGGGACATTAAAAAGGGCTGAATCCATACATTAATAAGGATAAACTTCTGAAAAGCCCATACATTTTCCGATTGATCTGAGAGATACAAACTACACATATATCAACGCGTCGAAACGCTATGATAGGCAAAATGGCCGCATATTTCATTTTCCTTTTCCGTAAGGTAATCATGTTAGAAATGATTCGCACATGACAATTTGATGTAATGAGATCCGGGATTTGAACCCACTTCAATCGAATTCCCAAGTGTTACCACTACCAAAAAAAACTTTGCCTAAAATAACTTATTTAGGCTTTTTTTAAGTTGATACCGCGAAAGCAAATAATAAGTGTAGAATAATGTTGGACAATAAGCTACGTGAGAAAATGATGCTATTAGAATATATGTATATGTATATCTGTAAACTATTTTTAATAGTTATACATAACTTTAACTGTTGCCTTCAAATTGTGAACAAAAATATAATAATATCTTCCCAAGTAATTTCGGCCACGGCGGCCATTCTCACAGAGACTAGCCAGATGCACGAGATATTGTATCATATAGTGCAGACACAACGTGGACTCTCTGTTCCTGACACTCTCATACTGCGGTGACACCAGTCGGAGGCACGCGGGTGAAACACCGCCAACTTCCCAATTCCAAACTGCTATTGGGAATTTCTTGATTTGATTCTTGAAAAATACTCAATAACTGGACTTGGCCTGATCCGGGACTCGAACCCAGGACCTCCGGATCTGCGGCTAATGCACACTACACCAAGGCAGTGAACAAAAATAAATATCGTTTTTGGCTATACTAAAAATTTTGTGATACTGGTAAGTGCATTTATTATTTTTTTTAAAAAGTGATGTCTGTGTTAACATAGGTTGTCACTTGTAATTTCTTTTTTGAATTTACAATAAAGGTTGTAATTTAAAAAAATATTTGACCGACTTCGAAAAGGAGGTCAATTTAGATGTACTTAGATTTACTTATTGTTTAAGCCTTAGCCAAATGTGGACTCGATTTTCATGATATTCTTTTTAATGAACATAGATATATGTAATTTTAAGGGTATAAATTTTAAAACACTAAAACGCCGGCTTAAAAGTTGATTTTTTTTATTTATTTTAAATATTCGATTAACAGACCCTCCTATAATATGGTAAATATTTTTATCTCAATTTATCTCAAACATGTGACACTTAGGGGTACCATATTCCTGTCTTTTCGCTGTACATACACCAATTGAAGGATACAGGCAAAGAATATGGAATGTCCTAATGAATAGATTATGAGAAAAAAGCAATTTAAAGTTTAGAAGTTATATTTTTATTGAGATCAAAGTATGTAGTCACTCTTTACTATGTAGATATTTGGACAATCCTGCTTCACCGGTATGTTATGGACATTCCCAGTACTTTTCGCTTTGGGCATATATCAAAACGTATTTTTAGCGAGATCTGTTGAGTATTTGTAAAAACCAGTGGTTGGGAATGGAAATACCGTAGATGTAGACTTGGTACCAGTACAAAACAAAAAAGCTAACAAAAATTGTGACTTTCCCTGCACTCTTCAATTGTGCCGCTATTTATAAAAATGGCGGCGAATATCAAATACCAGCTTCTATAGGAGAATATATACATAATACACCACTTTTCCCCTAAAGTTGGACTTTTTCAATAATTTTTAAGTCTGTATAATATCTATTTTACTTTTTACTAATAATTATTTGAATCTCACCAGTAGCAACAACATTAATTAAAAATCATGCTTATTTGTCGTCTTAGCGCTTTTTTGTTCAAACTACTAAATACTTGTTGAATTTACAGTAGAATTTTAGTAAGATTTATATATATATATATATATATATATATATAATATATATATATATATATATATATATATATATACACACACACAATGTGTATCTAATACCAGTAGAATTGATATTTAAATCAATAATTCTGTATAAAAACTTTTGGTAAATTGGTAGTTTTAACAAATAAAGCACTGGGACGACTAATTACAAATAAGTATGTATGTGTAACGTAAAATCTAATCCCATTAATCCTACTAATATTATAAGTTTCAAAGTTTGTGAGGATGGATGTTTGTTACTCAGTCACGCCAGAACGGCCTAATGGATCTGGAAGAAATTGGTTTGTAGTCTGGGATAGCACATAGGTTACTTTTTATCTCGAAAAAATGTACGGTTCCCGTGGGATAGATGGTTTTGTTTTCCACTAGGGACGAACAAAAGCAAAGCAAGGGTGAGTAGCTAGTGTGGCTATAAGTGAAATCATTTAAGGCGTTTTCTGTCTGAATAACCAATAAACTTTCATGTCATACATTACTCAGGTCATGCCTAATTTTTATTCCTGTTAATCTCCAGTTAGAGTATGTATGTATACTTATAAAAATGTTACCACTCTTTTAGATATTATTATATAAGCAATAAGTATTGATATTATTTTGATGTAACTTGAAATGTTATAAACTGTTTACATTAAAGATACAAAATATATGAGTATGTTTTATTTACTACCAAAACCCAGGTACGGATTATCCATAAGTAGTGTCCGACCGAAGGTCTATTTTTGGCCGAAGCCGAAGCCGATTAATCGGCTATCGCCACAACCTTCGGCCGAAGCCGAAGCCGAAGCCGAAGGTTTATATTCTCTCAGCACTCAGTAATTAATTTTGTATCAATACCTCAAATAACCTCAATATTGAAGGTTTATATTGACTGCCTCATATAGAAGTTGATGATATATCATAGAGATGGTTGGTTTAGAGATAAATAAAAGTTTGTGATTTGTGATTTACCTACTGGCAAAAAATAATCATTTCTTTATTATGTAATTCACAAATTACAATTAGACCAATCAGTCTTTGTTTTACTCGACGAGACCAAAACTAGACTAATAAATAAAATAAACACAAACACTAACTTCTTAGTAAATAATTAAATGTTGGTCAATTAAATGCACAGTTTAGAAAATATTAGAAGTTTCAAAATAAATGTAACAATAACAATAGAACTAATGAGGTAGTGACTGTTTTGCAAACAACAAGTTATAAGAATAATATAATATTCTATTTTACTAAGCATATTTGTACTTAACCTTCTCTCTCAAAAACACTCGTTTAAATACACGTACGAACTTGTTTTGATGCATGCAATGTGATATTTTGACAGTGGCTCCCCGCCGCCTCATGACTTTCGTAACTGTTCGTTCAATCTCGACGGTCGCTCGGACCTTCGGCGAAACCTTCGGCTTCGGCCGGGTTTTGGGCCGAAGCCGAATGTTTCGCCGAAGGTGGCCGAAGCCGAAGCCGAAGCCGAAGCTTCGGTCGGACACTATCCATAAGGCAGTTTACGCAACTGCCTATGGGCCCCGCATCAATTGGGGGCCCCACGCACTGAGAAAAAAATTGAAAATGTTTAATCGAGTAAAAATTTAATTTGAAAAATTAAAAAATTAGGTGAAATCCTACCATGAGGATAAATTCAAGTTACATTTTTATGAAATCTACCTAATAACGTAACAATTACAAATATAATTGCTTTGTGGTAGAACAAATGTATTTCAATAAGTTAGAAAAGGGTTCAAATGTGGTATGTTTTAGAGGTTCCAAAGATAAACGTCTTCTTAGGTTGGAGACATATTTAATAATCAGAATATAATAAGTAAATTTATAATGAAGCTTAGCTTAATGGGTGGTCGACCATATATGGATGATACACGAGAGATTGATGATACATTACTAAAGTATGGCTTACAGTACTTAATGCTATACTATCACTATACTAATGCTATTCTATATTATGCTATATTATACTATACTTAATGTATAAACATTTTACACTTCACCTCCGGGGGTGAAAGAAAAAAAATATATTTTAATATATAAATATATTTTTTTTATATTTCATGTACTACCTAATAAATCGTTTTGTTCGATTCTTATGCACTATATCTATTTTCTTATCCTTAATTATTTTTACATTTGGTCCCATATCTTCTAATACAACAAATGGTCCATTGAACAGTTCGTCCAACTTACCACCTGTTTCTGATTTTACTAAAATTAAGTCATCTTTATTATAACTAATAGGATTAATATACTTATCATAGTTTATTTTACGACTACACTTACTTTCTAATAAATTATTTCGGGCATCCTTAAAAGCAACTTGCAACCTATATTTAAGTTCACTACTATAATTTTCTGGGTTATACACAGGTTCTATTGTATTAGATAATCTATTGGGAATATTGCACTGCCTACCAAATACAAGTTCAAACGGTTGGTATTTTGTTTCGGTATGGACTGTGGTATTAAAACTAAAACACCAGTATGGTAGCCAATAAGACCAAGATTGTTTGTCTTTGTCGCAGTGAATTCGTAAGAATGAACCTAAATTTTTATGAGCATTCTCCAATGCTCCGATGGATTGATGATGGTATGCTGTTGAGGTAATATTATCTATATTTAATAGTTTACATACCTGGGTTATAGTGGAAGATGTGAACTCTGTTCCTCTGTCTGTTGCTATTATTTTAGGTATGCCGAATCTTAAAATAAAATTATTTACTAACGCTCTAGCTACGCTAATGGATTCCTTATTTTTTAGTGGATAAGCTTCTATAAACTTGCTTAACTCACATTGAACAGTTAAAATATATACATTATCGTCATAATCTTTTGGTAGCGGGCCCACTATATCCATAAATATTTTTTCAAACGCGTATGACGCAGTTGTCGATAGAGTCATGGGTTCTTTAACGTATTTACAATGTTTAGATTTCTGGCATTTAGAACATTTTTTAACAAATTCTCTTACATCAGCTTCGAGACCTGGCCAGTAAAATCGTCTTTTAATATTGTTTACCATCCTACGGACACCAGCATGGCCACTGGTTGGTAGTAAATGAAAATCATTTAATATGAACGATTTTTCTTCATCGTTATCAATCCTAGTTACACTTTTTAAAATGCAAATCCGTGGTCCGGACCACTTCTTAATCGACTTTATTTCGTCATTTAAATCGTTAATAAATCTTTCATTATTTTTATCTTTTATTATGCATATTTCTTCAATATTTAACTTTTTACAGAAATTACTCAACATTGTCACAAATCCGACTCGCGAGAATTGCGCCTTAAAGTTGAGATTAATGTAAAGCATCTTTTTACTAGGACAATAAGAAAAACATTCATACTCATCCCTTATTCTGTTTCCCTTTCGTAATTTATCTAATTCGTAACCTACTATCAATTTCATTTCTACTGAACCACACGGCTTTCTTAATAACTCTACAACTCTTGGTTGATCAGGCCTTTCGTCTCCAGAGTTATTAAGGAAGGGTGTATTCTCTTCCATGCTATTCTCATTCACTTTTTCTATTACCTTCTTTTGCTTTCTTGTTAACACAGCCATAACTTGCTCATTTATACCTTTTAATTCATTAGATGTAATATATATTCTTGACAAAGCATCTGCTCCTACGTTTTCTTTACCTTTTACATATTCGATTCTAAAATCATACTCTTCTAACGTTAATCTAAATTTCATTAACCGACTAGAAGGATCTTTCATTCCGAATAAATATACTAGTGGTTTATGATCAGTTTTAATAGTAAAATGCCTACCATATAGGTACGGTCTAAAGTATTTTACACTCCAAACTATAGCTAAAAGCTCCTTTTCTATTGTTGGATAATTTAATTCTGATGCATTTAAAGGTCTGCTTGCGTACGCAATAGGTTTCAAATCTTTATTAGTCAAAACTGCACCAATAGCGATTCCTGATGCATCTGTTTGAAGAATAAACTCATTTTCCGGAGAAAAATCTGGGTATTGAAGTATAGGGGGAGAAATCATGGCTTCTTTAAGAATATTAAATGAATTTTGACATTCCTTACTCCAAAAAAATGTAGAATTTTTCCTAGTAAGTCTATTGAGAGGAATTGTTATATTAGCAAAAGAGGGTATAAATTTTCTATAATAATTACAAAATGCAACAAATCGTCGTACTTCATCAGCATTTTTAGGAATGGGATAAGTTTGCAACACTGAAACTTTTTCAGGGTCTGGTAATATGCCTTCTGGTGAAATTACGTGACCAAGATATAAAATTTCTTTTTTTAGAAATTGGCATTTACTTGGATTTAATTTTAAATTAACTTTTCTAAGTCTCTCAAAGACATCAATCAAATGTTTGTTATGAATTTCTAAATTTCTGCCAAAAACAATTAAATCGTCTAGGTATATGAAGCACTTTTCAAACGTAAGCCCAGACATAGCTACCGACATAACTCTACTAAACGCACTTGGTGAAATTTTTAGACCCATAGGAAGTCGTTTCATTTGGTATTGGCCTGAATTAGTACAAAATGCAGTGTATTTACGATGTTCTGGGTTAAGAGGAATTTGATAATATCCAGAATTTAAATCAAGATGGGAAAAATATATGGAACCTGAAAGTGAATCTAAAATTTCCGTGATGTTAGGAAGTGGAAATTTATCATCTTGAATATTTTCATTTAGTTTTCGGTAGTCTACAACTAAACGCCACTTTTTTTCTCCTGTTTTGTCACTTTTTTTAGGAACTAATAATATTGGACTAGACCATTCACTTTTAGATTCTTCTATTATATCATCTTTTAGCATGCTTTCAATTTGCTTTTGAACCTCAGGTTTCAGGCATTGAGGAATCTTGTATGGCTTTATATAGACTGGACTAGTATAGGGCTTTAATGTAATTGTCTGTTCATAAATGTCTGTCGTTGTCAGTTGGTCACCTGGTAAATGGAAAATATCTGCATATTTCCGACAAATAGTACTAATAGATTTATTTTCTTCGGGATTTAAATGATCTAATTTTAAGATTGATGATAGAGTATCGGCTCTTTTAACGTTTGCTACAGTTTTATTAAAATTACAAATATTATAATGCTCTAATGAATGAACCTCAGGGATGAATCTAGGCAATTTTATATCCTTTTCACTAGTATTTAAAATTTTAATTGGTATCTTGCCATCCTTTATTCTTACAATCGTACTTCCTAAAAACAATTCTTTACTTAATTCTTTCGCGCAAACCACACAATCACCTTCCAAACCTGATTCTACAGCTACATAGTGTATTGACTCACTTCGAGCAGGGATAAACAAATAATCCGTAGTATAATCCGGTATTTCATAAATTGGCATAAGACATTGTTTTCTATTAGAGTGAAGACTCAAAGTATTAGAATTTAAAAATATATCACATCTAAAATTACTTAAGAAATCTAATCCAATAATGCCATCTACTTTTAACGATAAATTGGTGAAAACATAAAATTTATGATGAAATGATTCACCATCTTTTGTTTTTAATATTAAATACACATGACCTCGAGATTTTACTTGACCTCCTATTCCATTTACTATAGTCTCACTTTTATAAATCGTAGTATTTTTATGTAGAACTTCGTTTCTTATAACAGATAACGAAGCACCAGTATCCAGTAAAAAATAATATTTATATTTATTTATTTCAAAAAGAACTATTTTTTGTTTATTATTTAAAGTAAAAATATAATCCTTAAATCCGAAAAAACTGATCCGCTAACTGATCTACATCATCTTTTTTTATAGGTTCGCTGACTGTATTATTTGTATTAATGGGAAATACATTACGATTATTATTACTACGTTTAGTATCCCTAGAAGATTGACCGCGATTTGAATGTTGATAATGTCGTTGATTTCCACGGTTATTGTACTTACCACGTGAAAAATATTTATTACCATAATGATCACGTTGATTATGTCCCCTTGTAGTAGGATACCTATTCTTAAAATTATTGTACCTACCTTGAAAACCTCTTTTACCACGAGCCGAGGATCTCCTTATGTGCATGACGTCAGAATTCGTTGAGGTCGAGGGTAAGAAAATCTCTTCGTCCTTTGCCGCTTGGATCGCGTCTTTAAGAGAAGAGTAGTTTCTAGCTGCAATTATGGTACTTAATTTACTATTTTTTAAACCATCCAAAAACTGTTTAATTGCTGACTTTTCGTTCAAAGGCTTAAGAATGCTATAATTAGAAGTATTTCCGTCTGCTTGAGAGATTGTTAATTCTGTGAAAAGCTTTTCGATTTCACTTCCATACTCCTCAACTGACCTCCAACCTTGAGTAGTCTGTTGAAGACGTGCTTGAATAGCCGTAAATGATTTTTTAGTTAAAAGGTGAATTTTCATATCCTTAACAATATCTTTAACAGAAGTATAGTCTGTCAACATGCGCATTTTAGCGTTTTCGGAGAGTCTACTTTTTAAAATAAATTTAATTAATAAAGGAAAATCTGAATCTTTAAGCATATCCGCATACATCTCAATACCATCAATTAATTTCTTCGTAGTCTCCTCTACACCGTCCATAACCGGCAACAAACTACAAGCCGTTTTTAAATCGAAATCCATTTTTGTGAAATAACTTTCTGACTTAATACACAATTTTTTTATCTCTAAATATATTACATTAATATTTTCATATATTTCAATAGCTTTATTAATTATATCCGACTTTTCAGTATACTTTATATTTTCTAAAATTAAACTGCTACTTGATAAAAGCTTTTCACACTCATTTAATTTATTTTCTATGATATTTCCCGTAAATCTTTTTTTACCCGATTTTATTAAGTATTTCTTTATATCAATTAAAGAGTTATATATTAAACATAATTTATCTGTCATACTAAATCTTAATAATTATAATAAACATCGAATCTTAAAATAGCACATAGTAACATTACTGACAATAAGATACCTAAGTACATCGTGTAATTTGAGCGGGAATGGAATGTCGCATCTTTCCTTCTCGGGCGGCGCGTGTCATATTCGCGAGTTTACACGCGCCGAATATAATTATACACAGTTTAAACACTTACGTGGATCACAGTTTAAAGACGCACTTACACACTTTTTTTTCCTTTATTCACCTCCTTCGTTCGATGATTTTTGAGAACGGCCGCGTCGAATCATACTTGTAGCTCGTTGTAGTGCCAATGAATTAACTTCTTCCCGAATCCATCGCCTGTGGCATCGCTTGTAAACCTTATAAGCTCCGATGCTAGCCGCCAGCAATACAATCAACACCACAATTCCCATGAAAATGTTAGATATTCCGATGCTGGATTTTAATTCTTCTATGTAAGCTTAGTTGGCAGCTGATCCAGCAGCATTTTGTCCAATAATTATATTTTCTTTTGACTGCGATGACTGACACATACTTGGATTTATGTAGAAGAATAGGGCAGAAAAGCAGGTCTCTTCAGCAGGGTCGCCATCAAATGTGGTATGTTTTAGAGGTTCCAAAGATAAACGTCTTCTTAGGTTGGAGACATATTTAATAATCAGAATATAATAAGTAAATTTATAATGAAGCTTAGCTTAATGGGTGGTCGACCATATATGGATGATACACGAGAGATTGATGATACATTACTAAAGTATGGCTTACAGTACTTAATGCTATACTATCACTATACTAATGCTATTCTATATTATGCTATATTATACTATACTTAATGTATAAACATTTTACACTTCAGGGTGAAGGGGCCCCTAGAATTGCATTGCCCCCGACATGGTTAATTCGGCCCTGCCAAAACCTTATTTTAGGTTATATAATGCTATGAATATTTTCTGCACCGCCCTGCACGGCAACAATTTCAAAAAACTAATTAGTAATTTCTAATGATTTGTATTTAGTAGAATTTTTCTACCAAAATGGTAGAATTTCAATAAAATTAAAAATAATAGAAATTTCACACTAAAATGTAAAAGATAATGCTACTTTTTAAGATTTTTTCATCAGACTGCTTATTCCAAGAGGCTGCTTTCAAAAGACAAACTTCAGCTTTATACATTAGTACAGACAGATGACATAATATTATACTAGTACATATATATAGCCTCATCCCATACAAAGAAATCGAATAGCGCTAATTCGGGCTATTCTTCTAGCTATTTTTGTTTGTTTCAATAGATAACAGATGTCGTTGATTCGCAAATAGCTAAACTGTCTTATTTCTTAAATATGTGCATACTAACGTATGGTAAATATTGTTAAAGTCATCCTGCATTAGAATAAACAAAATCAGTAATTTTTAACTGTGGTAAACAACTCATAAAATTAAAAGCGCCATCTGTGAATACACTACAAATCCATCATCTGATTGCTGATATTTCAATATTTTACGCAAATTTGATTTACGAGCGCTTTATTTCAATTCGAATATTTTTTGAAACCATAATATACATTTGTGGGATATTTTTTTTATACTTTTGTTAATTTGACACGACTATAACAACAAATCGATACATGTAACGTCATCTATTGACATTTCTTTGAACTAATTTTTCTTTGCTCGTGATGAGACTCCCATGTTACACATATAGTAGTTATATATACAACTAGCGACTCGTCCTTGTTAGTGTACGTTCGCACGGCGTCGTTTTTTGTCTACCGAATCGGTTTTTGCAGGATTCGGTTTAGTAGCAACAATATTTCAATATATGAGTTCACACATGCATTCGGTTTCAAGGCACGGCAAAAAAACCTGTCTTGCTGAAGTTGACATCCGATTTGGCGATTACAAACCGATCCGGCGGTACTGCAAAATGTAGGATACGGTGCAGTGGCATAGCGCAATCAATACATGCGTTCATACAATACAAGCAGGTCTAGATTCGGTTATTTGCCGGATCTTGAAAAACCGAACACATGTCGGTTCGCACAAGCGGTTTTTAGTTTTTGCAAAAGATTATCAAATGTAGGTATAGTCATTCTAAAGTAGTTAAAAATTTTTAGTGGATCATTTTTCAACTGACGCATTAGAGTTGTAAAGGCACCAACTGGATAATACCAGTGTACTATAGCAAAACTGTTCACGTCCATTGCTTCCACACCAATGAGAGGCACTGTGCGCACTCCTGCAAAACAACCGGATGGCGTGTTCACACGGGATCCCGATTCGGGGCCGTCGGATACGGCAACGCAAGACGTGCCGTGTGAACAAAATATTCGGTTTTTCCAGATCCGATGAAAATAAGATCCGGCAAAACGTGTCTCCGTGTGAACGTAGCGTCATACGCTCGGGTTCGTTCCTAGTTACGATTTAAAGTTAAGTATAGATTTCTCAGAGATGGGATATATTCTCGCAGTAGAAAGTATCCTATATGTTGACCCGGATAACCAGCTATCATAATAACACATTTCATCAAAATCCCTCCAGTGGTTTTTCTGTGATGCGGTCACAGACAGACGTACAAAATTTCTAAAAACTATAAATTCGGCTTCTGTATCGACAATAATGACATGACTATTTCAATAACATTTTAAAAAACTATTTAATGTACAGATTCGAATCAGAATTTTATTATATGTTGTTGTTGATTTATCCTAATAAATAAAACGCACGATATTTAAGATAGTATTATTTATTCGTCCATTATTACCTTACATCTAAACTACACAAGACCCACCGTAATACTTGACAAATACTGTGGGCGAGTGGAACTTAGCGATACTATGTGTAAGAATAACTGCTTATAAACTGCTTTATATATTTCATGTAAGCACTCAAATACTGTAATAAAAAACTCTTTAATGTGCAAAGTAGTTGTTGTAGTAATAAAATATAAAATGGTTTTTTTTTATAATAAGTACACAAATGACAAATTTAGTGCCAAAAAATTTTTTAATACACATTACAAGTGGAGTCCACTTCTACAGAGAAGTAATAACTTTTTAAACAAAAAGGTGTGTGTTTAATTTACATAAAATACATAAAACAGACAATTAGTAAATATTATTATAAGAATAAAGGAATTAAAACACAAAACTTCTTACATACTAAATAGTGTTAGACAAGGCTTCTTTTACACAATGAAATACTTTGTAATACTTACTTGTGTGAAAATAGCCTTAGTTAAGTGAATTAGAGTAAAATGTACAGACGTCGACTAAAGTCAACTTACGTTCACTTAATACAATGCAAATTCATCGACGAATGTACGATACTATGTGGATGGGAAATGTATATTTTACAAACATTTTTTTTTTTTAATTTTTTATATTTTTTAATTTTTTTTTTGGGTCTGCTCAACCCCGGAGGTGAATAAACACGACGACATATAGTAATAATATTGATAATAAAAGAAAAAAAATACCTATGCTATCAGAATTCGTTTAAAATCCGACGTCATAGCTACTCACATTATTTGAATCCAATAAAATCTACTAAAATCAAATAAAGTCCAAGTAACACTACATATATAGTAATAATTATTATTATACTACATCTAAACTTGTTGGCGCCACTAATTAAGCCCGTGAGAACGAGAAACGTGCAATTAATTTTTCAGTTTCAAAATTCTACATCTAAATTTAAAATAGCGTTACCGCCCTTGGTGACTACGTCAATATGATGAATGGTAATGGTTTTAAAATCTTCAAAATGGTAGTTTACGATAAACGAAATACAATACAAAATTTTTCCCAAAAAGAAAAACCAATACAAATCCAAAAAATAAATTCGACAAAAAATTGTGTAAACTACCAGTAAAATTAAACTACCGAAAAAAAAACTACTATGAAAAATAAAACTACCATAAAATAAGTGAACATGGTAGTTTTTGCTCAGAATACTGTCAATGTCAAAATTGAATTTTCTACCGAAACGTCAGATTGTCAGTTGTCTACGCACCAAAGGCGGTTACTCCATGTTGTAATGCAAGAACATGTATTCAGGGTTGTTTATATCCTGCATTAGAGGCGAGGTCGGTGGCAACATCTGGAACCCCATGAACATGAAAGTGCGAAGCAGAGTCGCGCGGTCGGAGCGGCTTTTTAGAACGCAAATGATGCAGCTGGAAAGAAAAGGAATGAGATTAATAAATTACTACCATATATGTATATATTCGAAGACACGTTTTGCTCAGTTTGTAATGACTGTACTTTGTGTGCCAGCGGTCACGGCGTTCGAGTCCCGCTGGAGGCATTCATATATATATATATATATATATATATATATATATATATATATATATATATATATATATATTGTGCATGGAACTAGTTGGTGCTGTGTGTTAATGTCTCAGCATATTATTAAAAAAGCTGTCATGATTAATGCCAACAGAAGTGGAAAACTTAAAACTATAAACAGTTGTTATTTTGGATATTCAAATTGATCTGAAATTAAAATTAGTAAATTAAAACTGTTCACATTCATCTGGTTTCGACATCAGACTATCGGCACTGAGTGTTAGCGTTAACACGTCACGTGACCATGTCGATGACGACTTACATCAATTTACTCCCCATCCAAACAAACCTGCCTATAGAAGTTTTCACTTCAAAAATGATTTTAGCTCCACCCTATACTATAATATGATTATAGAAAATAAGTTTTTCAAGAAAGTCGACTTCCAAGATTACATAGATAAGTATATCTATACAGATTAATAAAATTGAAGTGTATGTTTGTAATAACAGCATTTTACTAAATGCATATGAAATTATATACATACTACTTATAAGAAAAAGACTGATTTTGACGGGACTTTCACTGGAAGACGACTGATGTCATACGGAGTAACATAGGCCACTTTAATTTTAGAAAAACAATTAGGGTTACGTTCAAATAAAATTAAAACGTACCTAGGGATGAACTCGAGCGAAACGAGGATGGGTCGGTATTCTATATAAGTAAAGCTAATAACACCGTATTCACATAAAGAAACAATACATACTTAGTACATCCCAGTTTCTCTTCGGCAAAGTCAAGCAACAGTATAAAGCTCTCCTTGCTACCAGACTGCAGTACTCCGGGCATGCGAAGATAGATGGTACTGCCTTTGACCACCTGGAAAATGAGATGTGTTAATAAAAAATTGAATAAGTGCGAGTCTGACTCGCACTACGAGGGTTCCGTGAAACGTTTAAAGTAAGTTTATAAATGCTTTTTTTTTATGTAACTACAAATCTATTGCGATCGAATCTTACCCTTTACTTGTGCTACAGGACATTGCTTCTTGTCTTCATGATTCTAGGTCAACGGGCAATACCCTAAGAGGTAGAGGTTTTGATTCAAGGTCAAAATCAAACGGCCATATCTTTTGACTTAGAAGTTTGTTTTTGTCACAACTCGAAAGCATTGTAGACCTGATTATTTGATATTAATTTCAACTTGATACTTGCACGCTTCTTGAGAAAAACGCTCTTGACAGACAGACGGACAACAAAGTGACCCTACATGGATTCATTTTACCTTTTACGGTATGGAACCCTAAAAATACATTTTTCTGACCAACCGTAAACGTATAGTATTTCCAAAACGAATGAAATAAGTCTTTTACGAAATATTTCATTTGTAGCTATATACCGAGATAAAATGATTTGTATTGTATTGATCTCTTTTTTATCGTTGCCACTGCTAGGCGTGAGCCTCCCTTCAATACGAGGGGGATCAGGCCATAGCCCACCACGCTGGCAGAGTGCGGGCGGACTGAGCGTGTCTTTCGAACACTTGCTAGGTTCTCTCAGACATGCAGGTTTCCTCACGATGTTTTCCTTCACAGAAAGACGGTGGTAATCATGTTGGAAAAATAACTTATTTCATTTAAAATTATTGTCACTCCATTTTAATTAAAGTATTTAATGACTCAATTAAGCAATACTTTTGAATTGAATATTGCTTTAAAAAAAACTGTGTATTCGTATGAAAATGTCCCATTGCTATTTTATTGTATGTATATTACAGAATTTTGTTCCTAAGGTCATATTATAATGCGAACGGAAATAGTACATTCATACACATAACTCATTACCTTAACAAAAAAAACTAGCATTCAATTAGTATGTAATATGTAAATAACATTTTCAAGTTTAAATTAATTCATTAATTTACATTTTAACGTTTAGTATAGACTTCTCAGAGATGAGATATTTTCCAACAGTAAAAAGTCCTATATGTTGACCCGGACAACTGGCTAATAACCATACCAAATTTCATCAAAATCTCTTCAGTCGCTTTTCGTGATACGGTCAGAGACAGAGAGACAAAAATTCAAAAAATAGATTCGGCCTCTGTATCGATAATAATGTCTATTTCAATAAGATTTTCCAAAAATTATATTTAATGTACAGAATCACTCAATTCGAATTTTATTTTATGTATAGATTTATCGTGAGGAAACCTGCATGTCTGAGAGAACCTAGCAAATTTTCAAAAGACATGCTCAGTCCGCCCACACTTGGCCAGCGTGGTGGACTATGGCCTAATCCCCCTCGTATTGAAGAGAGGCCCACCCCCAGCAGTGGGACGTTAAAAGGGCTGACCAGAATTTACGAGTACATTAAACATTTTTGGAGCTAGCTCATTCCAAGACTTTAGTCGCTTAGCTAATAATTGGTTAAAAGTATTAGATTAATTTTTCGGGCCGCCAAGTAAAATAAAAAATAATAATATAGTCCACGAATGTCGCTCCCACCGTAAAATTGAAATAAAAAGTGTGTGTGTGTGTGTGTGATAAAAACATTACTTACGAACGAAAAGTTCTACTTCTTTGTTTTTATAACATTTAAATAAAAGCTTGTTTTTTAATTAATTCTTTTTTTTAGTTTTTATTTTATTCGTATTCTTTTCAGCAAACCATTTTCATTAGATATCCATATCATGGGGGTGCATAAAAAAACATAGTCCGCCATATTGGATTTACAATGACGTCATTTTGATTATGTTTCGCTCATCACGACATGTTTGGCTCAGTTTGTAGTGATCCTACTTGCTGTGCCAGCGGTCGCGGGTTCGAGTCCCGCTGGGGGCATTCATTTGTGTGATGGGTACGAATAATTGTACTCCAGTCATGGGTGTTTATATGTATAATATGTATGTATTTAAAGTTATATAATATGTGTAGTGTATCAACTATCTGGTATACATAACACAAGCCTTGTAGCTTACCATGAAACCAGATAGTCTAGTGTGTTAATGTCCCAACATATTAATATTTATTTATTTAATGTTTATCCAACTTACAGCTTCCCAGCGAGTGATAACATTTTCCGTGAGGAAAATTTTTAGATCGATCTTAACTGGTTGCTTGTCCTTGCGTTCCAAGATCTTGCTTATAACCTGTGAAAATATAAAACACTTAGAAACAAAAACTATGTGTTTTTTATATATTAATTCCTGTCAACACACCATGTGTAACCATTGTATATAGCAATAGCAAAAATGACATAAAATTTTGATAACAAGGTAATTACTTTTTTATATTCCACCGAAAATAAAATTAACAAGTGTTGCACAATTTAATTTACAAAATTAAAAGAAAATACCGAAAATTCGCTCAAAATAAAAAAAAAGAAACAAATTTACCATAGCTGCCATTACTATGCAATGGACCATAAACATAGGAAATGAACTCTTAAACCATAAACCCCAACTAACCCCATTATATTTTTTTTTGAGAGGAGAAAGAGTTTGTGGTGAAAAAGAGACCCTAAGAAGGGTCACTTACTGAAAAAGAGACCATAAGAAGGGTCACTTTTCCCTTTCTCATTCTATTTCCTTCTTAAGCCTCTCTATTCTTATCTAAATCTCCAAGGCCCAAATGGAGCCTTTGATAACTCCCATTTACCCCCACAAACTCACCGCTTCCCGAGCAGAGGGTTGGAGAGCTGGATGAGTAGAGTTCACGGAATCAGAAGTGAGACTCTCGGCGCTGCTGCTCAGAGAACTAGCGCTACCCCACAGAAGGGCGCTCAACAAGTCACCTGTAATATGTATATGTTGAAAATAACTTTGGCCAAAAATAGACCTTCGGTCGGACACTAAAAATAACTTAATCAAAATCGGTCCATCCGTTTGGGATCTACGATGGAACAGATACACAAATAGACACGTTAAACTTATAGCTCTCCTTATTTTGAGCTTTGTCTTTAATAACCGATCTTCCCATACTAATATTATAAATGTTGAAGTTTGCGATGGATGTTTGTTACTCAATTACGCCAGAACGGCTGAACGGATCTGGATGAAATTTGGCACAGATATAGATTATATTCTTTCAATGTTTTACGTTATCTTTCTTGTGTATATGATATATGACATGTTCAGTAAGTCTATTGATTCTCAATAGGGACCGTGCCTCTAGACTACGCCAACTAGTGTCAAACTGAATCTATTGGGATCATTTTTCAATAATGTCAAGAAAAAATTTTTGTTTTTTAATTTGTATTTTTAAAGTAAATTTTTGAACTTATACTTCTTTTGGCACGTTTGGAAAAAAAATATGAGAGTAAAATTTCTACGATACGCGCGTACACCGACAGCCAAAAAGCGACATGATGAAGTTAGCTGCATTCCTTTTACAAACAGAGAGTTGTGACGTACGGGATGAAATCTTTAGCTACTTTTGATCTGTTACGCCAAAGAAGTATAACTTATACGTGCGTACATAAGTACACACACGTTTTTTTATACATACAATAATTTTCACATCATAAACATTTAACACGCTATTAAGCACGCAGTTTCACTTTTATTAGTTTTTCTACTACACCATAAACATGGTTGAACTTGAATAATTTTTTACCTTTCTCATTATTCTGACCGTGTACAATATTATTGATAACAGGTTGAAATCCATCTTATATTATTTTCCATTTTCATAAATATTCTATGTTTACAAATGAATGTTTTGATCCCACTATCTTTGGAAATAAAATCTAAAGAGACAATTAGTGCTGCCCTCTACATTTCACACATGGTCCCCATTACAAATATATTCCCAAAATACATAGAATTATAATGATTCAAGAATATTATCATTAAAAGAAGAAAAAAATTGAGCGGAATATTTTTTTAGGCAGATATAATATTGGAAAATTATATCTATATTTTTTACTTTCGTAGACATTCGCGATTTTTTGACATTTTACATAAAATTATCTTTTCGGAAATAATTTTGTCGAGGATTTATTTTTATTTTTCATAATCAAATTCAAAATAATCTTTTCTTCATTTACAACTATATTATTCATGTATAATTAAGTGATGTAACGAATATTCGCATTCGCTTTTACATTCGCGTATATTCGCATATTTTTTGACATTCGCATTTGCATTCGTATTCGCAAGAAACGATGAGAATGTTTGGCAAATATATTTGACAAACAAAAAGGAAATTATATATGGAATTAAATGATAATATAACTGATAAGATTCATATTTTTTTATTTACTTATAAATTACAACATTCATATAAAAAAATATTATGGAACAGCCTTCAGGTAGGCAACTAAATTAGAAATACTTCCTCTTTTGTTCTTGTTAGTCTAATTAAAATATTAAAAAAATCACAAGTAAACTAAAAAAAATGTTATAAAAAATAAATTTTAAATTTAATTTAAAAAATCAAATTCTAAATTATATTATCTTTTGTCAAAAAACAACTTAGAGGTCTCATCATATGAATAATAATATCTAGGTCTAATAAGTCTTCTTACAATTATTGTAAGGTTTTTACTATTTTAGCAGATTATATCTAGGTACTATTTTGAAATAAAGTTTACAGTTTCTTTTTACAGAAAACAAAAAAAAATATTTAAACCAAAATTTCTTATATCCAAAATGTATGTATAAATATTATTTTAAATAACCTTTGGACTTCAATTATATATTTTTTCAATATATTTCTTTTTCTATGAATTAAAGATAATGAAATATAAACTACACAATTATATTATGTTATTAACACAGTTGACCAGTAGAATAATAATTATTAATAAAATTAATTTGCTAAAATTCAAATTCTTAGTAATCAAATTGAGGTAAAGGAATGTTAAACTTTAAAAATAAAAGTTTTGAGTCTTTTTCGCCATGCAGCCAGTTTCGGTGAGGTGTGTAAAGAAGTCCAGCTCCACTAAAAAAAAGTCAACATTCGCATTCGCATTCGTATTCGCAAATATTTGACATGAATATTCGCGTTCGCATTCGTATTCGCGAATTCGAAAAATCGAACATTCGCTACATCACTAATGTAAATGGGGACTGTGCGCGAAATATAGAGGGCAGCATTATTGTCGCCCTAGTGTTTTATTCCCGGAGATAATGGGATCAAAACATTCATTTGTAAACACAGGGTATTTATAAAAATGAAAAAAATGATATAATGTCGATTTCAACCAGTTATCAAAAATATTGTACACGGTCAGAATAATGAGAAAGGTAAAAAATATTCAAGTCCAACCATGTTTATGGTGTAATAGAAAAAGTAATAAAAGTGAAACTGTCTTGACCGCAAAAGTTGTACCACAAACGAGCGTGTCAAATGTTTATGATGTGAAAATTATGGTACGTATAAAAAAATACTTTAAAAATACGTAGTGCAATCAAAAATAAAAAAAAAACAACATTTTTTTCTTGATATTGACAAATGGCGCTAGATGCACGGTCCCTATAAGCACGCAAAGTCTAACTTAGTAATTTGAATTCAATCTTCAACTTACGGTTGTCGTCGTGTGTGGTGGCTGATGATGTTGCGGGGCCCGAAGCCCCGCTTCTCACCCCTCCGGGTGGTGCTGAGCCATGAGCAGGGACATCAGGACCACCTGGTTATATTATTTTAGTGATTATCATATTATGTTCTTTAAAGGAACTAGTAACCAACTTAATTAGAATAAAAATAGGTAGATTTCCATCTTCTATTAATAAACAAATGCTTTGTGAATAAACTGAAACACAGACTTGTGTTTTAGATTTTAACTAATATCTATATAAATAAAAATTAAATGTTCTTATATTTGTCCTCTAGGCGTTTCTAAAACATCGTTCTGATTGTAATGAAACTCCGGTGGGTGATACAGTATACGCCTGCAAAGGTTTCAGGCGCAAAGAACATCTTTGGGAGTTTTTCTTTTATGTGTCCTAAACCATTCAAGCTTAGGTACGCACCCGAGCAAAGTGTTTACTCGTTTATTATATAAAAATGTATATCCAGCAAACCAGTAGTTCCCAAGATACAACTCCTCGTTAGATCTCTTTCTAATGAAGTAATAATAGTGCGAAAGTGCGTGTGCAGAAAAAGTTGACTCTCGTATTCATTTGGAGTGACAATTCGACACGATCGGTGAGAATTAATAACGAAAGCTTAACTAGCTCTAGAAAGCACAAAGGTGTACAGACTACCAACTTCCTATCTCCTGACTGCTACTGAGTATTTTGTGGTAGAAAATCCAACTCCAGTAACTATTTCCGGCGACCTAGGATTCGAATCCAGGACCTCAAGATCTGCAGACGTACGTGCTAATCATCAATTAATCAACGAAACAGTTATAAAATATATGTAGGTGGTAAAAAGCACTTATGTCCGCTCGTTGAAACGAAAGCATCACTCGAATTTGAGATAAATGGACAATTGAGAAGAAAGAAAAGAAAAAGAAGAAAAGAAGTGATATGGTTGGGCCTGAAGAGTTATTTATTAACTTTCTTACCACAGAGGCCCGGCTCCCAGGCACAGCGAGAAACACTCGGCGTCGGACGCCGACAAAGCTGTGCGTTTGCTGCCCGCCGCGTTCATAGACGCGCCGTCTCCACTATAAACAAAAGAACATCATTAAAACCCTTTATCGGACTATTATTATAAATGCAAATATTTATGTGTGTATATTTGTTACTCCTTCGCTCTGAATAAGCTAGACGGATTTGGATGTAATTTAGTACACAGATATGGAGATGACCTGGAGGCTGTAGTAATATACATAGGCAGAATGCTGTCAGGTACGCATAAAGTGAAGCGAGCTAATATTTTTAGATCGAGATCCAGTGGTGTTATCTGGCTGTTAAAAGAAGTCCTATATTCAGAAAGAAATATGGATATTAGTGAACATATTCCTTATAAACCTCCCATATTTCTTTCACAGCAACCCACTAGTAGCAGACACACCCGAGTGTTTATTGGACGTTCTATTTGCTGTCGTGAAAATAATTTCAGGAAATCAATCATCAAAAATGGTATGATGAAGATGATGATAAGTATTTTTGAAATGTTCAACCTTTAGTCTTCAAATTGTGATAAACTCTCCATAATTCTTAGAATAACGCCTGACATTAATATATGTATAAAAACATTCAATAGTGAAGTTTATTTTTAACTAAAGAATTCAAATACGAAGTAGGTAAATATACAAATGAAGTCACGAGTTAATCCTAGTAATATAGATAACGATATATGCAATTGCTTTAGGCAAGCACTAAAATGTAAACATTTGGCATGATAACAAAATCTATTACAGTAAAACACTTAACAAATGAATGTTTCCATACTGACGCGTTTACAAATATTTAGGGTATTAAGATCTACATAGATATCTTAATAATATTTAGATGTCAAAGTTTAGATTTTTGGATGTTTGTTAGTCAATCACGCCAGAACGACTGAACGGATCTGGATGAAATTTGACACAGAGATAGATTATAGTCTGGAATAGCACGTAGGCTACTTTTTATCCCGGAAAAATGTACGGTTACACATGGATAGATTTGTTTTTGCTTTTCCTTATTCCGTTAGTACATACATATACAGTATAGTTATAATTTACTACCAAGTAACAATTTTCGGGGTATCTTTTTCGTTACCGTGTTTTTAGAGTTCTTAAATCATATTTTTTTCTGTTACTACACACGGCAATAAGTGTATAAAAGATATTATAGAAGAAGCCATTTCTTCTCTGGTCCAAAGGGTTTTCTTTCCAAACTGGTGGTGAGCTCATGACGTATAGTAAGTCTTGTACACTCACATATGTTACACCGATGAAAATATTCGATTTACTAAGGATCAGTTATATATGTTTTTAATTAAACGGTTTTATTGAAAAAAAAAAGGTAATAATGGTGTACAAAATGTACTAAAAGCTAAAAAATGATTAGATAGCAGTCATCACATCACTCTTCTCATTGATCTACGGCATCGTTTAGACTTAAAAATAAAATCGTGAGGCGTTACATATTTTATTAGGTTACTGTGGTTTGGGGGCTATCTTGGATTCACAGTGATACTGAATATATTCAATTGTATTGTAATCAGAACTAAAGGTTTGTACCAAATATTAGATCAATCAATCAACAGGAATGAGGAAAAATTTCAATTACTAAATTTGACCTAAATAGAAGAGAGAACAAACAGAGCAAGCTAAATAAAACCGTTTAAATACTGGTTGATAAGCAAGTGATGTCGAATTTGGTTCACAGGAAAAAAGGTTGAACAGACTAAATCAAAACGACACTCCCTCTTTATGTCTAAAAAATCATAAATAAATTAAAAAAAAAACTTAAAAATGCAATGCAGAGAAAATTCCTTACCTGATAAGTTTAATAACCATTTTCCTTTAAAATAAAGTCTTTGAATAAATAAATTAAGACAAAAAATGAAAGACTTTTTACGAAATACTTAAAAATATTATATAAAACAAAACAATAACACTTCAAATATCACGAAATGGAATGTTTTCTTTGAGAAACTAAATCAAACGTCACAAGATTTTCAACCGATTTTTTGCGGGTAGTTTTCTAAAAATAATTTCTATGCTGTATGCCATATACAGCATATTATATGTAGAGGGGAGATTTGGTCTTTCCGTGCGTCCAATTTTATAGGAGTCCTGTGCGATACTGTTTATAAATCCATTTGGAATCAAATCTAGAGGCTTGCCAAATTTAAAATTAGACTAACAACGTAAAAGACAAAACATTACGTTTAATAATAGAATATTTTCATCTTGAATTATTCAAGAAAGGACTAAAGATGTGACCTCGCATTGCTTGAGCCCTTACTACGCCCTGCTAGTCTTTCAGAAACTATTGGCAATATACTAATATTCCACAGGAGACATTGGTATAGGAGTAACAGTAGCTGATTAGCGGTTTCACCTCTTTAGAATGTGTCTACATGAGGTCAATATCTACTTAGATCAACAAATCTCACCGGACATTGTTTTGGGGTTAGGTCTAAATACAGACAGACTTATTATAATCACTATCTTAGAAAGCGAGAGGAAATTACGAAATTATGATTTTGTCTAATATTCTTAGATACTATCGGACAGAGGAAAAGTTGTTATTTTTCCTGTTGGTATTATTAACTTCAATTTAATATTCAAAAATTAATCTTAATTAAATAAGTAGTTGTTATGACTAATATTGGCTAAGCGTATTTAAACTGCGTAACTTTGCTATTTCTATTCTATTAACGTCTGCCTCTTGAAGTGTAAATATTCGGTTGTGTGATACCTTCCTAGTGTTAATTATAAAGTTCAAATATATAAAGTCTATTTAAAAGTGAAGTGTTTCGTTTCATTTAAGTCTATAACCCAATAGGTTATGGGCCCAGAGGCTTCAATGTGTTAAAAGAGTATTTAAAAGTGATATAACGTGATATTGAAATACCTTCATAAAAAAAATAATAAAAAAATATATGCATTTATAAACGATGGAAAATTTAAAGATAAAAAGGAACATTGCACCGTTTAACGGAGAAAAATATAGTGTGTGGAAATTTAGAATACGTGCACTACTTAACGAAATGGACGTTTTAAAAGTGATTGATCAAGAACCGCCAATTATATTGTGCAAGGATTGGGAGAATAGTAATCGAATAGCGAAGAGTATTATAGTTGAATTGACTCCAGAATCGACATCACAACTAAATAATTCTTCTGGATTTGCATTTATGATGAAACAACAATACTTAGGACAAAATGTGCAAGAAAATGAGTTAATATTTTTACTAGACTCGGGAGCATCAGATCACATCATTAACAGGGATGATATTTTCATTAAATATACTAATTTACAAACACCTGTCAAATTATCTGTTGCCAAACACAATGAATTTATTTCAGCTACTAAGCGAGGAAGTATCAACGTTATAAGCGACATGGATTTTTCAAGGGGTTTTGGAGGATGTACTCTTCTGCCCAGAAGTCCCGTACAATTTATTATCCGTTTCGAAGATACAACGAGCTGGAATGACGGTGATCTTTGATCAAGGAGGTGCCCAAATACTCAAGGATGGTAAAACCATAATACGAGGTAAGCGTATGAACAACTTAATTGCTATAGAATTTAGAATACCTAACATTTGTCAATCTGTTTCACAATTGCGTAACAGTAAAAATACTTATGAATTATGGCATCAACGTTTAGGCCATATTAGTAAAAATATTTTTTTTAAAATTAAAGAATAATAATATTGTTGACGACATAAATCTAATAGAACCTATAATTCCTAGTGATAGCTTGTGTGAGGCTTGTATTAACGGAAAACAAACACGGTTGTCATTTAATAAGGCTAAGGATAAAAATTATGTTGATCGACCATTATTCATAGTTCATACGGATGTCTGTGGGCCTATCACTCCTACTACTCTTAACAACAAAAATTATTTCGTATTATTTGTTGATCAATTTACTCATTATTGTGTTACGTACCTCATAACATATAAATCGGATGTATTTTCAGTTTTTAAAGATTTTGTTGCAAAAAGTGAAGCAAAGTTTAATTGTAAATTAGTTAATCTTTATAGTGATAACGGTAGGGAGTATTTATCTACTGAAATGAAAAATTTTTGTATTGAAAAAGGGATTACTTACCATTTAACTGTACCAAGAACCCCACAACAGAATGGTGTTTCAGAAAGAATGGTTAGAACTATAACTGAAAAGGCTCGTACTATATTAAATGGTGCTAAATTAGATAAAGTTTTTTGGGGTGATGCAGTTTAAACTGCTGTTTATTTAATTAATATAACACCGACTAAAGCTTTAAAAGTCTCTCAAACACCATTCGAGCTATGGCATAATAGGAAACCTAGTATAAAATATTTAAAAGTTTTTGGTTCTACTGTATATGTCCACAATAAAACCAGTACGTCAAAATTTGATGAAAAGTCTTGGAAAGGAATACTGGTGGGCTATGAACCAAATGGGTATAGAGTGTGGAATGTAGAATGCGAAAAATATGTTATAGTAAGGGATGTTATTGTTGATGAGACAACTTTCATGCAAACCAGGCCCGTCTTAAAGCCTGAAAGGAATAATATTGAATATTCCTATAATAAAACTGATGCATCTAAATCAGTGTCATTTAAGTCTCAGGAGCCTAGTAGCTCTAAATCAGATAATGATAAATCTGATGTTATAAGTAACAGTCCCACAAAATTTCGCAAAATTAGTGATGATAATTTAACTTCACAATTAGATAGCAATCTTAACCAAAATACTGATAGTATAGTTGAACTTAGGAGGAGTGATAGATTAAAAAGCAAACACCCAATTTGTTATGATGAAACTGATAATGATTATTTAATGTATGCTCAATTCTTATGTAATATACCAAATTCCTATAATGAAATAAAATCTCATCCTGATAGAACATTATGGGAAAATGCAATTCAAGATGAAATAAAATCACTTTTAATCAATAAAACTTGGACGTTAGTTCCAAAACCAAAAGACAAAAATATTATAGATTGCAAATGGGTTTTTAATATAAAAAATGATGAATTCGGAAAACCCATAAGGTACAAAGCCCGTTTAGTTGCCAGAGGATTCAATCAACAATATCTATGTGATTATAATGAAACCTTTGCACCGGTTGCAAGAATAGCTAGCTTTAGATTTATTGTTGCCTTTGCTAACCAATTCAATTTGTTAATTCACCACTTAGACGTAAAAATAGCATTTTTAAATGGTAACTTAAATGAGGAAGTTTATATGAAAGTACCTGAAGGTGTAGTAAGTAACAATAACTATGTGTGTAAATTAAACAAAGCATTGTACGGATTGAAACAAGCAGCTAGATGTTGGTTTCAAGTATTTGAACAGGCGCTAAAAGAAAAAAAGTTTCAAAATTCGTCAGTTGATAGGTGTATATATATTTTAAATAATGGTAACGTGAGTAAAAATGTTTATTTAGTATTGTATGTTGATGATGTAGTAATAGCTTGCGGTGATATTAACATACTGAATGAAATAAAAAGTTATTTAATGAAAAGATTTCAAATGACTGATTTGCAACAAATTAAATTATTTCTTGGTATTAAAGTCACCAGGCACCACAACAATATAATAAATTTAGATCAGAGTTCTTATATTAAATTTATTTTAAATAAATTTAATATGCAAGATTGTAAGCCTATAAGTACACCTTTAGAAACTAAAGTAAATTATGAAGCGCTACAATCAGAGGACACTTATAATGCACCATGTAGAAGTCTTGTTGGCAACTTAATGTATCTCATGTTATGTACTCGTCCTGATCTAAGTACATGTGTTAATATATTAAGTAGATATACTAATAAAAATAATAAAGAATTGTGGAAGTGTCTAAAAAGAGTACTAAGATACTTAAAAGGCACAATTAATTTAAAATTAACTTACCGAAAGTCTAGTGACTATGATAATATATTAAGTGGATATGTAGATTCTGATTGGGGTGGTAGTGATAATAGTGATAGAAAAAGCACTACGGGTTACTTGTTTAAGTTATTTCAACAGTGTACAATTACTTGGAATACAAAGAGGCAAGCATCTGTAGCAGCTTCTTCTACCGAAGCTGAATATATGGCTTTGTATGAAGCTGTTAGAGGCGTTATGGCTTAAGTCTCTAGCCACAAGTATTAATTTATGTATTACAAAACCCATAGCAATTTATGAAGATAATAATGGGTGTATTAGTATTGCCAGTAATCCAAGTAATCATAAACGATCAAAACACATTGATATAAAATACCATTTTTCTAGGGAACAGATTGAAAGAAATATAATAAAATTAAATTATATTCCAACAGGTCAGCAATTAGCAGATGCACTGACTAAGCCACTTCCAGCAGTTGCTTTTCAGCAATTAAGGTCGAATATGGGTTTAGAATAACCATTATATTTTTGTTTTTTTTCTATTTACAAATTGTTAACTAATTTTACAAATGTTGTCTTTGTAATTATATGGTCTGGTCAGGTTTTCCTGGGTTTTCCTGGCCCTTAGCAACAAATGTTGGACCATAATGATTTTAATACTCCCAGGGAAGCATTAGGAAGGTTTCTATGATCTTATATGTAAATAATATGTTACCGATTAATTTTTGAGGGGGCGTGTTGGTATTATTAACTTCAATTTAATATTCAAAAATTAATCTTAATTAAATAAGTAGTTGTTATGACTAATATTGGCTAAGCGTATTTAAACTGCGTAACTTTGCTATTTCTATTCTATTAACGTCTGCCTCTTGAAGTGTAAATATTCGGTTGTGTGATACCTTCCTAGTGTTAATTATAAAGTTCAAATATATAAAGTCTATTTAAAAGTGAAGTGTTTCGTTTCATTTAAGTCTATAACCCAATATTTCCTATCTATATATAGGTTGCAGTGCGACAACAAAAGGTCTGATAATATAGTTATCTATCCAATCTCTGACGTCCACACAATCCTCTAAAGATTATTATTATCTAAGCTACTCGAGAAAAATTGTAGGGCAATTTTGCCTGAACCGATGTAAAAAATACAGAGTTGTTTGCAATTGAGTTTGCAAAGAAAACAAAATACGGAAAAATATTAATAATTCATATAAGGCATACAACTTTTAGAATTAAGCTTTAGTTAAGCTGCAAATAAATCGACAATTAAGAATTAATTATAATAAAAAAAACCCAAATCTAGCAAAAAATCGGAAAAAAATAGAAAAAACAAAATAAACCAATACAGCAAACAAAACAAAACAGACTAAATATACAGAAAAGGAGAGTGACATTTTATCATTATCGTAATCTTTAAAATAGCTTATATCATATACATGCCAGATAATATTGTTTACAAAACTTTGCCAATTCGCGTCACTTTCTCTAAATTTTAAATTGGGTACACAACAAATGATATCTGTTATGCCAAAATGTTCTAGCCCGAGTCCCAAATTACGTAGCTTTGAATAAGATAACACAGTACTCTTGAATTTCCTTTTTAGGTGTAATGACCTGATTGGGTGTCACATAGTGGCAGAAAGTACATAGTGACAAATCACTATCTTTAGCAAGCCAGATCTTACAAGATCAACTTGCCTATCAACTTTGGTGACTATTATTGGTTAGTTACATCGAAATTAGTTGTTTTCTGACAATAGGGATTTTTTTTTCGAACTTGTGATTTAATATTCAGATTCAGCGTAAGATAATGGAATCACGTCACCCCTATTATCAGATTACCTCTGATAAATACGAAAGTTTCTTTGTGTTTATTACTTCTTTACACTAGAACAGCTTGACATAAATGGATGAAATTTAGGAATTTAATTACCATATCATATATACATATAATAAAATTGTCACTAAGCCGAATCTGTACATTAAATATTTTTTGGAAAATCTTATTGAAATAGACATTGTTATCGATACAGTGGCCGAATCTATTATTATTAAAATTTTTGCCTGTCCGTCGGTCTGTGTGTTACCACATCACAGAAAAACCACTGGAGGGATTTTTATGAAATTTGGTATGGTGATAGCTGGTTATCCGAGTCAACATATAGCATACTTTTTACCGCCGGAAAATGTATCCTATATGTTGCCGGAAATGCCGGAAAATTTTTGAGAAAAAATACAAAAACTGCATTGCAAGAGTACACTAATATGTAAAACCTAAGAATTTGCTTTTCGGTCATCGGATCGCGGGCGTAGCCGCGGGCAATACTAGTAATTATATATGTTCACATTTTCTACTATATCTTTATTTGATATTCGCGCCCCTTCTATCTTATTGTTGTTACTATTTTCTACACTTAACGGATGCTTGAAAGAAATCGCTCTTTTAGCAATAAGACCGCCTCTTGTAATTTATCATATATTTTGTATATTTTATTTACTTTTAGTACCTATACAGTAAAGGGTTTATTTTTATTATTATTACACAAATAAACTATGTCCTACTTCCTCAAAAGGCACTGGAGTGAAGCGAGCGTAAGTTGTAGTTTACATACAACAATCTATACATTAATCTACAATAAAACCTATACATATAATAAAAGTCTAACTGATCGCTGTCTGTACATGGAAGATATTTGGGAAAAACTATTGTTGGGGTCTTCATTAACACAATAGAACCTAAAACAATGATTTTTAGCATTTGTGTCTGTTTGTCTGTGCGTTTGTGCGCGCTAATCTTATAAACGGCTTAACCGATTTAAGTGCGGTTTTCACTAATGTATTTAGGTAAGCTTCACTTAATATTTAGTATTTGTTTTATTTCAGTCGGTTCATAAATAAAAAAGTTATGTCAATTTAAAGAATAAACTAGAATAGCTAGTATAACAATATTATTCTACTATGCGAAAGATTTACATAGCAACTGGAATAACCGACTTTCACAAGGCTAAAATACCCCCTCACCGTATCTCACGAGATTTGAAATTCAAACACCATTACTGCATTGCGGATGTCGGCATTCGTATTATATAACGACGTTTTAACGATCTGTGAATGTAAAACAGATTGTCTATGACACTCATGTCATTTATAAATAAAATTGTAATATCTAATTTGTTTCTTGATTAATCTAATTTTAAATAATAATAAAGTATATCAAAATAATCAGAAAATCGCTTCATAATAGCATAACATAATACATATACAAAAATCAACAAATTCCTCTAAACAACCTCTTCTTTCTGAAGTCGGTCAAAAATAGAAAATATTCCTAGCACAATTTGAGGTGTTAACAATAATAACCATGTTAAAACAACAACTTTCTAGTCCAATGCGTCACTATGTTGAATCTGAGCCATAATATATTTCAGCAGTGTATTTACAAATACATTATACCTATTATTTATCGTTTTCGTTAATGGATGTCTACTATTTATCATGTACCGAAAAATATAAACCATAATATCTATAGTTTATATAGAGATAAATAAAATTGAAGTGTCTGTTTGTAATGTCGAAATAACAACTTTTTACTATATGCATACGAAAGTATATAAGGTACATTTAAGAAAAACACAGAATTTAACATTTTTGTCTGTCTGTTTCTTCCGGCTAATCTCCAAAACGGATCGACCGATTTTGACGGGACTTTCACTAGAACATAGTTGATGTTACAAGGAGTAACTTAGGATACTTTTATTTAAGAAAATGAATCAGAATTCCGCTTAAAAAAAATTAAAACTTAAGTCGTTAGTAAATACAAAAAAAAAGTATATAAATAAAAACCGTTTGTTTGTGTGTAGAAAACAGATGTATTTCAAAAACATTGTGACTGCGATGACACTGGCCAGTTTCTGCCTTAGTACCTATAGATTAATAATTATAATTGTGTATTTACTCCATTAACCAATAATCTCAAGACACAACTTCTCTAAACAACACTCTAACCCTGACACTCCGATCATTTTCAATTAACTGTAAAAATAAATATTGCTTTGAAATCAATAAATGATTAGTCAAATGACAGCAATGACGTCACAGGTTGCCATTTCCAACCAAAATGTATGGGGAATTGCGACAGCTCATAAAAACTATATCAATTGTTTGGTGCCGTCAACTACCTACCCAATTGATGGCGCGTGAGTCGTGTCAGATAGATTAACCCATATCTATATGTATGTATATTAAAATAATAACAAAGTGAAATCTGTATATTGTATATTTAAAAAACAACGACGTTACGTATTAGGTACAGAATATAGACCACAAAGCAATAGTTATTGAATTATTCATTTGTTTGTCTGAATATTTGTCTGTATGTGTGCGTTTCACACAAAAAGTACTGAACGAATTTTATCTAAAACTAGCGACTCGCCCTCGCTCGGGTTTGTCCCTACTTATGTTTTAACGTTTAGTATAGATTTCTCACAGATGAAATATTTTCCCGCAGTAAGAGTATTCTATATGTTGAACCGGAAAACCAGCTATCATCGTACCAAATTTCATCAAAACTCCTTCAGTGATTTTTCCGTGATGCGGTAACAGACTGACAGACAGAAAGACAAAAATTCTAAAAACTATATATTCGGCCTCTGTATCGATAATAATGTCTATTTTAATAAGATTTTCCAAAAAATCTGCCACTGCCACAAATCACTTTGAGAAACTCTGTATATACTCTGGTATAGCTATAGAACGGCAACACAAAATAAAATTAACCTAAATAAACAGTGAACAGTCATGTGCGCAGTTTGGCGCGCGAAATGTTTATGTTTTATTTTTAAAGTGACCGAGGCGTAGTCATCGAATTCTTTATCCAGCCAGTATTCAAAATCCACCTCCATGGTGGTAATATTCAAAGAGCAGATAAAAAATAAACAATTGCTGCAGTAAATACAAATGAAAATGTACGTTTTAATTACACGCTTGTTATGGATCCCTTGATTTTTTTATATTCCTATAAAGGAGAGAAATCTAAAACAGATCAAACCTGCAAACCTCCAGCGCGATTATACATAATACTCGTACGCAACCTACTTCACAACATTCATATCCATACTAATATTATAAATGTGAAAGTGTGTTTGTTTGTTTGTCTCTTTCACGTCGAAACGGAGTAACGGATTGACGTGATTTTTTATGTAGAGATAGTTGGAGGGCTGGAGAGTGACATAGGCTACTTTTTACTGCGGAAGATAATCTCATTCCCTCGGAACAATACGTTCTAATACAACTCAAAAATTATTTCTGATCAGAATTACTCGAAACTTTGTATTAATGCTCTTCAATACAATTAAATAAATACGTGTTTTAGCTTTTTCGAAATTCATCACGTAAGAGGGTCAAATAGGGGTGAAAGTTTATATGAAACCTACTTTTTTAGAGTTTTTCTGTAGTTTTAGCGCGAGCGAAGCCGCAGGTTGTGCTAGTAATATTATAATAAGAATTATGTAAAAGCCTCATTTACTAATACAAACTACAATAAATAAGTTATTGTTAGGCACCTAAAAACACGGACACAACGAGTGTAACTCGCTAGTAGGTATATTTAATCACTAGCATTGCCCGCGGCTCCGCCCGCGTTCAGATGACGAAAATCCAAATTCTTAGGTTTTACATATTAGTATACTCTTACATTGCATTTTTGTAATTTTCCTCAAAAATGAGATATTTTCATACCAAGTTTCATCAAAATCCCTCCAGTGGTTTTTCCGTGATGCGGTAACAGACAGACTGACAAAAATTCAAAAAACTATAGATTCGGCTTCTGTATCGATAATAATGTCTATTTCAATATTAGATTTTCCAAAAAATATTTTAATGTACAGATTAGGCTTTGTTAGAATTTTATTATATGTATAGAGTAATCAGTCATTATAAACGCACGTTAAACAAAAACTTTGTATCATAAATAATCTCTTTACAGTATTATTTATTGACACAATGGCAGACATTAAAGTGAATTACAAGGCATTATAACAGTTTATCACTTTGTTTACTACGAAGATATTAATATAATTCAAACAAAATATGTATAGATAACACTATTTACTAAAGAAACATTTTCGTTTCCTTCAGACGTACTCGAAAGTGTTAGTTGATGTAAGATAGTGATGATGGGTTTAATTTATTTACCCACTCTTTTCTATGTGCATTTTACGCTTAATACGAAACATTCGACGACACGTTTGGCTCAGTTTGTAGTGACACTACTTGTTGTGCCAGCGGTCGCGGGTTCGAGTCCCGCTGGGAAATGAGCACGAATGTTTGTACTCCAGTCATGGGTGTTTATATTTATAATATGCATGTATTTAAATGTAGTGTATTTAATATGTAGTGTATCAACTATCTGGTATACATAACACAGGCCTCGTAGCTTACCATGGAACTAAATACTGTGTATTAATGTCAACATATTTATTATTATTATTGACTTTTCTTTATATCAACGCCATCTTTGGTTAATGTCATTACTAAGAATAGCCTAAGCATATGTATTACTCCACATAATATCCTACTAAAGTTTCAAATTCTAGCCATTACAGCGTGAAGTAGTAACAAACGTACACACATTAGTGATGTAACAAATATTCGCATTCGCGAATATTCGTATATTTTTTGACATTCGCATTCGTATTCGCAAGAAACGATGTGACTGTTTGGCGAATGTATTTGACAAACAAAAGGGAAATTATATATAGAATTGATGGATATAGATAATGGATGGAATCACTTTGTCACTTTTGAATAGGTATCAGTTAAATTTGACAAATTGAATAATACTAAACTAACCTCAAATCAAAACAAATCTTTTCGAATAAACTATATGTGACTAACTTCGTTATCGTTTAATCAACATGTATCCGCTACGTTCGATTTAAACATGGCCGACACGAAACGTCAAACCTGTCTGTTTAACATATTGCGCGCGCATTATTTAACACTTAACATTCGCGTTCGCGAATATTGCAGAATTCGTTACATCACTAACACACATATAGACTTACATTTAAAGTAGTAGTGTGAATGCTCACTCTTATGACCCATAAGCGTGATGTTAGATATTTAAATTAATTATATAAACGACAATAAAAATATTTTTTTATAGAACTGGACTGGTTAGTTCCATAGATTACCATTTTCAAACAAAAACGAAACCCTTTAACTTCATTATATTAGTATATATTTATTAGATAATTTATTATTATTTTTTACTAAATTATTATATTATATTAAATTTTATACTCGCTTATTACTATTATCTTGAATGTACATACATAAAACTGTATGTACACTATTATAAAACTGTAACGGATGTGTGTCCATACATTGAAAATATTTACAAGAATATGTATATAATTTTTTTCTAAGCATCAAAAATAAGAGGATGAGGAAGAGGCGATTTATAAAACTTTATATATATTTATATATATATATATATATATATATATATATATATATATATATATATATATATATATATATATATATGGGTGATTCTTCAAAATTTGGTTAACTTGGTGTTAGCAGCAATTTTCACATATTTATATCTATTTTATTGAATATTTGCAACTACTAAGCAATATTATAAAGTTCATGTATTTTTGGTCACTCACTTTGATTTATATCACAATATTTTTTATTTGAGAAAATCGCTTCTTTCTACTCCAAATATCAGGCCCTAGCCATGTAAGATCTCCCAAATTTAGCAAGCATTTCATTGTTATTGTAATTCTCTAAATCATACTTTGATTTAACTCGACTTAAACACGTTTACTATTACATTATTAACCTAGTCATTGCGATTTAATTTTTAATAACAATAACTTTTATCATATTATTTCAAGTTAAAAAGTGTAAGCGTTAAAAAATATCAGTCCCTAGCTATTTGCGAAAATCGAAAATACGTGGCATCTAAGCTTATGGCGTTTTTCAAAACTTACTCAAGCGAAAGCATCGATGTGAAGTTAAATGTAAACACGACCAATGCCGCATCAGCTATTTCGTTTTTACTGCAGTCGCCGACTTTGTTACGGAAACACGTGTTGTGCCAGTCAAACTCTCAGTCCCTAGGTAAGTCGTTTCAAAGATAGTTAATTAATAATTGATCTCATTACTTATTGTAAATTTGAGCTTTGTCTGCCTTGTTATTTTGATCACCTGCTGGTTGTTATGTTTATTTTAAATAATAGGTTATTTTTAATTTTGCTTCGATTCGTCAGTCCCTAGACCGTCAGGCCCTCGTCGTAAAAGTGACTGACCTGATGGCATACCTAGGGACTGACAGTCATACTGCGTGATCCGTGGTTTTAATAATAAAATATATGTATTTGTTGTAGAATATGGCACCTAAAAAGAACACATTACTTTCCAAAGAGGAACTCGCCAAAAAAAGTGTGAACAGGCAAAGAGACGTTTGGAAAAAATTAAAAAGACCCTGTTTTGCTAGCAGAGTACAAAGAAAAAGAACGACATAAATATCCAAAGAAAAAAGAAAAAGGACAAAGGAAATGTGTCAAGGACATGACACCGCGTGAGCATAGAAGAACCACGAAACAGAAGACTGAAACGAAAAATGACGAAAAATAAGAAAGCACTTACACTAAAAAGTAAAATTGAAGCCATGGCTAACGAGCCTAATCAAAAAGCTGAATTGATAAATGGCACAGAATTTCAAATAAATGAGAATGATATCGCTGACGTGCCTTACGAAGAATGTTTTAGAATAACTGCCAGTTCCTAACCTAATAGGGTGGAACCGTGTTTCACAAATTTAGGAACATGTTGTCGCTTACGAAAAATAGAACAAATAAATAGTGATATGATAGTATTTGTGATTAATTAGAGAAAGAGTGATTATTACGTTCAAATTATAATTTTGTTACTTAGAAAGCTAATTTTTCAAGTATTGTTAATTATTTAAAGATTTTTAGTTTGTAAGTACTAAACTCAAAGTACAGTTAATAAAAGAAAGCCTATGATTGTAACTTTTCAGTTTACTCAGATTTTATAAATTTTGTTTACTGAAGAGATAAGTAGGTAATAATAAGTTTCAGTGATTTAAAAAATAGCTTGTCAAGGTAACATAAAATTGATTGTCTACTTCATACATTGAATATTTTTGAGTATGATACTAAATTTAAGATTGTAGGAAGACAATTCTACTTGTTATATAAAATATCTTATATTTTGACTGTTTGTTACAATAATTAATAATAATATGCAAGTTATTTTATTTTGTTAATGTTAATTTTGCTATAAAAATGTGATTAAACACATTAACCGTCTTTGGCGTCAGTCCCTATCATGTCTCGTCAGTCCCTAGATAACTGATTTCAAAAAAACTTGAATTTCTCTTAAAATACATTGTAAAGTGACTGGCCCTTTTAGATGCAACAAAGTAAATATTATATCCACAGTATAGAATCAGAAATTTACTGATAACCATCTAAAAAAACCTTTGTCAAAATTAGGCCATAAGTTAACCAAATTTTGAAGAACCACCCATATATATATATATATATATATATATATATATATATATATATATATATATATATATATATATATGTATATATACACTAGCGGCTCACCCTCGCTTCGCTCGGGTTCACCTCTAGAAAAGCACAAACAGATCTATCCCACGGGAACCGTTCATTTTTCCGGAATGATGAATTCTCCCGATGAAAAGTAACTTGTTGTTTGATCGGCAATATAAGGTATCAGCATGCCAAATTTTATTAAATTAGGAGGATAAGTTGTTGTGTACTAAACTGTATAAGTTACTATAGTTTTTTTTAACTATCCCACGGAAACTCTTTAATTTTCTGGAATGAAAAGTATCTTAGATGTTGACCGGGGATATAAGGTACTATCATGCAAAATTTCATTTAAATCGTTTCAATAGTTTCGGAGATTAGTCCATACAAACAGACAAACAGACAGAGAAACAAAAAAATTGAAAAAAAAACTGGATTTGTTCTATTTCTCTTCTTTCGGGATGTAAGAAGAGAACTGACTCGGGTTTTAGCATTTTTTTTCTAACCTCTACAAACAAACAGACAATTTTTTTAATAACTATTGTTTTGGGGTCTATGTTGTGAACATAATACGTTACAAATAAACAAAAACATCTATCCCACGGGAACAGTACATTTTTCCGGGATAAAAAGTAACCTATTTGTTATTCTGATGTATGAACTAATAATAATATATAATTATATATAATTATTGTAAAGTTTTATCAAAATCCAATCAGTAGTTTTTGTGTACTAAGCTGTATAAGTTACTATAGTTTTTTGACTATCCCACGGAAACTCTTTAATTTTCCGGGATGAAAAGTAGCAGATTTGTTTTTGTTATGTATGAGCTATATTATTGTAAAGTTTCATTAAAATCCAATTAGTAGTTTTTGTGTACTAAACTGTATAAGTTGCAATAGTTTTTTAACTATCCCACGGGAACCCTTTAATTTTCCGTAATGAAAAGTATCTAAGATGTTGCCCGGGGATATAAGGTACTACCATGTAAAATTTCATTTAAATCGGTCCAATAGATTCGGAGATTAGCCCGTACAAACAGAAAAACAGACAAACAGCTCGCTCGGGTTCGTCCATACCTACGAATATGTTGTATTATCTCTTTAACCATTTGTCCAAATTATATGCAGTAAAAGGGAAAAGTCTGTTGTTTTAAACATTTTAGACGATAAATTTACTTATTTTGATAAGAATTCATAATTGTTGATAATATGACCAATAAACGTGACCTACCGATTTAAATTATTTTTTTAATATAAAAAACTACCTTTTGTGACTTAAATATAAAAGTTAGATATATGCTGTCGCTGACTTTTTTTGTAGGCATTATTAAGCTCTACAACTTTTCTCTAGAACATAATCATATATCTCTCATCGTTAAGGCAGCGTTCGTAAGAAACTTTTTCGTTCGACCGTTTTTTCTCCGACTTACTTTGCAAATCCGACTACCACGAAAAAGCCTTTTCATTTATCGGGCTGATATATAGCCTATGACACTCGGAAATAACGTGGTTTTTTATTGGTAAAAGAATTATGAAAATCGGTTCAGTGGATCCAGAGATTACCCCCTACAACGTCACAAACTCACAAGATCACAAACTTTACCTCTTTATAATATTAGTATAGATATATATAGGTCCAATAAAATGTATAATTAATGAGTTTCATTGCAAAATATAGGCGGATCGCTAGTGTGTCGTAAAAACAATTATATGTTGGTAATAATAACTAATTCTAGATCGAATATTTATTTACCTTTGCCAAACTTACTTCTTATCTATTAAAGAAAATTATATAATACAACAACGACTATTTGGCACAATTCAGTTTGTTAGATTCTAATTATGCCAAATGTCATGGGTTCGAATCCCTGTCGCAGGACTAAAGTTTTTAATATAGAAAGTAAAATCTCGAGCATTTTTACGTTTAATCGTACATAACTCAAAATTTTGTTTTATTTTTTACTTTTTTGACCCGAGTGCCCGACGCAAAGGAGTGTAATGAGTTTATCAGCCTGTCTGTATGTATGTATATTTGTTCCTTTGTGGCATTCTAGAGACCAAACGCGTTAATTTATCTTCGTGTTAAAATCGTCTTGATAACGCAAGTGTTATAAGGTACATAGATATCATTAACAGTCAAGATGGCAGAATCTGAGGTGCCAATTTGTGTGACTTGGAAAAATTTTTTTCCGAATCGATCGAACGAAAGAGAGTGAGTGAGAAACTTGCATGTCTACGACGAATTTAGTTATAAAGTATTATTGCAAAAGGTGGCTCAAAAACGAGGTCCTGACTCAAAACGCATCGGTCGCTGTTTTGGGAATGTCTTGTTCTTTGTTTTAATTACAATCATTTGTCCCAAACAAAAATATAATTTGGGACCTTAAAGCAATATAATATTGAATAATCGTACTGAATCGACATTGTTGAGTAAAGAATGAAAGGGTGGATGAACTAGCTGGTACGATGTTAGCCCCGCGTATCTTGTCAAGTCTAACGTCGTGTTTATGCACTAATACTGGATGTTTTTCTTACTGTTTATTTGTAATAATTAAGTAGGTATGTTCACTGCGTTTCGCACGATAACTTTGATGATTTGCTAATATTTAATAGGGAGCATGCGCAGTTCAACCCATCGCTGTACTCGGCCGTAGACGTCTTTTTTAAACTACCCTCAGATATTGGGATATTAGAAAGTGACATGATTATACGTTCGATAATGAAATGTGAACCTAACAGACATCTAACACATGAAATAGCCATACTATGTCATATTATCACATAAATAATTAATCCTTGTTAATACGGCTAAAAATTGCTATGGATTTTTTTTAATGACATTATATGGTTTCATTTAAAACCTAGCTATTGCATACTTAAAAAGCCCCATTGCTGCATCTACGTTGATAACAAGATCATATTATTTACACCTCAAAGGTTTGTTTTGAGGATTAAATAAATATGCAAGCTGCGAAGCCTTAGGTAATGGTAGTCTATATCGGATTGTCTGTCAGTACAAATATGGTTAAAGGAAAAGTTAAAGATGTTATTCCCGATTTATAATACTTTATTCGCGAATATGAATTGACATTCGTTACAATCAATTAGGTACCTATTATACAGACGAATTAAAAAATCTATAAAGAATGGAGTAGGTACCTTCTCAATTGGAATCGGTCAAAAATATAAAAAAAAAGTATTTTAATATATTCGCTTAATCCGCTTAAGTTAGTTTGATGCCATTTTTTATATGAAGACTGACTAAACTAAAATTCGCTTTTGTAATAACACTAAAAATAAAGCTCTAAAAACCAATTCTAATGTAAAAACGGCTATCGTAAAGTGACGGCTTGTAAAATCAAACAAAATACGCCCAAACTCAAACTATCTACTATTAGCCGTTGAAGAGTTCCACCACCTTCTGGCCTCACCATCAGATCAGCTCGACGATACCGAATCACTGCACTATCAACGGAAATACAATGCAAAGTTTCAAGTCTATATGACTATTAGAAGTACTTAGATTAAATATTCATTACCTATTTTTCTAAATTTAGGGGTAGTTTTTTTTTCAAATCTAAATGGGACTAAACTGGAAGTATTGATATGAAAGTGCATTTTAAACAAAAAAAGAATTGTTCAAATCGGTTAATAAATTACTGGAATCCTAAGGTAACAAACATAAAAAAATACAAACGAATTGACAACCTCCTCCTTTTTTTAAGTCGGTTGATAAAGAAACATTAAGCCATCATGGAAAAGGTTAAAAAACATCTTTATAATGTACTCTAAGCAGTATCAGTCATCACTTAAAATATTGACCTTTATTTTATGATATTGGAAGAAGAGATGAAAAAAAAATTGACAAAGTTAAAATAAAAATTCATTCTAAAATATATCCAAAAATAACATTAAAAATGTAAGTAATAGTATAAAAAATGTTTTAAAAAACAAAAAAATCGAAAGTACATATTACAAGACTTCCGCGATACCATTTAGACAAAGAGAGACAATAGCATTCCCAAGGAAGGTTGTCGTCAGGCAGGCGTCCGGTCGTAAAACTTTTGCCAAATCCTATCAGCAGTACAGAAGATGTACTGTGCCGACCCCAAGTGACTGGGAAATTGACAGTTATATGGATTGGAAGAAGAGATGATAGAACCGAAGACATAAGACTTTTCTAAACATTTATGTGATTATTTTAGACACACATTAGATCCAATTCGATGTAATCTAGAGGATCTGATAGTGGAACTCTTCAAATTATTGATATTTATGCGACGATGGGTGAGGTTCAATTCTTAGCCAAAAATCTCCGCAGAAGTTAGTGATGGAAAATGGTTTTACCAGAAGATATGGTAAAAGGTTATCAATTTATCTCAATAAAGTACCATATATTTATTGGCAACGTATGTAAAAAAAGTCCTTATCTTATCATCGCGTGACAAAGTTGTAACACGGTCAAAGATACATTTAAAGAATTTAAAATTGTTTGGGAGATGACTGGCATTTAAACTATTACCATTACTTCTTATAGTGGCAACCCTTAGCCCACGCCCACTTTTTTTTTTCTCTTTCTCGGATTTTATGGCCGCTATATTAAAGGGATTGATAAATATATAACCGAACCTTTAAGTCATCCAAGAAACGTGTTCATAACTCTAAAGCAAATTAAAGAAAACCAGCCAAGTGTAAGCCGAGTCGTGCCTAAATACAATATTAGGTGATATTTTTAGTAAATATGTACATAACAAAAACAAAATACGTGGAACGGAACCTCGTCTCAATTGGAGTTTTAGCGTTTTTGTATACCCAGTTATATTTTTCTTGTAGAATAAGATATAACTTTGTTATATAGTTCTTTCCTGCGGATTCTCTCGCGTCATATGTACATCGTAAAAAGCATGTCACAATCCAGAAGCATAAGCTATATTTAATTGTAGTTTTATTAAAATCCGGTCATTACACAACAAAAAAGAAAACACACTCACTCTCGCTTCGCTCCGGTGGGTCCCTAGGTGAGTTTTATGTATATAGATAAAAATAGTTATAGTGAACGTACCTTATGAAGTAGGCAGATGCTATTGTAGACTTCTCCAAAGGCCCTTTTTAGACCAACAATTTTCTAGTACATTATTTTGATATATCTCTAAAGGTTTAGCCAGCGCTACGCTATGTAATTGAATACGAAAACAGTTTAAAAAAAACACCGTCTTAGTCATTTTGTACAAAATATTTACAAATTATACATACAAACCTTTCTCGTTCATCGCTATTTATATTAGTGAAAACCGTATCGAAATCAGTTGCGTGGTTTAGAAGTAAGCGGATAAACAAACAGACAAACAGATTGTATTTATATATGTATAGAGTTGTAGACGTCAAGTTGGGACCTAAGAGGTATATATTTTACCCAATAAAAACGTTCTAGATGGTCAATCCAAGGTCATATCATTAATTGAACAAGTAAAAGCATTCTTCCATTGAACACTGCAAAGGAAAGTACATTCTACTGCATTGTGTTAAGACTCAATATGCAATGTCCTAAAAATGTCTTATACATTGCTACTACTTATACATTTTAGTCTTTATTACTATCGTAATAAGAATGAAGAGACCAAATAGTAAAAATATATTATGATGACATGTTTTTCTTTATATCAACATTCATTTGTCATATTAGGTGAAATACAATCTGTATAATAACATGTAACACTAGCAACTTGCCCTGGCTTCACGCGAGTGCGTCCGGTAGGTGCGCAGATTTTGTTCGCAATTTCATGGGTTTTAATTTTTTTAAAGCCTAAGTTACTCCTTATAACATCAGCTGTGTGCCAGTTAAAGTCCCGTCAAAATAGGTCCGGCCGTTTTGTAGATTAGCCGGAACAAAGAGACGAGACAACAAATTTGAAAATTGTTTTTTTTTAACAGTACATAATATATACTGATAATTTGACATTACAAACAAACGCAAGTTTATTAATCTGTATAGATTATATAGGCGCATGTAAATGACAAATGTAAAGACATATATTGACACAATATATGATTTTTATATAAAAAATCAATATCATGTGGATATCAAATAAGAAAAACTACAGCACAGTGAATTCAGGATAGGCCACAAGTTGCATAAAAGATTTAAAAGAAAACGAAAGTTTATAAAACATTTACTTTTCCAAACAAAATATCATTAGTGATGATTTTTAACTTGTTTCATATATACGCCTGTTATTGGAACAACACATATACATAATATGTACAAATTCTTTTATTCAAGTAGGTTTATATAGAAAATGATTGTTAAAAAGGTTTGCTTTATTCTGACCCTGAGGCATCCAAAACATAGGAAATTTTCAAAATATACTTACGGTAGCTTTGCCTTTTGAAATAAAATTGATGTTTGTGTAACTTAATAATGCCTCAATTCACTATGAAAATATGCTATCTATCTATTCAGCCCTTTTTAATGTCCCACCGCTAGGCACAGACCTCCCTTAATTACAAGGGGGATCAGGCCATATTCCATCACACTGGCCAAGTGGTGAACATGCAGGTTTCCTCACGATGTTCATTTTTTAAAAAATATTAATAAATCACATTTTATATATCTTATCTATTTGCAATGGTTTATAAAGGACATATGAGAAGTGTCAATTACGTATCACTATCAGATAGTACTTACGTTTGTGTTTTATTGTTATAACATGCAGATACATGTTAGAACAATAAAACATTCCAATCCAAGGTTATTAAAAAGTATTTATTATATTGCTTTAATAAAGAATTTATATTTTTTTTGTACATGTTCTGTCAAGTTAATTATATAAATAAGATAATGATTACTGGAACAGATCTACAAACATGAAGGTTAAAAAAAAACATTTCTGGACACAAGACGCAACCAAACCGAAAGTTACAAAAAATACTAAAAACAAATCTCTACATTTCATCATACTTTATTTATCATAAAATTGAAGTGTCTGTTTGTCATGTCAAAATAATAGCTGTTTACTAAATGCATATTAACATGTGGTTCTCATAAGAAAAACAAAATGATTATTTTTTGTCTGTCTGTCCATTTGTTCTGGCTAATCTCCGAAACGGAAGGACTGATATTGACAGTACTTTCATTGGTAGATTGCTGATTTTATAAGAAGTAACTTAGGCTACTTTTATTTTAGAAGAAGAATTATGGTTCCTCTCAAAAAAAATTAAACCATACCTAGGGACACACCCAAGTGAAGCGAGGGTAAGGCACTAGTGAAAAATAAAATTGTATATTTATGATTAGGAATTCGAAACATTAAATTAAGAGCATATTTCAAAAACAAGTTTGTACCCATGTATGTTATTTTAATATTAAGAAATGTTTTAAAGGAATTCATATGAGCATGACTGCACAGAAATTGTATCCATGGAAGTTAAGTATGGCTATAATATACATATATTAAATGTTACCATTTTATTAACCATTCCATATCACAATAGAATTACAAAACATTTAAATGTCCATCTAATTAAGTATGTATATACATTCTTTTGTTCTGAACTAGTACGAGAATCTTTCGAAAATTAAAAAAATCTTTGATTGTACATTTTCTTTTGTCTTTGGAATGCTGGTAAAAACGCAATTTGTTTTCGTATTTTGTAATTAATTAACCATATTATTCTCATTTTGGTTTATAATCATGTTCGTAATATACTGTATATTAAACCGATTGTCCTCACGCACAAAAGCAAGTGTTCTTATCGAATTTGTTAAGGAAATAAAAGTAGGTAGGTGGACTATTAATCAGCAATAGCGGTGATGACGTATTATATTAGATCAAGGACGACATCTTTATTTCATATGCGTACCTAAACGTTAAATGTATAAAATACAACCAAATATTTGTTATATAACGAAAATAAAGTATAATTAAATATCTAGCATACTTACTAGAAGGTTTTTTCCTTTGGAGATTGGGGCTCGATTAGCGCATCAGCAACGTCGTAGTAGTAATTACTACTAGTAAAACTTAATTGTTGTATCAACTTGGTCATCTTGGCGAATCGTATTTAAGCCTTTTCAAAACGATAAAATCAAAAACACGGGCGTACCGCAAGGATTCGAGAAATTACGCAGCAAAGGCCTGTTTCACAACAGCTAGACGAATGAAAGTGAGCTGAGGCTGTGAGATAGTCAATTCTAAAACAAATGTCATTTACAATACACTACCCAATATAGATGTGCACGTGTTTGTTCATGCGGGCCACGTGTCAAGTGTACATTTAAAATTAGCCGTATTATAATATTTTTCCATAATGGCCGCCGGAAACGTGATGATAATGGTTCTAAGCATTGCGTTTGGTTTTTTCTATCGAAAAATGAATTTCAAATATATTTTTTATAATTTACAAAGAGTTTACTGTAGCTGTTGTATATTATTATAACAAATTAAATTAAAATTATTATAATTAATAAGACTATTAAAAGAAATGTTCCATTGATCATACTATATTGATTGAGGGATATCATTTTGGTGGCACCAGTTGGCGCCACTGGCGAGTAAAGTCCTATCGCAGCCGTTAAAAAGGTATTTGTAATAGCTGCAGGCCATAAATTTAAAATGATAATAATAATGATTGTTAGTGCGGCACCTGTTTATCAGGATTTTGTTTTAATAATTAATATACATATAATAACCAAATAGATAAAATATTACCTTTTTCTTAGCTCTTATTTTAAAGCAATAATAATTGTTGAGCGGTACCGCGTCTGCCATTATTAATCAAGAATTACATAATATTTGCAATATGTTTGCAATAATCACGAATAATTAGTGAAGTTAAATATTCACTCGCAAAGAATGAAGTGTTGTTTGACATTTCTAGAAACCTCACTCTACACTAGCGCCTCTAGCGGCAAAATTCAAGCGCGATGACCCGCCCTCATTTAATAAAATCAATATGTGAACTTATGTATTATATCATAAACGCAAATATTTTAATAAATTACAGACAGTAATATTTACAGTTACATCTTTCAATGAGCTATCCAATAAGTCAGACATGAATTAAAAACACGAACATAATTTTTAGATAATAGGCAAAACAAAACGTAGCTGTTACATCACAAATATGGAGGACATCACGGGGTAACGTCAACGTGAACGGATCGATAGTGCTGCGTAGTTCCTCCGCAGTTGATATCGATCGATAAGCTATCGACAAAAGTAAAGAAATGACTCACCGATTTCGAAAAACTAAAGATGGCATACTACTCGTCTCTGGATCAATGTTTTTAAACCTTTGTTCTCGTATCATGTAACTGGATGCCGGTAAGGCATGTAACGTCATAACTTCACTTTGAATTACACTGCACTGGAATTAATGCTTGGATTTACTTGTTTGTTCTTGGTTTTATCACTTTTAAGTACATTAAACGATTTTAAACTGTTTAGGATTGATCTGGGAGATGGGGTGTGTAACGACATTCAGGCTTGAAAGCGCATTCTCGACTAATACCGCAGTCAAATTATCGATTGCTAAACCTCACCCCTCCAGGGTGCGCTTTGACTTGGTCCACACGGGTGAAGTTTTGAAATTATGTTTGAATATAACAATTTTAGTTTTAAATATAGAATTTAGTTACAAATTAAATGTTAATTCGTTTAAGTTCTGAAGATTCAATACGAGTACACTCGATGAACTGTGATGTAAGTATTCTGCCATCATTCATCGAGTGTAATTTCTATGAATATTGGCCGTTGACTGGAGGTGATGAAGAGTCTAATATAAATCTTAACATTCTCTCTTTTCATTGTGGAGACCGAAGTTATGAATTATATTTTATGGGAAAATTTTAAATTTTTCTCAGTCCTTTTGACTGTCCAATCCTTCGTGTATTTTTATCTAACCACAATAACAAATATACCATACATTATTATCTAACATAACTAGGTATACAAAATGCATTCATAATTCAACTACGATATTTTCTAGGGTTTACAGAGATACTTACATATTTAATCTCTAATTTCAGAGACAGTCTTCGAGTATAAAAACCGACTTCAAAAATAAAATAAAAAAGAAAATATAACAAATTGCCAGATTTCATTTACTAAAGATACCCAATAAAATATAATCGAAGTTGGTGTGCTTTGATTTGTATCCACTGGCACCGACTTCGTAAATATCTGATTAGGTATCTAATATCTATAGCATATGAAAACTACCAATCAGTAATTTTTTAATTTTTATGTTTTTTTTGAAGTTGGCTTTTATTTATTTTTTAAGTTTTTATTTTTCCATTTTTAGTGTAGGAGACACAGTAGTAGCAAAGCAAGAAGAAAGTATTTTAATAAAATATTCGTGTAAGCCGTTTAAGTTGGTTTGATATCAATTTTTATATGAAGACTGACAAACTAAAATCCGCTTTTATTAGTAACACTAAGAATCAGGCTTCAAAATGCAATTCTAACGTAAACTCAAAGTATCTACTAATAACCGTCGAAGAGTTCCACCTATCTACCGTCTGGCCCTTACCATCAGATTAGGACAACGATACCGAACTGCACTATCAACGGTAATAGAAACACTTGCAAAGTTTAATTCAAGATGGGTTAAATTTTCATTAGCTATTTTTCCACCCTAAGGATTGGCATTTTTCTTAAATTGAAATGGGTCCAATCTATCCAAACCAGTTAATAAATGATAGAGATCTGAGGTAACAAACATAAAAAAGTAAAGGCGAATTGAGAACCTCCTTCGTGAAGTCGGTTGAAAATATTCATGTTACACGCACAGATGGACATTACAAAATTATAAAGATTCCGCTCTTGCTTTTATCTGCGAAACCTAGAGAAAAGATCTAAAGAGAAATTCTCACATGCCATATTGAGTTAATTTCATCACCTAGATTTAACTTAATCTTATGCACCATTGTACATATTAGTTAGTAAAGTTTCTGGGTTCAAATAAAAAAAATTAGACCTATATTATGAAGTGTTTTTGCGTCTTATGTTAGTAAATGTCGGGGCATGGTGGTTGTGTGCTTACGAGGTCCTGCGACGGCCCATTAAGACAGGTGAGGTTCCTTTGGGTTTAAATGAGTGGTACTGGCTTTTGTAGCCGGTGATTCCAACATAACTAACCGTATGTATGCAGGCGGTATGCGTAAAAGCATTTCCCAACGTTAAAAAAAAGGCTGGTAGAGGAATGGATTGTATGCTTAGACTTTTCTAACTTTCGATTCCTTATTTCTTTTCCTCATATTTTTACATATTTAGAACTAATGCTTTAGTGTTTATAAAATAATATAAAGTTATACATTTTAAAAATCTATCTTTCATATTTAACCCCGTGTGGTGCAACAACCCCTCACGCATGCGCAAACAGCGCAATCCACCGAGCGCATGACGTTAAGTTCTGTTTAGTCCACTCTTCGATTATTTTGCTTCTTTATATTATATGTATTTGTTTTATTTACTTTACCGTATGTTAAAATATTTCATAAAAGAACAGAATTTTAAATACCTATATTTTCAAGATTTTGGAAAAAAGTACCTTTTCTGGGCGGGGTGTATATGTACTGTATTGCCACTTAAAGAAGGCACTTTGCTTTATTGTTTTGATGAGTATTTCATTTCAATACTTATAGACATTTAAAATTACCGGAAGGTTTGGAATTATGATAGAGCCTCCCATAATATGGATATCCAAAACGAAAGAATTTCATAAAGCTCTATCCCTAGAGAATGAAAAGAGTTAAAAAGGTTAGAGTTAATATGGAAAATAATATTTTTATGGTAAATTTTACTTGACACTTGGTATGAATGTTTCTCAATACAATAAATGATGTTTTTTTACAACCAAACTTCAAATTTAACAACCCCAAATTTGTCGATCCTTGTATTATAAATATAGCCTAAGAGCCCGTAAACCCCAGACCTTCGTTATTTAATAAAAGCTGAAAGTTTGTCAGCGCAGGCTTCCAACACAGGTAAGAACGATGGACCATTATGAAGTTTGGGCTATCGTGGCTTTGGCAGGTAAACGGTACTAAGAGTGTGTAAAATACCAATCTAAATTCATCAAATAATAAAGTGTGATTTTTTGGTATTACCTGCAGAATATTATTAAAAATCACGTTATTTATTGCCGGACACTTAACATCGTGACAACCCCTTTCCAGACACCCTTAATGTTCATGAAATTATAATTCTACTTATGTTATAGTATAAGAGCTGATTTTTATATATAATACTTGGGTAATAATTAGATGATATCTCCTCATTAGCCAGGCATTTTTGATAGTTCCAACCCCTTACCAGACAAGCAAGATCTTTTACGGGATCTTGCTCCAATACAAGAGCCGACCAATTTGGGGTATTTGTTGTAGCATTATAAAGGTTAGTAGTCAATTTAACTTTATGGTTTTGTAATTTTTGTAACTTCAAAGATTGCCACATAAAATAACATAGTACCTTATCGCCGCAAGAAATCCAAATACACATATTTTCGTGTCCAAGTCTACTTATTTCTTTAAATTGCGATAGAAATTATGACATATATGCTATATAAATATCTGTATTACCTAGTCACAGAATATTCTGCGAAACCTTTTAAAATGAAACCTGCTTTGTTGATATTAATCTTTGGAGTTGTCGCTCTCCAGGTAATTATTAATACATATTTTTTTTATTAGTGAAATAGTCTTTTGTCGATTTTTATTTTAGTCGTATTTAATTCAATTAAATTATATTTTCTTTTTCATTAGTTTTTTTAAATATTTACGCGAAAGATTTCAAGTAATATTTGACATTTTTAATAAAACAATCTTTATGAATTTTTTTGTGGATTTATATCGATTTTTGTTTCATCTTTTGAACAATCATGGTGACGGAAGAGACTATTTTTTTTATTTAAAATAATATTCAATGTGTAATGAAATATATGTTCATAGATAGATCTAAGAAAAAGTGATTATAAAAAAATTAATAGTAATCTGACATTGCAAATATTAAATTACAAATGTGCACTAACTTTAGGATTTATAAATCAAGGTTTTTCTCTTCTTTCAGAGCACCTATGCACAATGCATACGCTCTGCTTCAGCTCCAGTTTTAGTGGCATCCAACGCAGTCGCTAATTCCCTCGCTGATACTTTGTCACTTCTCACCGTTAGTAGCCTATTATCGGACAAATTGCCATTCGGATGCCAGTACCCAATAGTTGCCCCGATTGCAGTGGGTAGTTGCGGATGTGGTGGTTGCGGATGTGGTGGTTGCGGATATGGTGGTTGCGGATGTGGTGGTTGCGGATGTGGTGGTTGTGGATATGGTTATCCCTATGGTTCTTACATTATTTAAAAACAGTATTATAACTGATATCGGTGGGTGGTATCTATTTATATGTATTTATATGTTATATTATTTTACAGACCTTTTTAATTATGTATTTGTTTTGGAATATATTGTTTTACACAATATAGTTTTATATAAAGATGTTTTATAAAAAGAGTAGTATTATCTGTAACAATTTACTCTAAACTAAAATGATTTAGTTACTATTTATGGACATATATTTATATGCAGTTTCTTAAATCTGATACAATATTTACCAGCTTTTAGTACTTTTTCCAGAATTTTTCATTTTCTTAACTTTTCTTGTCAATTTTTCACTTTCAAAATAATTTTACGTTCACGTATGGTTATTACCTAATACACTTTACTATATTTCATGCTATTTACGAAAAGCTATAATTTTCTTGTCGACCATAACTATCCCGTACTCTTATTATAAATTCCCAATAACATTTAATTGAAAAATAATGCTTCCACGAGCCAATTTCGAGATCTCAATAGAAGCTTTAATTATAATAATTTATCTACTCTTGTCCGTACAGATCAATTCCAAATGTTTATATTATTAAATATTTTATTTAATTATAATATATATTCAAGTAAATAATAAGTAGGTAAAGATTTCACGGTGAATACTGGAAATAAAGGATATACAAACTTTTTACGATAGTAATCGCAGGGTGAGTAGTAAAGCAGTAAATTTCGAATGTTTTTATGATCCATTTTGAATAAGAACGATATATGGGACGCGTAAAAAAGTATTAAATTAGCCCAAACTCAAGATTTACTAGTAGCCATTTAAGATTTTTTCTATCTTATTTGAGGGTTCAACATCACATCAGCAAGTTATTGTATTTTCAGCCGTGTTACAGAATCTGCAATAGTACACACAGTTACAAGCTAAGCCAATAACATCGTGCTAAAATAATTTTATTTTGCATGAATAGTGTTTTTAAATTTTATAAAAGAGCAAATACAAACAAAACTTAACAAACAGAAGCTTATGTATACATCCCTAATATTTATATGTTTTCAGTTTAAAAGGTAATTATTTATTTATTATATAAATTTAAAAATTATAAAAAGTCATCAAAAACGTTTTTTATACAAAAACTTACACAACTGTTTTAATTGCTTTTTTAGAAATATTTTTTTTTAGTTTTTTCTTTTTTTCAGCTATGTATATTTTTTCTATTAGTCACTTTTATTTTGATATATTGTTTCTATTTCATTTTGGTGTACGGTAAATATAAGCCAAAAATATTATTGGATGCTTATTTTAAATATGATTATTATGTATTACGCTTTCTTATATTATATATACTTATACCAAATATTTATTCTTATAAACATTTTGGTCCCTGAATATATTATTCTATACTTTGTTTGTATTGATTAATTTTTATTATTTACTTACTATATATGTCTTTAATATAGGTATTATTTGTTAACTGGTATATAAATTCTTTATACTGATAATAAAGTTTCTTAATAATATTTGTTTTCTTTTTTATTATGAAATTTTGATATATATATATATATATATATATATATATATATATATATATATATATATATATATATATATATATATATATATATATGTGTGTGTGTGTTATAACTGAATTACCCATTAAGTCGCATTATTGTGAAAATATAATATCGATAAAACACGCGACGTCACTATTTTTGAATTTCTAACCAAACAATATATACATCAAAAATCATTATTACAAATGAATATGTAGTTTATAATTGTTAAAAAAATAAAATTAAAATGATCCAATATAAATAGATGTATTTAAAATAAACTGTAATGAATAAATAATGCATATTGAGTTCACATATGCGACATATTCTGGAAAACAAAGACTTTCCAAGAAATTTAAATATAACAATAAAATGCGGAGGCATCTGTACTAACTCGATTCAAAAATAGGTAGGTATATAAAAGGCGTTTGTAATTTCTCCGAAACTAGTCTTTTTTTGCTAATTCATTATAGCTGCTTATTTACGTTTTCATTTTATCACTAACTAGTAGTATTTTAATTAACTTAATAAATCATCCCCATAAGTTAAACTAGAATTATAGCAAAAGAAATATTATAACAATTATATTTATTATAAAAATAATATTATAACAATTATATTTAAATTGAAGTGAAACTTCTTTAGAAACATTGTGATTTGAAACTCGACGAAACTAAAATGCGTCACGACAGAGAAACAAACATAAATATTTAGGATTAAGCCGTCAAGAGAATGAGATAGAATATACTAAGCAGGAACTGAAAAAAAAAAAATAATACTGAACAATACATATGTAATGTAATATATGTTAAATAAAATGTAAAATAACTTTTAAAGTTGGTAAAAATATTATTAAAAAAAAAACCTTACAATTATCTTCATCGTGATAACTCTATCTCATTCTCACGTAGGTTACTTTTCTGAAGTTTTAATTCTATCGTGTGTGAATAGCACATATACACACTTTTTTTGGAAAATCTGTCCAAATTCAAAGAGTTCTTATATGCCCTTGAAGTTCCATTATCCATCTCTTAACTTCACCATCTGGTCAATTTGATTGCACCAAATTATTGTATCGCCAGGAGTCATTCGACTTACATTCACTTTAGTAGGGGAGTCCAAGAGAGGATTTTTGGAGCTACTCAAGCGCGGCAGCTTAACATAAGGGTGTACACAAAATACCACAAAGGTGTCCCACCTTGCACTCTGTTGATTACCTCCACCATAATATACAAGTCCATATAACATACAAGGGCGTGCGCGTAGGGCAACCGATCAAAATAAATATTTAAAAAAAAAATCGATAAGGTAGAAATACTTGAAAACGCCAGATTAAGGTATGGTGGGCTAATTACATCCTAGAATATATGACGTAAGATAAGTAGATATAAGCTAGAAGATATGTAGATATAAGCTAGAAAAAATCCTTAGAGCAGAAAAGCAGAAAAGTAGGATTAGAAATGAATGCAAACAAAACAAAGCTTGTGTCCAACTCCACTGAAGCCACCATACAAGTTATGAAAACAGCTTCGAGTATGTGAAGGAATAACATTATCTAGGACAAATTATAACCCCCAAAAACTCAATGTCAAAGGAAATAAAAGAATTGCTTGCGGGTGGAGCAAACATACTGGTCTCTGAAAGAGATTATGAAAAACAAAGAAATAAGCATGCATATCAAGAAAAAAACTTTCAACACCTGCATTCTTCCCTGTTTAGAATATGGATGCGAAACATGGGCTCTAAATGAAAAACACAAAAAAAGTTTGGCAACCTGTCAAAAGGCAATGGAATGAAGTATGCTAGAGATCAGGTTAAGAGACAAAATAAGAAACTCGGACATATTGACATGTATAGACCATCTCAAAGGGCGCTGGCCGGTCATATGCTAAGGTGCAAACTGGAGAAATGGAGCAAGCAAGTTACTCTTTGGTATCCGCGGGATGGGATGAGGGGGCAGGGACAGAGCTCAATGGAAGGCATTGGATGAGGCCTATGCCAAAAGGCATACCGACTTTAGGAACATTATGTAAACGTTTATAACTCTGTTTAACTAATGTAACTAATGTAATGATTATCTAATTTAAAAATGCACCCAACTTGGAAACAAAGGCTATATTATTATTATTAATATTTTACTAGACTTGTAATTCAGTACTTTTTATGTAAAAATCTACAAACAGATATAGAGACAAACAGACAAAAATTTCAACAACTATTGTTTTAGGGATTATATTCTGTGCATAAAACATACGTAATTGTTTGTTAGAAATATTTCATGGTCAGATATCGTTTTGATACAATTTAACCCACGGCGCAAATTAAAAAAAATCCAACACAATAACCTATCCTATGAGGCTATTTCAATGAGCCTAAACACGATGTCTCTGTCTATGTGATATCTAAAGTAAATAATACCAAAGTAGTTTAGAAGTTTCTTTGGAACATAAAGTTGGATTGGAGATATAGGTTAACGGTATAGGTCAAACATCTCCTCCTTTGGGTTTGGTTTTGGTACGCAGGTAATAAAAATAAGAACATAAGTAATTAGAAATTGTTTATTAATTCTTTAATTTAAAACCCTATTTACAAAATTTCACTATCAAAATTACAAAATAACTTGATTGGCACATTGAGATATGACATCTGATAGCTGATTACCAAACGATTCTGCCACTACTGCCGTGCCAGTAGACGGCAAACTTCCGTCAACATTTATCGTGCCATAAACTGGAAAACAACCACATACTTTTATCGTGCCACCTATTGGTAAATCTCCAGACATTGTTATATCACCATATTGTAAAGATGGGATGATTTCTGAAATTATAGGCGACATTGGTAAGTTATTGATCATTTCGCTGGGTATATTTGAAATTGGTATAAAATTAGCACTTGTTATTGTTGCTGGAAGTGTCTGACCAATCATTTGTTCATTTATTATGGCTGTATTAGCATTGGCAAGCAAATTTGTATTGAGGTCGTTTGCCAAAATGGCATTGCCAGTTTTTAAATAATTTGGAATAGAATTTGTGTTGAATGCTGGTATGTTATTTGGCGAGCAATTATTTACATTGCTTATCGTGTTTGGTATGTTTCCTAATCCTGCGTTTAATGTGCTAGCGAGTCCTGTTGTTTCAGCCCAATTGTTTTGCCCTAAATTGGGCGTTAATGGATTATTCTGTAATATTGACATACTCCAGGCGCTCTGAAAAAAACAAATATAGATAAAACTTCTAAAAATGTTTATTTTCCTGTAAAAATTCTAATATTCGCAATTAGATATAAAGATTAGATGGAGAAAAATTGGCAATTATGGATATGATTGGGAATCATAAATATTAGTTTTATAATCATAATGATACTAATTGTATAGAAACATCTAATCTAAGCTATCTAGTATCCGTGAAGATATAAGAAAACGAACTCACATTGAAAATAGCTGCCTGTAGACAAAACATCAAAAATTTCATTTTTCGAGTTCGAGTAGGAATGATAATTTATTAAATAATCTATTCCTTATATACAGTTATGTTTAGAAATGGTATCAAGATTTGTAATCGATTATCAAGAGATTGCTTAAAAACAAATTTCAAGAATTTGTTTTGAAATATGACATGTCACCCTAATTGTTGCACAATTGCACAATTCAATTAGTAGGTATATTAAATATTCTTCCAAAAATTAAATTTAGAGGATTTACGAAATTTATTTTTTTATAAAAATGCTGTTCGTTAGTCTCGCTAAAACTCAAAAATGGCTGGACCGATTTAAAAGAATTCTTTTTTGTTTTTTTAGGAGTTGACAGAAGGTTTAAGTATAAATAAAATAGGGAAAACAAAAAAAAAATAGCTGGAAACTCGAAAAGTTCAGAACTGTGTTTTTATGGGAATCACTAACCGTTAAAACGTAAAACGAACCCGTACAAAGTGAGGGTGAGCCGCTAGTCTATACATATAAAAAATTTCTAACTAAGCAGTGTCTGTATATTAAATATCTTCTGAAAATTTTATTGAAATAGACAATATTATCGATACAGAGGCCAAATCTATAGTTTTTAGAATTTTTGTTTGTCTGTATGTTACCGCATTACGGAAAAACCACTGGAAGGGTTTTGATGTATGATGATAGCTGGTTATCCGGGTCAACATATAGGATACTTTTTACTGCGGGAAAATATCTCATCTCTCAGTAATCTATACTAAACGTTAAAACGTAAGTAGGGACGAATGCGAGCGGAGCGAGGGTGAGTCGCTAGTATTAAATAAATCCAAATATAATATGACCCTTAACTAATTGTATCGTGGAATATTATTATATTATTTATGAGCGACTCACCCTCGCTTCGCTCGGGTTCGCCCCTAGGTACATTTTGTTTTGAGCGCAACTCTAATTTTCTTACTAAAATAAAAGTAGCCTAAGTTACTTCTTATAACATCAACTACCTGCCAGTAAAAGTCCCGTCAAAATCGGCCCAGCCGTTTCGGAGATTAGCCGGAACAAACAGACAGACAAAAATTTTAAAAATTGTGTTTTTCTTATAAATACCGTATATAATTCCATTTGCGTTAAGTAAAAAGCTGTTATTTTGACATTACATACAGACACTTTAATTTTTTTAATCTGTATAGAATAATCGTAATCGTAAAAATGCTAAACATCGAGTCAGGAGGATGTAAGAAGAGATAGAACAAATCCAGATTTTTTTCAAATTTTTTGTTTCTCTGTCTATTTTCTGTTTGTCTATTTGTACGGGCTAATCTTCGAAACTGTTGAACCGGAAAATTAAAGAGTTCCCGTGGGATAGTTAAAAAACTATAGTAACCTATACAGATTAGTACACAATAACTTATGCACCTAATTTAATCACCCAACCTACTTTAGTATTTGGCATGCTGATACCTTATATTGCCGGTCAAACAATAGGTTACTTTTTATCCCGGAAAAATGAACGGTTCCCGTGGGATAGATCTGTTTGCGGTTTTCTAGAGGCGAACCCAAGCGAAGCGAGGGTGAGCAGCTAGTACTTTAAAAAATAAAATACGTAGAAAAAAATAAACTTTTACCAAATACCAAATAGACTTTTACAACCGACTCGGAAGGCAGTTCTGCTGAGAAGAGCCGGAGAGAAACTCAGCAGTTGCTCTTTTTTTATAAAATAATATATGTTTACAATATTGCAATACAATAATTAAGCTTTTATCTTATGTGAGTATCTAATAGTAATCTAAAAATCTGTAATTACTACAACTCATAGTACCTAATCGCACACATTTATATCAAAATATTCCGCGATAGGATAATATGCTTTGTTAATTATAGTACCAGGGCGACCGGACTTCGCTCAGAGTTTTAAGCCAAAAGTACAATTTTGTATTCAATTTGGTTTAAAAACAAAAAAAAACATTAAAAACTTGAATAAATAATAAAAAAAAAACAAAAAAAACAAAAGTAAAAACTTTGTATCCGATCGGGATTCGAACCCGGACACCTGTGACTGTCAATCGAGCGTGTGAAATTGGCGATCATAGTTTGCGTGGAATAATGCGAAAGAAAACCGCATGAAAACTCGAAAACACGCGTTTTCCCAGACATAAGACTAATCTAGATTGATCTGTAGCCCCCGTAAGTCCCCACATACCAAATTTCAGAGAAATCGTTAGAGCTGTTTCCTAGATTGCCGGTATAAATAAATATACAAGAATTGCTCGTTTAAATATATTAGATACTAGCATTGTCCGCGGCACCGCCCGCGTTCAGATGACTAAAAACTAAATTCTTAGGTTTTACATATTAGTATACTCTTACATTGCAGTTTTTGTATTTTTTCTCAGAAATGAGACATTTTCCCGCGGTAAAAAGTATCCTATATGTTGACCCGGATAACCAGCTATCCCAATATATAATTTTATCAAAATCCCTCCAGTGGTTTTCCTGTAATGCGGTAACAGAGACAGACAGACATACAGACAGATAGACAAAAATTCTAAAAACTATAGATTCGGCCTCTGTATCGATAATATTGTTTATTTCAATAAGATTTTCCAAAAAATATTTAATGTACAGATTCGGCTTCGTTATAATTTTCAATTTTTGATTATAAATTTTATTAAAAATTATGAATTTATCCATCTCCTAGCTCCATTACTAGTATCAAAGAATTATTATGTTATCCAGATTTTACATATTTAACAATGTTTCGAATAGATACAACATCTGGAAATTGGTTAAATTGAACTAAAACTAGTTTAAAACGTTCCCTTAAATTAAAATGTAGGTATCGAAAAATAATTATTGTAGAACACAAAAATCTTTGAAGTTTGATTGAAAGAATATTTTTTATCAGTTATCATACGCACTTGGTTGCCACAGCTATAAACGCATAAAATGAAATCGTTCGTAATCAATTAAGAATTATTATGTCATTAATTTAAGTAACAAAGATGCTTTTTACTATAAAACGACAAATATTTTCAGCAATAATCATTCCAGTTTTGTTATTTTTATATACCACTATAAGAATTAACATGACTTCAAAAATTTTTGTTGCCGTCTTCGCCATTTTCATTGAGGTAATGTATTAAATCAGGGTGTTGAATCAAAAAACTTATATCAAACATATTATATGCTTTAAATTTCTAATTCTTAGGAATAGTTTAGGGGAACAAGTATTCCTTACAATTTATTGTAAGGAATACTTGTTCCCATAAGGAATAGTTGATTCCCAGATTGTTATCAGAATTATGTCTGATTAAACTTAAGCAATACTTAAAGACATCAATTTTTACTTTCTTTGGTGGTTGTAAAACAGTAAGAGAACATAATTATATGTATATCGATCGAAGAAGCTAAAATATATAAAAAGAAACTACTTTGGAATGGCATATTCTGACCATGTGCCAAACGCTTACATATAACAATACAAATAACATACTTACATATACAATTATACAATATTATTAAGTTATACTATTTTTCATATAATTTAATTAAATTAATTGGATTTCACTGGAATTAATTCATTTACTGATCAATTAAATAATTAAGGATATGTAACTTATTGTTTTATTTATCATTCCAGATAATCACCGGCCAAAGTATTGGAAAATTCAATGCTGGCTTATATGGCAATAGAGGCATGAACCCAATAGTTGATACATGTGCCTCTTATAGCCCGATGCCAAACTCGCCATATGGAGCTTATAGCCCTTCTAGTCCAATGGCATATGATGCTCAAGGCTTGTGCTTGGGAACTCTAACAGCTTCAAGATCAGGAGGGCTTTCAGTGACTAGTTCATCTCCGATTATTCCAAACGGAGTTTTCCTCCAATCAGAAAACATGGTCATCGAAGGTCCTCTGGCGGTGAATGGCCAACTGCCTTTCTTAGGCACTATAGCTGTAGAAGGTTCTTTACCAGCTCTTGGAAATGGTGATGTAATGTATGAATGTGGTAATGGCAATGTTGGTATTCTGAACGAGGAATACCCTTCAGTTGCTCCAATTGCTTACAACTCCGTAGGAAGTAACTTAGGCCCTGGCATGGCGGGACCGTTTGGCTATACCGGTCTCTCTGGTTTTGGTCGTGTATTATAATATTTTAATATAACATATTATTAATTTGTTAACGATTGTTGTTAATTATGTTATATGTATCGATTATTTGATTAATAAAATTGTTCAGAAAATATACCTTTTTTTCCTTATGATTGATCCCTAATTTATACGTATAAAACAAAGTCTTCTCTGTCACAACACTTATATCTCAAGAACTGCTGGACTGCTTAAATGATTTTTGTGGTGTTGGATTTGTCTTCACTCCGAATAGCGGAATAACTAATAAGACCACGGGAAAAAAATCACAAAAAAATATATAAAAAAAAGATCTATGGAATAGTTCTTTTTTTACAGACAGATTCAGCTTAGTTACAATTTTATTATATGTATAGATTACGATTTTGTTATACGTTATCTATACATATAATAAAATTGTAACTAAGCCGAATCTGTAAATTATAATTTTTTTGAAAATCTTATGTTATGCATAACATTACCATGTCTAAACGCAATTTAGTTGTGCCTGCTTCGGCAGTACGTAAATACTGCCCAAGCAGGTACGTTTTATACAGGCACGTATTCACGAAGCATTTCGATATACACAGACTTTAAATTCACATTCATATTATTATTATGTCTTTCCATAATTTTATTGGTACCAACAAAGTTGGTTAATAACTAAACATAAACACTAATAAACAATAAGAGTATTATTCAACTTTTTGAAGACAGTATAAAATAAACCATTAAAATTCACGTACGAGTAACTTGATACTGTATGTGTACATACAGAACCAAGAATCACATATACTCAGGAAAAAATAAATGAAGAAAACATCTGCTATCATCACGCTACTGTAATAAAATGCGAAAGTTTATTTGTTTGTTATGCCTTTGACCTAAAACGGCTGAACCGCTGTACGGATTTAGATGAAATACAGAACACAGACAGATTTCAACCTGGAATAATAGCTACGATTTCACAATAAAATTGCCCAAACGATTATTGGCCTAGAAATTATTAAATTATAAAGCGAAGTTCATGTATTTTTATCAAGTTGGAAAAAGCAAAAGGTTGAAAACGTAAGTAAAACGGTAAGTATACGCTACCTATAAGAAAAACACAGCTTTTAAATGTTTTGTCTGTCTGTCTGTTTGTTGCAGCTAATCTCTGCAGACTTGACTTTCGCTGGCAGATAGATGAAGTTATAAGGAATAACTTAGGCTATATAAAAACAGGTATTGAAAAGTAGGTAACTATTATATATATCCTTAGTTGAGAAATGATTGATTCCCCATACAATCTTCCACTACCCTTTTCAATCCTTTACATATGATGTTTTTCAGGATGAAAATTATTTTATGTCATTCCCAGGGTCTTAAACTATCTCCATACCAAATTTTATCTAAATCGGTTCTACGGTTAGGCGTGAAAAAATGACGGAAAGACAGAGAGAGAGAGAGACAGACAGACAGACAGACAGACAGACAGACAGAGTTACTTTCTCATTTAATATTAGTATCGATATATAAAGCTCAGGCTGGCTTTTTTTAGTGCTGGTCTATCATCATCGGCTTGAGCTGAACGTTGACAAGTCAGTCAGTGAGTCGCGAGTAGTGAATAAAAATGGTAATTGCGAATGTACCTAGGAGATAGACATACACTATTGCGAACTTGTCTTAAATATACCTTTTTAAGACTTACAATTTTCTAGTACATTGTTTTGATTAAGGCTTAGCCAGCGTTAGCCATATAAATTTCTAAGGAAGACTCGATAGAACCAGCCATTGCGTTTTCCCATGGGAATAAAAATGTGACTGTAGTAAAAGGTATCCTAAATGTTGACCCGAGTAATAAGTTATTACTAAGTACACAAACTTTAGTTAAAATCGATTCAGTAAGTACTTTTTCATTCATGGTTCATCGATTTGACTAAGTTAGTTTTATTTTAGATACAGATTATAAAAGTGAAAGTGTGTTTGTTTGTCCTTCTTTCACATCGAAACAAAGTGAGGGATTGACGTGATTTCGTTTCCATATTCGGTTTCGAGGGTGGAGATAGTTATATGTATAGTGAATTACTATTAAATTACTCATATTTAAGAAGGGTTAAAAAAATCTAATAGCTAACCTAATTAGATTTTTTTAATAAAAGAAGAGAATACACCAGTTACGTATAAATTTTTTCTTAGATTGGCAACACGTATGTACTGCGTATTCTAAGATTCACATATAAATAGGTATTTATATAAAACTTCAGCGACTCTCTGAGCAATTTATAGGATATTTGGCCTTATAACTTCACGTATCGAGTATATCGTGTATACTTTTGGCATCCAAAAGAATACTATTAATAAAAATTATACAATTATACAATTTTGATACAAAAATAATTTATTTAACAAAAAATAAAACCTAATACAAAGGACCTAATCCAGTTGGATATCCAGCATTAAGATATCCTGGAGCTATATTTGGGTAAGATGGAACAACTGCTTCCACACCCTCACTTACAATACCAACGTCACCATTCCCACAGCCATAGGTAACAGCTCCTTCACCAGCCGCTGGTAATTGACCTTCGAGAGATACTACTCCTAAGAAAGGCAACTGTCCACTAACAGCTAACGGCCCTTCAATCGCCATTTTATCTGTTTCCACTGTCACTCCATTTGGTGCGATGAGAGACGAGCTTCTAGCTTTAAGACTGCATCCTCGAGATGCGGATAATTCTGCCAAAGTCAATCCGTAGGACAAGCCATTTATGCCAATTAAAGCCGCATCCGGTGCGTATGCCATGGCATTGGCACCAGGCGCAAGTACCTGACCTGGATACGAGACGCCAGGATATAGAACTCCTGCCGCAGCATCAGCAATATTGGCGGCTATTTCATTATTATATGCAGAGTTGTATTGTCTCATACTTTGACCGGTAATAATCTGAAATTGTGGAAATAATGTATATTAACAATGTCTACAAATTAATACGTAGTAGCAGTTTTATACTTAATGCAGATTTGACTCTCATTTTGTATGGGAGCTATTTTAAAGCTTAAGCTATCTGTATATGTAACTGTCCACCCCCTTGCTAGCATTTACACTTAAACTAGCGACTTATCGCACAGTTTCGTCCATAGGTACGTTTTGACGCTTAGTATGGAATAGTTTTTTTTTTTTAACTTTTTTTGTGAATTTTTTCGATGTTTTATTAGTTATTCTGCTATTTGGAATGAAGGAATGAAGACAAATCCAACAAAACAAAGATCATAAAAATCGGTCCAGCAGTTCTTGAGTTATAAGTGTTGAACAAACTCATCTTTGTTTTATATATATATATATATATATATATATATATATATATATATATATATATATATGCTACGTAAGAGAAACCGCGGGCACATCCTAATGCTTTGATATATAAAACACGCTTTGAATATTAAGTCAGATTCACAGCACATTAGATTTTAGAATAAATAATAATAAGTACTTTACCGGAATTAACATAACTGTGAATAGAATAGCAAGTGTTTTGGGAAACATTTTTATAATATTTATAATTTTTTTCTAACTCCTTATTTTGTTATATATTTTGTTACTGAATATAGTTTTTTTTTAACAATAGCTTATATACTTAAGCAGTTTCTTAATTATATCATTTAAGCTAAAAATTACATCAGTTCCGTCAAACAAAAACTTTATCACTTATTACGTCTTTTTCTTTATAAATCATCTATTTATTTGATGTACAATATTATATGTAAATTATTTTGTAATCTTTTCACTTTATTTTTATTAATACTGAGGCACCCCTTGGTTATGGTTAACATAAAGCAAACCACATAACCAATGCTTTGACAGACCTACCGTCGGGGCGTCGTGATGATTCATTAAGACGATGGGTAGTACTGGCTTTTCTAGCCAATGGGTCCCATATAACGCATGACATGCAAAGCAATTACGCATACCACCTCTATCCATACAGGCGATGAATTATACAGATGGTATGCGTAAATGCATTTCCCAAAATTATAAGTACTAAGCGTCATGGATCATTTTTAAAAACATGGATATTAATTTATACAGAAACTTACATATTCACGTGCAACCACTCAGTGTCAGCTCTCTAATCTACATTTATTCCAAGAAATGATGTTTGAGGACAATATGTATTTCATTATTGCTTAAAAAAAAAGATAAGTAAAGTTATATTAAAGCACGAATACGAAAAAAGGTGAAGGTTTTATGTAATTATTGATAATTATGTCACAAGTGTTAGATAATGATATATGTATTTGAAAACCCTTTCTGTATTTTGAAATTACAATAAATAAAACATTCCATAAAATCTGCACAAATAAAAATATCAACACTTGTTCAAGTACTTGTTGTTGTTGGTGTATAATGTATATAATATAAATAAAATATGAAACTAAAACAATACGAAACGAATTCAATACGAGGGGGATCAGGCCATAGTCCACCACGCTGGCCAAGTGCGGGTTGGCGGACTTCACATGTCTTTCGAAAACTTGCTAGGCGCTCTCAGACATGCAGGTTTCCTCACGATGTTTTCCTTCACCGTAAGGCAAGTGGTAATCATGTTAGAAATGTTTCGAACATGAAAATATCACAGGAGCGCGTCCCGGGACTTGAACCAGCTTCACTCGGTTTCCTAAGCGAGCGCTTTACCACTGGGCTACCACTGCCTATGGCATAAACTTAACATAATAATAATAATAACTCATTGATAAATCCATGATTTTGATCAGCTGATCTTAGCGTTTGCGATAATATTTCCGGATACAATAGAATGGTCTCCTAAATATAACTGTAGCAAATTAAATAAATTCACACTGAAAAGGTTTAGTACTGGTAATTATTGGAGAATTACTATAATATACCTCCTAGTTAGATATCAGATCAATTAGATGGATTCAAATTAGTGAATTGTCAACCAAAATTCACATACAAAGACAAAGTTTAAAATCGATTAAATAATTAGCGATGATCTCTCAATTTTACTAAGACTACCCATAAGACGGCACGTTTAGCTCAGTTTGTAGTGACCCTACTTGCTGTGCCAGCGGTTGCTTGTTCAAGTCCCGCTGGGGGCATTCATTAGTGTGATGAGTACGAATGTTTGTACTCCAGTCGTGGGTGTTTATATTTATAATATGTATGTATTTAAAGTTATATATGTGTAGTGTATCAACTATCTGGTATCCTTAACACAAGTCTCGTAGCTTACCATGGAACTAGATGGTGTTGTGTATTAATTTCCCAACATATTTATTTATTTATATTATAGTGTGCAGGTATGTGCGCTGACACAACTGCATTGTTGAAAGTTAAGGCGCAGGACCGATAGCTTTACGTGCTCGTCGAGGCACGGGGGTAAAACACCCCAACTTTCAAATTAACGATTGCTACTGAGAATTTTTTACAAAAAAATCAATAAGGATTCTTAAACCAACTAAGGAAACCACAATCTACGGATCATCGAATCAGGCATTGCATAATAAATTAGATGAAGTAGAAAGGAAAAAGTTAAAGTCAAACTCCAAGATTTGATTGCATATTGTATATGTATATGTAACTTAATGTTACGAAGCCACTAAAAGTATTTCATAATAAAAAATAAACGACTGCTTAAACTTTGATATCACGCAATCAAACACGTGAACTCAGAAATTGTTAGGTTCTATTTCTCTTTTCTTTCAAATGATTGTGTAATTTTCGATGGTAGACACTGTTTGATGATGTATGATTGATAAACTATGACTTTTAAATCATTTTTGATTCAGATTGTAATGACACTACTTGCTGTGCCAGCGTTCGCGGGTTCGAGTCCCGCTGGGGTTCATTTGTGTGATGAACAAGAATGTTTGTATTCCAGTCATGAGTGTTTATATTTATAATATTTATGTATTTAAAATTATATATGTGTACTGTATCAACTATCTGGTGTCCAAAAAAGGCCTCAAAATCTTTAATTTCTTCCGTAAGCCATATTTGCTGTAAACTGTAAAGCATTCGCACGACATTACAATGATATAGAGTTGTCATACCCATGAACGAATAAACCACTGGACGAGACATAAAATACAAATGTATGAAAACTCGTTCAACCAAAAGACGCATAACGCACACAAAGATTTTATTACATTATTATACACACAGGTACACAATACAATATTTCTAGTGCTTGAACGTAATCGATAAAATACATATATCGATGAACCAATTAATGACATTTTAGACATTGGTTAGCATAGTCATCATATTTTACATCTTTTAATTTAAAATATCTGTATTTATTATAATAAATTAAAATAAATGAATTAAAGAGGCAATAATAATGTGTCAAATAATAATTATTTTTTAATTTGATTTATATAAATACGATGGCATTGATGGCAGCATTCTGTTGGCCTATAATAATGTTAATGAACAAATGAATATCGGATGTATATTCCATTAATATATAATAAAAATTATTTTTTAAAGATTAAAAAAATATTAAGCTAATTTAATTAAATAAAGTGATTTTGTTGATTCTGTTATTGAATTATTTTAATTGGCAATTGATTGTCTCGGGTAGCTTATAAAAATGTGACACTGTCCTAATATTGCTCAGTTCTTAATAAACATTTGTGAAATTAGGAAAAAGAAAAAGTGATTGCAAATTAAAGTGAGTGTTGGATCGTGAAAGTAAAATAGATCGTGAAAGTAAAGTGTTTTATTACAAATCGCCAACCCAGAAGTTTAGTGCTAAAACATTATTGTTTGATTTTGTGTAATTTATGTGTTGAAATAAAATGATCTTTATTATTATTACAATGGAATAATATTCCAAAGTATATAAATGTGGTATAAAATAAAATAAAAAATTAAGTACACATACTAATTATAATTTTTGCATTTATATTTTTATGTGACTTAGAAAATATTTTTATAAATTTATTGTCATCAGATTGTAGGATACTGTGATAAAAGTATTTTATGTTATTGTACTGTACAAATAACACAATTCGTTCAGTTATTTCGTCAAATATCGATATATTTTTCGACATTGTCAAGCACTAGTCGATGTCAAATGGACTCACTCGACAGTTTAGTCATTTGTTCTGAATGGTATAATCCAGGGATTTTATGATGGTTGTCAGATGTCAACAATACATAGAAATATCGACTATATTTAACATAGTTGGATAATATGACATTTTATTTTACAATTTTATTAAATTGTGTGATAAATAACAATAAATGTAATAAAATAATGTATTTACAAGTGAAAAGAAACAGTGCTGCTTCCGCCGCTATAGTTTTACACCATTTAACAGAACATTTAGTAATTTTTGGCAGATTGTTTGTTGACAAGTAAATGCTTGAGACTGACGCAAAAAACAAACGACAAAGGCTGAAATTTCCTGGCTACTAATAAGACAGATAAAGGTACGTCCGCTTATATGTCTGGTCCAGTGACTTATTCGTTCATGGTCATACCAAAACATCTCTTGACTAGTGAGGTTTTTTTAATTACAACAGCCTGGAGCTTTTTTGTGACAACCCCCCTGGGTTGTGTTTGCTGATATTTTTCGCCTGGAAAAAGAGTGAGGGGTCCACCACATAGATCGGGATCTTATACTATTTGTTTTTCATCAGGATTAAATATTAGAAAAAAAAAATTGTAAAAAGCATTCAAACAACAATAACCAACGATGTATAAGAATAGATTGTATTATTGTTATGTAGAAAAGTTATATTGTCTTTTCAACCGACTTCAAAAAGCAGGAGGTTCTCAATTCGATTGTAGTTTTTTTTATGTTTGTTACCTCAGAACTCCGTCATTTATTAACCGATTTGGACAATTTTTATGTTGTTTGAAAGTGTATACTTCCAGATTGATCCAATTTAAATTTCAAAAAAAATACCACCTCTAAAGGTGGAAAAGTAGCTAATGATGAATTTAACCTACTTGTAATTGTCATATTGACTTGAAACTTTGCAAGTGTTTCTATTTCCGTTGATAGTAAAGTGGTTCGGTATTGTTGAGCTGATCGAATGGTAAGGCCAGAAGGTGGATAGGTGAAACTCTTCAATGGCTAATAGTAGATACTTTGAGTTTGGGCTTATTTTGTTTGATTTGACCAGCCTTTACGTTAGAATTCTTACTTTGCTACTACTGTCTACACTAAAAAGGGAAAAATAAAAACTTTTTAACAAAAAAATAAAAACCGACTTCAAACAAAAGCACTAAAAAGTAAAAAATAACTGATTGTCGGTTTTTATTTTTTTGTTAAAAAGTTTTTATTATCTTCCAACTGTTAAATATTTTAACTCTTAAATATTATTAAGGATATGTTTAAATAAAAAAAAACTTATTTTTGTTGAAAAAAAGAAGCGTATGAATGTAAATAAGATATTCTATATGATATTACAAACTTTTTGGTCTAGAAAAAATCAAATAAGAAGATTCAATTTTGATATAATTTATAATTTATTTAAAATAAAAATCACTACAAAACTTAACAAAATAATGAATCATCAATAAAGAGCTGCGTAGCCTGCTTTATTGACATTGTAACCAACCCCAGGAAGAGCCGCCTCCACTCCAAGCCCATTAACATAGCCTGGTTCTACACCTTCACTAAGGATCCCAACATTCCCGTTTCCACACCCATAAGCTACTGAACCCTGGCCAGCTGCTGGTAAGGGTCCTTCTAAAGCCACAACACCTGTAAATGGCATTTGACCAGATACTGCCAAAGGTCCTTCAATTAACAAGTTTTCTGAACGTACTGTAATACCACTTGCTGCCATGGGAGATGAGCTAGTCACTCTAAAACTGCCACCACTTGATAAACCGCTAGCTTGATTGGCTTCCAATGCGACATCATAAGCCAAATTATTGGCAATGCTATTTGCTGGCACATTTCCGTATGCTAAGCCATTTGCTGCCAGAGGAGCATAAGCTAAGCCATTAGCTGCCATAGGTCCATATGCCATATTATTTGCTATTGCTGCGTTTTCAGCAGCCACTATACCAGCGTTAAGAGCACCATTGTATGCCCTGTTGATATATTGTCCTGATATCGTCTGTAATTATATGTATTAAATATATATAAAAAAAAGTAAATATTACAGAAAAAAAATTAAAAGTCGCAAAAGTTTTTTATTTTACCTGAATGAAAACTGCAGAAATGCAAACTATAACAAATTTACATGCCATTTTCTTCAAGTACAGTGCAGTAGAAGTCAATACTTTAGTTAGATACACGGATACGATCAATAATAATGATTGATGAGATTCTAACATTGCCTTTTATACTTAATAATTATGAAATTAATTGACTGATAAATTGAAGATAAAGTTATTTTGTAATAATGGAATTAAGTTACGTCGACATATAATTTAATATAAAAATTATCTTAAATTAATCAATGTTAAAATGAAAAATGATAAAATAAAATGCAATGCTGTAATAGCTAACGACACGAAATGACGAGAAAAAATCTGTTATCTCAATACGGTGAAACTAATACATTAAAATAGTACAAGCAATGCAATTTGTTTTCAATCACTCTCCATTATAAGAATCTACTAAGATTAATACTGTTTTAAGGATAAATTGACATATTTCACATACGAAAATCCTTGCTGGATTCATATAGTTAGGCGCTTGACCCTCACTATAAACTTAATCAGTGAGGTCAAAAAGCAAATGCTTAGTTACAAAACGTTGTTATTGACTTCTAACTTAGCAACTTTGATGCTTTAGCAAGAGTATCTCAACGACCGACACCAGACCACTCGTTCAGTAGATTATCATCCACTAGCGATAATGCTAATACCACAAAAAATGACGAGATGGCACTAAAAGACATTGTCAGCATGGGACCAGATGAAATGAAGAGAAATAAAAATCGGTCAAGTGTGAGTCGAATTCGAACACGAAAGGTTTCGTACCATCGTACATGTATTTTTTATTTATATGACTTTTACTCTATGTTTGTAGTATATTCACTTAGATGATCGATTACGAACTTTAAAAAAATGTTTTTGTATGTTTTTTTTATTATTTGTTGTTATAGCGGCAATAGAAATATATACTCATTGAAAATTTCAACTCTCTACCTATAACGGTTCCGATGGCGCCCTTCGGGTAAGGAATCCTAAGAAGAAATATTTTTTCTTTGTGAAAATTTGTACTTTTTCAGAAAATACATCTACATATATAACTTTACAAAGCTTCTACTAAATCCTTCTTTAGGATAGCTCCTCTACATGTAAAGTAGGTATGTTTTTTCTCTTTAGGTCTTTCAAAAATATTTCGGGTTAGTAAAAACAATTTTTCGATAAATGGATCCGTTTGTGAAATAATAAGTTCTAATTTTTGTTAGTGTTAATGGTCACGACTCGCCCCCGGCTCATCCCTCCTTGCCTACTTTTGATTTTGCCTGATGGTTGTTTTTGGATATGTAAAAAAAAAACAAGATATATAACAAAGTTAAAAGGTAAAATAATTACTATTATCATACGTTGGTAAATAAAATTATCATCGTTGCATTATACTTAAAAAAAAACAATCAATTTATCAACTATTTATTCAACATTGAATTAATTAAATATCACTACATCAATATCCAGCCAACAATTTTCCAGGTCTGGAATTTTTTAAATTTGTAGACTCAAGACACGATCTAAAATGATTACCTACAATACCATTATCATTTCTTCCATTACTTGCTGCCAAACATCCTAAAGCATAGTTACGCTGAACATTTACTGCTTCATTACTTATACTATTTATATCTCCATTCAAAATATCTTCACCGAAATGTTCACTTAATAGTGCGATACCTTCTCCACAGTGGTATTCAACACCGCCAGAACCACGTGTTGGTAAGGAGCCTTCCAATGTCACAACGCTAAGAAATGGTAATGTACCAATAGCTGATAAAGTACCCTCGATAGTGTTCTCTGATTGGACGGTTATGCTACTTGGCGCTATAGGCGATGAACTTTGGACATTTAACATTCCACCTTTATTTGCACTAACAATACTAAAATCAAGGGCAGGAATTCCAAGCCCGCAGTTTGATCCCCAATTTGCTGATGTCTCATATGGAGAGCTGGAGGTTAGCCCAGAAGGTACTACTGAGTTACAGGCAAGTCCTGGGGCTATTCCATTTCGAATACATTGGCCAAAGGCACCCTGAAAATCAAAAAAAAATATTCCTAATTATATTTTATAACTTTGAGGGACGGACGATTGCAGCAAAATTAATAAGAATTTACTCGAGATAGAAACTATATTATTATAAGACGTGTTTAGACGTTTGAGCATGTAAAATGACTTGAATGAATGATGAACGAATGGTTTGGTTACCCGTTTGGGCTGCGGCCGATTAAAATATAGTAGAAGCTCGGCATTAATAGATTTATGTTTATTATATTGTGTATGTACTCGGCCCTTTTAATGTCCCACTGCTGGGTGTGGGTCTCCTTTCAATACGAGGGGGACCAGGCCATAGTCCACCACGCCAGGCAGGTGCGGTTTGGCAGAGTTCACATATCTTTTTGGAAACTTTAGGTTCTTTTAGACATGCAGGTTTCCTCACGATGTTTTCCTTCACCGTAAGACAAGTGGTAATCCTGATAGAAAAGATTCGCACATGAAAATATCAGAGGTGCGAAACCCGCGATTTGAACCCGTTTCACTCGGATTCCCAAGCAAGTATATTATCTACGTGAAACTGATGTTCTCCTGACCGATTCCGGCCACGGCGGCCAATCTCATTGAGACTAGCCAACTGCGCAGGAGATATTATAGTGCACAAGTGTGCGCGCAGACACAAGTGTCTATTCCTGTCACTCTCATACTCTGGTGGGACGACCACTCGACACGACTAGTGAGAGTTAAGGCGCAAGACCGACGGCTTTACGTGCTCTCAGAGGCACGGGGGTGAAACACCGCCATCTTCCCAACTCTGGGCTGTTACTGAGGCTTACTATACAGAAAGACACAATAACTAAACTTGGCCCGACCCGGGACTCGAACCCATGACCTCCGGGTGTGCAGCCGTACATGCTAGCCACTACACCTCCGAGGCAGTTAAACTATCGTGAAACTATCGATAATGCTTCTGATCTCTCATCGGTTGTTTGGGCTTGCAGTCCAACTAGACTATAGTCTATGGATAGGTCATTTGTGTACTTGTGCATTATAAGAAACAAGTCTCAATTCTTAATTGATCGAAATTCGGTTATGACCAAAATTTTGTATGGAGAACTTATTTAACAAATATTGAATTCAAACTTCTATATGAAAAATATTTAATCTTACCTCTAAAAACACTGCAACTGTGCAGAAAAGAAGGACTGCGGAAGACATGGTTGTTTCTATAGTGAATGAAACAAGAAACTGAATGTTCTAGGTAATTTTATAATTGCTTTTATACGCAGATTTTATTTTGCATTCTTTCAGTATTATCTGACCTATTTTGTAATTTTTTTACAAATAACTCTTATGTAAATTTACGTGTCATTATAAAATACTTATGTTGTTGCTGAATATTTCTAAGAAAAACGATGAAGATATTAAATAACGTGGAGTGGGCTGTTCTAATGATTTTTTTTATTTTTTTCCCATTCAATGTATTGAAAATTATAGTATTTTTAACCAAAATCAACGCAAAACTTAAAAGTTGGCAGGTACCAGCATAAGTTTTTACAACGATATATTAGAACCATAAAAACAAACAAATAAAAGAACTAGCGACTCACCCCCGCTGTTCTCTGGTTCGTCCCTAGTTACGTTTTAACGTTTAGTAAATAGAACTCAGAGATGAGATATTTTCCCACATAACTAAAAAGTATCCTAGATGTTGATCCGGATAAATATCATACCAAATTTCATCAAAATATGTCCAGTGATTTTCCAGTGATGCGTTCCCAAACAGACAGACAAACAAAAATTCTAAAAACTATGATTGTGTTACTGTCTCAATATTAAAGACTATTTCAATAAGATTATCAAAAAAAAAAATTTAATGTACAGTGATTCGAGTCAGTTAAAATTTTATTATAGGTATGTATAGACAATAAAAATCATGAATGACTTTTTTTTATAAATTTAATGTTAAAAAGTTATATTAATAAAAAATAATAAATATGTACAAAAAAGATACACAGAAATTCATCAATTTGCGAGTACGATCAAACAAACAGACATACAGATCGACAAAAAATATTTAATAGCCAATTTGGCTACAGTTTAGAACTTAATATATGGTATATTACAATGTAAATGCCATATAGTCACAGACAAACAATCCAATTTTATATTAAGATTTATATTGCAAGAATTTGAAGTTTTTAGATAAAAGAGATAAGTCACCTTCTAAATTATTTGCATTATATAAACACTAGAAATTCGTATTATCGCACGTTTATTTTGTTACATCACTAATTGCAAAAGTTATAAGTAGTTAATACATATATGTTCATGTTGGATATTTTTTTTACATTTAATTACTATCTTTCTCCATGCTATTTGATTTTAATAATAATAATAATAAATAATAATAAATAGTATTTATTGCCATAAAAAACAGTAAAAAATGTAAGCAGAATCAGTAAGGCTTAAATTAACTTATGGCAAAGGGTAATAACTCAGCTAATGCTACTAAGACCTAAATCTCAAGCAGCGCTGATTTTCAGTTACACCCAGCTCCCTAGGGTGTTGAGCGGGAGCAATGTAAGAGGACTATTCCTCCAGTTAACCTCTACAAGATTAAAAAAAAAAGTAATGAAAACAAAAATAAAATTTAAAAAATAAAATTATTTGTGCGCGCGCGTGTGTGTGTGTTTGTGAGTGTATGTGTGCGTGTGTGTGCGTGTGTGTGCGCGCGTGCGTGTGTGCGCGTGTGTGTGTGCGTGTGAACGAATGTATGTGTATATTAATGTATGTACGTGCGTGCTTGTTTGTGCGAGTAAATAAGAGTACAATAGGATGAATGTATAATGGCTTATTAAAGCAAGTATAATGATTATTATTAAAAATAATGTTTTAGGCTCATTTCTACTGTATAGGTGTAGTTCAAGTTTTCTGCAGCAAGTTGCCTTTTTAATAAGGCTTTTTTGTAAAGTTTCCTAAAGCTACTTGCACTAACTTTAAGCCGTAATGGTGGGGGAAGATCATTCCATATTCTTGTTGCAGCAAACTTAAAGCAACCTCGAAAGCGTGAAGTAGCGTGAGAGGGTATTTTTAGTAGATTATCTCTGCAAGAGCGAAAACTTCTAACTCCATCTTTTATCCAGGTGAGTTTTTCAAACAAATATTCTGGTCTTTTATTCCACAACACTCTTTGAACCAAACAAGCGTATTGCAGTTGCATCCTTGCCCTTATGTTTAGGATTCCTTTTCGGTTTAGGTATGGGGTTATATGTTCCCTTCTGGGTATGTCGTAGCAAAATCTCATACATGCATTTTGCACACGTTGGATAGCTCTATGTGTGTATGAGGTTATTCTACGGCTGAAGACAGAACTGCAGTAGTTAAAATTAGAAAGCACAAGTGAATCTACGAGCATCAGACGTAAATTTTCTTTTATGTATGGCCTGATTTTGTACAAAGTTTTGAGTTTAAAAAACGCATTGCTGATTTTTATATTAATGTGTTCCGTGTATTTTTGATGGCAATCTATAGTTAGACCAAGATTTCGAGCAGCATTTGCCTGTTCGATAACAGTACCGTTAAGTTTTATTTTATCGTTACATTTCGTAACCCAATCAATTTGGCGCTTCGTGCCTACAACTAACATTTGTGACTTAGATGGATTTAATGCTTGAGAGTTTTTGGTTGATCAGTTAAATATGCGCTCCAGATCCTTATTTGTGTCTTGTATGGCTGATTTAGTGTTTTCACCTTTAAATGAGTAGTACAATTGAGTGTCATCGGCGTACAAGTATTTACAGGAATGTATACAGTCAGGTAGGTCTGCAGTAAATAGCGTAAAAAGTATCGGGCTCAATAAGGAACCTTGTGGGACCCCACGCGTGATTCGTTTCAGAGCGGAATATTTCTTTTGACCATCAATACCATCAGTAACAACCATTTGTTCCCTATCTAATAAGAAGCTGCGAAACCATTGGCAAGTATCTGCTGAAAAACCATAGTGCTGAAGTTTTACCAATAATAGTTCCGGAAGGAGGCAATCAAAGGCACGCGAGTAGTCCAGTAGGATCATAATACTGCTTAAACCTTCATCAGAAGCCTCAGTCAGATCATCTGTTATATTTAGAAGTGCTGTCTCTGTGCCGTATCCCCTGCGAAATCCAGATTGATACTTAGGTATAATGTCACTTTCGTCAAGAAATTTAGTGATCTGGTTTAATACTACCCTTTCTAAAACTTTTGATAAAACCGGTAATATAGATATCAGGCGAAGATCTTTAAGTTGCTCAATGTGGTTTTTTTTAGGTATAGGTTTGACTATTGCTCGTTTCCAACAATTTGGAAATGTAAGAGTTTCAATGGATTTATTTATTATATTAGTAATAACAGGTAAAGTAAAGCCGAGAGTAAGTTTTACCATTTCTATATTCAGATTATCATGACCTGCAGCCGTTGTTTTTATGCTATTTAATATTTTCAACCGACTTCAAAAAGGAGGAGGTTCTCAATTCGACTGTATGTTTTTTTTTTGTTTGTTACCTCAGAACTCCGTCATTTATTAACCGATTTGGAAAATTTTTGTTTTGTTTGAAAGGGTATACTTCCAGATTAGTCCCATTTAAATTTCAAAAAAAATACCACCCCTAAGGGTGGAAAAACAACTAATGGTGAATTTAACCTACTTCTAATTGTCATATTGACTTGAAACTTTGCAAGTATTTCTATTTCCGTTGATAGTACAGTGGTTCGGTGTTGTTGACCTGATCTGATGGCAAGGCCAGAAGGTGGATAGGTCGAACTCTTCAACGGCTAATAGTAGATACTTTGAGTTTGGGCTTATTTTGTTTGATTTGACAAGCCTAACACGTTAGAATTCTTACTTTGCTACTACTGTCTACACTAAAAAGGGAAAAATAAAAACTTTAATCAGTTATTTTTCACTTTTTAGTGCTTTTGTTTGAAGTCGGTTTTTATTTTTTTGTTAATTAATACTCCCATTTGCGTCGTTAGTTCTAGGTTAAAAGTAGTACGTAAATTTTTTTTTATTGACACAAATTTTTCCTGTGCCTGTCTCATTAATAGGGGGTAAATTTAAAAAGTGATCGTTGATTTTATTAGGATCGTTTAGGTGTTCAGGAATGTTATGTGTTTTATTGTTATTTGGAATAATGATTTTGAGATTGTACCATAACGTGGTTGGTCTATGTAACATATTATTAATGGAACTATTAATAAAGGCCTTTCTTTCTCGTTCAGTAGCAGAGGTGACAAGATTTTTTAGATCACAATAGTACTTTTTCGATGAATCGCTTTTATTAATATGTGCTTTTATTAGAGCTTCATCACGTAGAGTCATCATAAATTTGATCATGTCAGTTATCCACGGTTTTGGTATACCTTTACAGACTATCTTTTTAATTGGTGCATGTATGTCAAACAATAATGTCAAGTAATCATTGAACATTTCTATACTAGTATTGACATCATCCGCTAGATTAACTAAATGCCAAGGAATGGATTGTAAGTCATCTTTGAATAGTTCTAAATTAATATCACCAAGCCTACGCTTGAATTTAACTTGTTTGATTGGTTTAGGTTTCTTTATATTAAAGTCGACTAGTACCATAGCGTGATCATTGAGACATGGGTTATGTACTACTTGAACGCCACGGCACCTCGTTAGACTATCTGTCATTACTACGTCTAAAATTGTTTCAGATCTATCGGTTATTCTGGTTGGTTCCTTGATGAGCTGTTCTAAATTATTTTGAGTACAGAAATTCATTAATTCTTTTGTATTTATGGATCCACTTTGCCTGAGATCGATGTTTAAGTCACCTAAAATACATGTATAGTTACATTGAGCCATAACATTCATTCATTTTCACTATATTATAAGTATAACTGTAATGTTGGAAATGATTCGCACATGAAAATATGGAAGAGGTAGGCCAATGGTAACGCGCTCGTTTGGGAAACCGAGGGAAACGGGTTCAAATCACATCTCTGGTATTTTCATGTGCGAATCATTTCTAACATGATTGCCCTTATTTTACGGACTATGGCGAAGGAAAAAAAATTGAGGAAACCTGCATATATGAGAAAATCTAGCAAGTTTTCGAAAGACATGTGAAGTCCGCTCACTTGCACTTGCCCGGCTTGGTGAACTATGGCAAGATTCCCCTCGTATTCCAAGCCAATGCCCAGCAATGGGAAGTTAATTGCTTATAATAACAATAAAGAAAATTACAAATATACTTCACTACATATGTAAGTATGTATTCAGCCCTTTTTTACGTCCCACTGCTGGGCACGGGCTTCCCTTCCGTACGAGGGGTATCAGGCCATAGCCCACCACGCTGGCCAAGTGCGGATTGGCGGACTTCACACGTCTTTTGAAAACTTGCTAGGTTTTCTCAGACATGCAGGTTTCCTCACAATGTTTTCCTTCACTTTTAAGACCAGTGGTAATCATGTAGGAAATGATTCGCACATGAAAATATCAGAGACCCGGGATTTGAACTCGCTTTACTCGGTCCCAAGCGAGCGCGTTACCACTGGACGACCACTGCCTTGTATGTAAGTATATACAAAACAAATGTAGACTTAGTTATTACTGTACAAGTCATGTCCGCGTGGAATAGTGATAAGGATGTTAGCCGCATTCCCCCGTTAAATGGCAATGCCAATTCTTTGGGCGAAAAATGCCCCAGCTCTCCACCACCAGTACAGGCGACAAGACGAGGTGTTATGTCTTTTAAGAAGTGTTTAGCACTTTGACTCCATGGGCCAAGGGTTTCTACAGCAAATGAAATAAAACATAATTTTGACTAAGGAATGCATATTTGCGTAACTTAATTAGTCCAGCCATCTCCATGGCACTTACGACGCCGTCTCCCTAACATGGGACGGGACCAATGTGTCAACGCATGTGGCGTCCCACAATAGGACCCGTCGTCTTTCTCAAGGAACCAGTGACAGTCCATCAGGTCTCTTACCATCATCTCGACTTATTAAGTTAAGTGGCAAAAGCCCTTTGATGGTATCTTTTATCATGACGGAAAAGTCTACCTGAACATCTTCTGTAAGGGAGTTCACGGAGTCTATAACAGTCAACCTCTTTTCCACACGGGCATCTGTACTCAGTGCATAGCGGTGTACCCTGCCGGACACCTAAAGCGATAAATATGCTTGTTTTAATACTTGAAAGTATCAAGACTAACTTATTTAATTTGACGTTCATTCCATTAATCCCATTAATATTATAAATGCGAAAGTTTGAATGGATGAATGTTTGCTCCTTAATCATGCCAGATTATTTCAAGTCACAATTTTTCGTCTGGCTTTTGTAATTTTTAATTTTTCACTTAAGTTTCAGGTAGATCATAAACAAGATAAATGCTTAAAAATGGATTAAAACAAACAGATGGAATAAGCAAATTTAATATTTTAATATTTTTTATATATAATAATAAAAAATATATAAAAATATATGCCCCAGCCAACAGACGGAACAATTCAAATATAAAACTCATGTTCTTCTTTAATTAAGGTCAAAACTGATGTTGTTTTATACATAACTTGATATATCAGGGTAAATGAATAGTTATTATTATTTTTTATAGTATTTTCTTTACTTGTATGTATGCCTGTATTAATTGTAAATATGGGTATTTAACAAAAATAATATAATTTTAAAGTTCTCACTCATGAGAGACCACTCATGGGATGACACAAAGTAAAAACACCTACGTACAGAGCGTGAACATTAATGTAATAATAAAAATAAGAAAATAACAATATATCCATTTAATTGTGATTTCATCGATCACAACACAACAAAATTATCAAAACATTATTCCGTATCCGGCGCAACCGTTATAACCATACACATTATAATTATAAGGCGAGCCGTAACCACTGCAAGCACCTGCGTAGTCTTCAGCAACCATACCAACGGCTCCATTACCGCAACCATAAGTAACTGCACCAGAACCAAGGGTTGGCAAAGCTCCTTCTAAAGCGATAGTTCCTAAGAATGGAACTTCTCCAATAACTCCAAGAGCTCCTTCGATAATAATTTCTGACAGAACGGATACACCAATAGGTTCGATAGGAGAAGCGCTTGTGACGATGAGACCTCCACCATTAGATGCAGCTAAGGTTGCTGGGTTATATGGACCGTAGGATCCATACAGTGATGAAAGTGGAGCATAGGATGATGCGCAGGGAGCATTCCGTATAGCACCGATTGGGATACCAGAAATGTTCTGAAAACAAGTGGATTATCGAATTTATTATTCCCAAAAACATCAGGAGTGTCTTTTAGACTGTGATTTAACCGATTTCCAAATGGAGGAGACTCTACGTTCATATCAGATTCTATATGTATGTTTTTTTCTATTACTTGGTGGAACGACGACTTGATCAAAGTCGCTGGAGTCCACTGGATGCGGATGGCGCAACACCGGTTGTCGTGGAAATCTTTGGGGGAGGCCTATGTCCAGCAGTGGACGTGTTTAGGGTGAGACGACGACGACGACTTACTTAATTTTAATACTTAACGTAACTTAGGGATCCTCATCATAATTGCCACTGCCTGCATTTTTATTTATATAACCAATATGTTAAATGTTAATAATTAAATGTTTAAAAATAATGTTTTCAAACTACTGTTTACTACTAGCAACTTCCCCTAGCTGTAGGCTGTAGATTCCTAGCTGTAGAATATATATAGCCTCAAGTCATGTCTGTCTGTGTACTAAATTTTATACAAACGAGAGTAACAAACATACAAACACACAGACATACACATAAAAAATCGCATTTATAATACAGTCCTAACTCTATTACAGTGAGAATAAATAATGTTTATATACCTGGATGATTAAGGCTTGGACGGTGATGAGCATAAGAGTCTTGAACATTTTGTTGTTTGTTTGTTTACACTTATAAACTTAAAAATGTAATAAATTACTAAATTGTCACTTTATATAGTAATTTTTATATTACAATTATTATCAGTGAGCTCCATTCATGTTCATGGGTTGTGAAAGAAAACGTGACGTGACAATACCTGCTTCAGGTTGATAGTAGTATGTTCGTAGACTTTAATCGTCTCGGCCTATTTTTAATTGGATCATACATAAAAAAATATATTTAAACAAAAATTTTATTTTACAAATGAATGAGTTTCATTCAAAATACAGAAAAGGATCATCTTATGACATAGTAGCGGCCCACCTTCGCTTCGCCCGGGTTCGCCTCTAAGTAGGAAAACAAAAACAAACTTATCCCAAAGGACCCGTATATATTTTTCCGGGATAAAAAGTAGCCTATGTGTTATTCCTAACTATAATCTATCTCTGTTCCAAATTTCATCTAAATCCGTTCAGCTGTTCTGGTGTGAAAGAGTCACAAACATCCATACTCACAAACTTTCACATTTATACTACTATAACTAGCGGCTTACCCTCGCTAGGCTCGGGTTCGCCTCTAGACATACGAAAACAGATTTATCCCATGGGAACCGTACATTTTTCCGGGATACAAAGTAGCCTATTTGTTATTCTGACGTATGAACTATATTATTGTAAAGTTGCATTAAAATCAATTCAGTAGTTTTGTGTACCAAGTTGTATAAGTCACTTTAGTTTTTTTACTGTCCCACGGGAACTCTTTCATTTTTCGGAATGAAAAGTATCTAAAATATTGATCGGAGATATAAGGTACCACCATGCAAAATTTTATTTAAATCGATTTAACAGTTTTGGAAATTACAACACGCAGACAAACAGAGAAACCAAAAAATAAAAAAAAAATCTGGATTTGTTCTTACAGCCCCCTGACTCGGTTTTTAGCATTTTTTTTATGTACAGACATTCGGCCTCTACAGTTTTATTATAGTATATGTAGATAATGTTCTTCTATACATATAATAAAATTCTAACTGAGCCGAATCTGTACATTAAATATTTTTTGGAAAATCTTATTGAAATAGACATTATTATCGATACAGAGGCCGAATCTATAGTTTTTAGAAATTTTGTCTGTCTGTCTGTCTGTTACCGCATCACGGAAAAACCACTGGACGGATTTTGACGAAATTTAGATTCGTTTTTATTGCGGGAAAATATCTCATTTCTGAAAAATCTATACTAAACGTAAGTAGGGACGAACGCGAGCGGAGCGAGGGTGTGTCGCTAGTTCGATATAAAACACGACTGAATTGCGTTTAGAACTGCATGTATAATAATGAGCATACAAAAATACAAAACTCGAAATATTATCTTTTATTGTATCCTGTTATTTTTTATAATAACATTAAGAGGGCACCGAGCTTTTTTGGCGCTAATTAATTTTAGTGGGCCGACAGCGGGCAGAGTGGGGGAGGGGTGGGGGGTGGCTAGGGTGGACGGAACGCGTGCGAATTTAGGTATTTCCTTCGTATTGTTAAAACAAATACACATTTTGAAAATGTAAAGTGTATACGATATAGAAAACGTACAGTTTTGTTATTATTAAAGAACTGATGAACTTGCTTGAATTATTTACGCCGCACTAAGGGTTTATTTTGTATTTTAGAGATCATTTTGGATTTTTTTTCTATCGAGGAAATTATAAGTAATCGTGTTTCTAAAGTGTACGATTTATAGAAATATGTATTAATTAAACATAATTACAATTATTTTGTAATTATGTTTCGCTGCCTCGGTGCGTCCTTAACATCTTAATATATATAATTATTCTGTGCGTCTGTTTGTGAACCTACTCCTCCTAAAGGGTTAGACCGATTTAGATGAAATTTTGTGTGCATATTTCAATGGGCTCCTGGATGGTTTGAAAATACAATTGAACCCTTTATTAAATTAACCCTTTATTAAATTATTTTTTTTAATTTAGCTCGTAATTTTTTTTTAAATATAAACAAATTCGCTATAAAAACACGTAGAGCATTACGAAATAGTTACCTAAATATAGTGCGAGTACAGTATATAAGGATCAAAACACATATTGTTAACATTGTGTGCTTCGATTTCGTTGAATACAAACTTACCAACATGTCCACCTTCGCCTTCTTACTATTCTGCCTTCAAGCTTGCTTGGTTCAGGTAAACATCGTGGCTTAAAGACATTTCATGTATTTTCATTTTTAAATTATAATTTTGGAACATTATTTAATTAGTAATTTCATATTTCTAGAATGTATACAGCCGGTGGTGTGGCTCACCAGCTCTAGCTCCTGCCGCTCTTGCTGAACCCTTCGGATGTGGCTACGGCATAGGTCTTGGTGCCCCTGGCGCTTACGCTCCGGGCGCCTTCGGTCTGGGTGCCCCTGGTTTAGCCCCCTATGCTGGCGCCTATGGAGGTGAGGGTATCGGTGATGTAGCCATCATAGGTGAGATGCCAGTTGGTGGTACCACTGTTATTGGCGGACAAGTGCCCATCCTCGGCGCTGTGGAGTTCGGAGGCGTTGTGCCAGCCGCTGGAGCTGTCACTATCGCTGGTAGCTGCGGCTGTAGAGCTAACAGACCTTACTATTGCTAATCTACAAGTAATGGATGACAGTAATAATGATGATTTAAAATAAACGACTTACTACGAGTATTTGTAGCTGTTTCTTTTTTTTTTATTATTCTCAAGACTATAATTTTTTACAATTTTATAAATTTAAAAAGTTAGGTCTGTCTCTAAGTTATAAAGATACAAAATTGGCTAAGTCTACAAAATATAACGTCCGTAATACTTTGACTCAGCTAATGATAAGATTTCCACAGAATAGGGTATTCTGATTATGTTATTTTATAGAAACTGTTTTATAGTTTTTGTATATATTGCCAAAATGATTTCTGAGAGAATGAATGACTCACCCTCACTCCGCTCGGGCACGTCCCTAGTTACGTTTTAATGTTTATTATAGATTCCTCAGAGATTAGATATTTTCCCGCAGTAAAAAGTATCCCATCAAAAACATAAATGTGAAAGTGGGAGCAAAGTTCAATATTAAGAATATGCGTGGTTGTCAATTTCATCTACAAAAGAATTGAGATCTAAATAGATGCCAAGTTCTGTAGATAATGCTGATTTTTTTTTTCATAAGAACATACAACATTCAAAATTAAATTTAAAATACAATTTCTTGTATTTTTTCTGCTACAAAAGTGTTTGCTATTTAAAAATAGAACTTCTTAAATTTGAACAGAATTATTTACACTGGTAGTGACGAGTTGATAAACTGAAATTCAAGATTTGACTTGGCTAGTTTTTACCAGGAAAGCAAGTTTTTAGAAGAGTGAGACATGTTGACCTTACAATATAAATACAGAAACTTGTGAATAGCATAAAGGATATATAGCATAATATAATGTATGATGTATAGCATTAATGATAGGATATTAAATCAGTTCCAGAGATTAGAGGTTTAAACAAACAGAGAATTAAAAAAAAGGGGTGGGGCTGTGTCAGGGCACCGCCGCACCGTTGGTTTAACGTGAAACGTCTATCAGGACGAGCTGAGACCGACATATTGAATTTTCATATTTTCTATACACTTCCTGGTTTTAGACAATAATTGTCTATAAATTTTGATTATATACAATAATGTATTTTATAAATAATATTTAAATCGATCAGTCGGAATAAATTTTGCATATTGGAAAGCATATTAGTAAAAATAGTAATGTTTGAACTTTGAAGATAGCAACGGAAACTATCATTTTTCAGACAATAACAACGGTTACTATGGCAACCTAAGAAAACTCATGCACTTTTTTAACCTGGTATCCGTTTGTTGATTTTAAAATCAAAAATCAAGTCAAAATTTACCTTTCAACCTTACATAACATTGATAAGAATTCATTGACCGTCTACATATTATTTATAATAAGCTCTATGCACGACTGTCACGTTCTCTAGTCTTTTATTAAATAACTAGCGGCTCACCTTCGCGTCGCTCGGGTTCGCCTCTAAAAAAACACTAATAGAGATCTATTAATTCCCACGGGAACCGTTCATTTTTCCGGGATGAAATGTAACCTGTTGTTTGACCGGCAATATAAGATATCAGAATGTTAAATTTTACTAAATTAGGTGCATAAGTTGTTGTGTACTAAGCTGTATAAGTTACTATTGTTTTTTTAACTATCCCACGGGAACTCTTTAATTTTCCGGAATGAAAAGTATCTCACATATTGACCGTGGATATAAGGTACGACCATGCAAAATTTCATTTTTTTATTAGCCCGTACAAACAGACAAACAGACTGAGAAACAAAAAAATTGAAAAAAATCTGGATTTCTTCTAGTTTTCTTATTACGGGATGTAAAAAGATAACAGACTCGGTTTTAAGCATTTTTTTCTATGTACAGACATTTGACCTCTACAGTTTTATTATATTTATAGATAGAATAAATAACTTATAATACAACAGTAATATATAATAATAAAAATAGTTATAGCGAGTGTACCTTAGGAGATAGACATATTATACTATTGAGAACTTTTCTATCGACCTTTTTAAGACTTACAATTTTCTTGTACAATGTTTTGATCTATCTCTTAAGGTTGAGCCAGCGATAGCCATATAAATTTCTAAGGACGATTCGATAGAACAAGTTATTGTGTTTTCCCGTGGGAATGAATAATTTGCCTGTCGTAAAAGATATCCTGAATGTTGACCCGAGTAGTCAGTTATCACTATACAAAATTTAACAATGTTAAAATCGGTTAAGTACTTTTTGCGTGATAGAGAGACGTATAGATAAGAATAAATATTGCGAGTGTAACTTAGGAGATAGACATTACAATTCAGAACTTTTCTGTAGGACTTTTCAAGATCTACAATTTTTTAGTATATGGTTTTAATGTATGTATGTCTTAAGGCTTAGCCAGCGGAAGGTTTCTAGGGAGGACTCGATAAAACCAGTTATTGTATCTTCCTGTGAGAAAGAAAGATTTTCTTGAAGTAAAAGGTATCCTAAACGTTGACTCGAGTAATAAGTTATCACTTCACCAAATTTAGTTGAAATTGGTTCATTACTTTTCGCGTGAAACGCGCATACAAAAACAGACAAACAGATATACAGGCAAACAGACAAACAGACAAACAGACGTACAGGCAAACAGACAAACAAACATTTTTTTTAATAATTATTGTTTTGGGGTCTATGTTGTGTACAAAATACGTTACAAATAAACAAAAACATCTATCCCACGGGAACCGTACATTTTTCTGGGATAAAAAGTCACCTATTTGCTATTCTGATGTATGATCTATATAATTGTAAAGTTTCATCAAAGTCCAATCAGTAGTTTTTGTGTACTAAGCTGTATAAGTTATTATAGTTTTATAACTATCCCACGGGAACTATTTAATTTTCCGGTATAAAAAGTATCTAAGATGTTGCCCGGGGATATAAGGTATCACCATGCAAAATTTCATTTAAATCGGTCCAATAGATTCGGAGATTAGCCCGTACAAACAGACAAACAGACAAACAGACAGAGAAACAAAAAATTTGAAAAAATCCGAATTTGTTCTATTTGTCTTCTTACATCCCCCTGACTCGGTTTTTAGCTTTTTTTGCTATGTACAGACATTCGACCTCTACTGTTTTATTATAGTATAGATGATATTTGCCTATTTTGAATAACACATTCGTCATCAGCGTGTCGAAATATATATGTCTACCAAAACTCAAATTAATCGGAGGTATGGGCTATTCAGAAGTACACCCGAAAATCTTTGATGATAGTGAAAACCCTATCAAAATCCGTTGCGTGGCTTAGAAGAAGTTAGCGGTGAAACAAACAGACGAAACCAATTTTGCTTTATACAATATATAGCACAACTAGCATTGCCCGCGGCTCCGCCAGCGTTCCGAAGACCAAAAACCAAATTCCTAGGTTTTACATATTAGTATTCTCTTACAATGCAGTTTTTGTATATTTTCTCAAAAATGAGATATTTTCACGCGGTAAAAAGTATCCTATATGTTGACCCGGATAACCAGCTATCATCATACCAAATATAATCAAAATCCGACCAATGGTTTTTCCGTGATTGGGAATAAGATTTTCCAAAAAAATATTTCATGTACAGATTCGGCTCAGTTAGAATTTTATTATATGTATAGATTAAAATTAATCGCTTTTATTTGTATTGTAGAATTAACTTTACAACATTAATTGCATAAGTAATATTGGCTAATAATAAATGTCGTATGTCACGTTTTCATTAAGTGTAACATTTTTACATCATTTTTGGTATTTCTAAGGCCTATATGCCCCAATACAATTAGTATAAAAGCCTATTTTTTACTCGTTAGATTATTCTTAGCTGTATATTGGAACAGTAAACATGGTTTCCAAGGTAGTCTTAGCTTGCGTACAGGCGCTTATGATCCAGGTACGTAAGCAAATTATAATAATGCCCCATCGATCGGTTTCGGCTACGGCGGCCAATCTCATTGAGACTAGCCAACTGCGCACGAGATATTATAGTGCACAAGTGTACGCGCAGACACAACGTGCACTCTCAATTCCTTTAACTCTCAAACTCCGATAAGCGATACTTCGAATCGACCCATGAGAGTTAAATCACAGAACCAACATCTTTACGTTCTCTCCGAGACAAAGGGTCCGCCTGCTTCCCAACTCCAGGCTACTACTGAAAATATCTTTACAGAAAAACTCTGTAATTAAACTTGGATCAAACTGGGTCTCGAACCCAAGATCTCCGGATCTGCAGCCGTACATGCTAGCCCCTATTATACATTATATAGAAGTATAAGACTACTTTTGATATTTATTATGTATTTGATATGTACTTTAGTTGTTCCGTATTAATTTATATTTTAACTATAGTATTGCTCATTAGCTAGCTAACTCGCATTTATTGTTTCAGTGTATTGCTGGGCAGTGTCTCAACTCTCGACTGTCAACAGCACCGTGCGCCACGGCAGGTCCATTATCTGGATCTTATTTAGCTGGTGGCCCCTTCGGTGCTGGTTTATGTGGACCAGGAGCTCCTTTTGCATCTGACGGTGGCGCCCTTCCCGTTTCTAGCGCATCATTATTTCCTGCTAGCGGTGTTTCTATTGTATCAGAAAACGCTTTCGAAGGATTACTCGATGTTGCTGGAGCAGTACCATTCTTAGGCACTGTGTCTCTAGAGGGAGCTCTCCCAACTGCTGGCTATGGTACTGTCGCTTACGGATGTGGTAATGGAGAAGTAGCAATGTTAACTGAAGATATTGGTGGCTCAAGACTTGGTCTTCCATCTGCCTCACTCGGCTACGGCGCGGTACAGTATAATATAATATAGTATGAATATTAGCGTTCACCTATTCCTCCATGTGAGTTAATTAGAGTCAATATTTCAAGTCACTTTTTCCAATGCAATAACCGATACGTAACGATTCTTAATCTATCTCTGTGTCTGTGTACTATATTCACAAGTACATGTCTAAACATATTATTATGATTATATACTTTTTCGCAATAAAAGTTTTCCTATGTTAAACTACTATATTAATAAACAAAAAAACTATTATTTCAGGCCATAGCTCAACCTCTGTCCCTTGCTGGCACACCCTTTGGTGCTTCACCATTAGCAGCTGCTGGTCCATTTGTTGGTACTGCGTCATTTACTACTCCCGGTCGATTTGCTGGTGGTCCCTATGCTGCAAACGCACCTTACGCTGTTAATAATTTAGCAGCTATCAATGCATACGGCCCTGCAGCTGCTGCCGCTTCTAATGGAGGCTCACTCCCAGTTACTAGTGCTTCAGCTATCCCACCTAACGGAGTTAATATCTTATCAGACAATGCCTATGATGGGGCACTCTCTGTAGTTGGAGCGATGCCGTTCTTAGGCACGGTTGCTCTTGAGGGCGCTATGCCAACTGCTGGTGCTGGATCGATTGTCTATGGTTGCGGTAACGGAGAGGTGGCAATATTAAACGAAGATTTTGGTGCTACTAATTTCGCTGGCCCATACAACATGGGTTATCCTAGTAATGGATTTTTCGGATGTAATAACCGAATTTAAAAATACTTATTTTTTGTACATATTCTATGTAAATTAAAGACAAAATCCTATATGAACTAAATTGTTTTTCATTTACTGCGCCGAGCTTTTGACGCTATATGATTTTAGTAGGAAGAAAGTGGGCAGGGGGGAGTGTGGCTAGGATGGAAAGAACGCGTGCAAATTTAGGTATTTCCTTCGTATTATTAAAACAAATACACATTTTGAAAATGTAAAGTGTATACGGTATAGAAAACTTATAGTTTTGTTATTATTAAAGAACTGGTCAACTTCCTTGAGTTATTTACGCCGCACTAAGGGTTTATTTTGTTTTTTAGAGATCATTTTGGATTTTTTTTCTATCGAGGTGACTATAAGTAATCGTGTTTCTAAAGTGTAAGATTTATAGAATAACTCCTTAAATATCCTACATATTAATTGCTTAATTAAAGTTTTAGTAGTAACAATACAGCAAGGGATCAAACGAACGCAATTATGTCGTAATTATGTTTCGCTGCCTCGGTGCGTCCTTAAGTTGTCTGTAATTTCGTCGTGTTTGGTCCGAAAATATTATTTCGAATGTTAACGTTCCTAGTCTTCTCAATAATACTGACCGTGATTAGTTTATAATTATAAATAACTAGTAGTACCTGCGGCGGTTTCGCTCGCGCTAAAACTACAAAAAAATCTCTAAAAAGGTACTTCCATACAAACTTTTATCTTCTATTTTACCCTTTTTTAGGATGAATTTCAAAAAAATACAAAAAAATGTATTTATTAAATTTTACTGAAACGCATTAATACTAAGTTTCAAGTAATTCTGACCAAAAATATGTTTTTGGATTGTATTACAAAGTGTTTTCCCGTGGCCTTCCTCCAGACCTCCAATTATTTCCACACAAAAAATCACGCCAATCCGTCACTCCGTTTCGACGTGAAAGAAGGACAAACAAATAAACAAACACACTTTCACATTTATAATATTAGTATCGATTAGATCCCTATTTTTGCTACATTACGATCCTCAATATTCTACATACGAGTATGATGTACAAATACCAAGTCTTAAAAATTTAATCATAGTGATTCCTATACTCCGGATACCAATTTTTAGGGTTCCGTATCAACAAGTTTCGCCATGTCCCTCCTTCAGTCCTTCTAGCCACAGCTTAGCTCAGAGACTCTATGAACTAGGAAGCTGTAATTTGTTTATATATATATATATATATATATATATATATATATATATATATATATATATATATTGATTCAGCCCTTTTTAACGTCCCACTGCTGGGCACGGGCCTCCCTTCAATACGAAGGGGATTAGGCCATAGCCTACCACGCTGGCCGAGTACGGGTTGGCGTACTTCACATGTCTTTCGAAAACTTGCTAAGTTCTCTCAGACATGCAGGTTTCCTCACGTTTTCCTTCACCGTAAGGCAAGTGGTAATCATGTTAGAAATGATTCGCACATGAAAATATCAGAGGTACGAGACCCGGGATTTGAACCCGCTTCACTCGGTTTCCCAAGCGAGCGCGTTACCACTGGGCTACCGAAAGTACAGGAATAGGCTCCGAAAGTACTGAACCGATTTAGATGAAATTTGGTAAGAATATAGTTTGAGACCTTGGGAATAAAATAGGACAGTTTTATCCCGGAAATCATCTCCTGAGGGGGTGAAAATGGGGATGAAAGTTTGTATGGCGAACTACTTTTATAACTTTATAAGTTGTGTAAAACTGGTAGTAAATATTTTAAGGACAATGTAAAAATATACAATAACCAAATCATAACATCCTTACAAAAAGCCCTCTTCTTAGTCCGCATTATTGTGATGGGTAACTACGGAACCCTACACGGTGCGTGGCCCGACACGCATTTGGTCGGTTTTAAATTAAATTTTGAAAATGTAAAAGGTGACGAATCAAAAGTGCTTGCAAAAGTCTATTTGTATAATATACGAGTATGTTTTGATTTGACTTGAAACCATTGCCGCAGCGCAGACAGAATACTGACAATACTTTTAAGTATTTATTTCAATTGAAATTATCTCACATTTTACGCACAAGGACTAAAGTTGTCGAGGAACAATAAAAATGACAAATTATAATATATTTATAATTATAAAATATTTGAGATTTGTGAAAGCGCATTCATCTATACATATAATAAAATTCTAACTGAGTCGAATATTTTTTCGAAATTCTTATTGAAATAGTCATTATTATCGATACAGAGTCCGAATAATAGATATAGATTTTTTTCTCTGTCTGTCTGTCTGTCTGTTACCGCATCACGAGAAAACCACTGGACAGATTTTGATGAAATTTGGTATGATGATAGCTGGCTATCCGGGTCAACATACAGGATACTTTTTACTGCGGGAAAATACTCATCTCTGAGAAACCTATACTAATCGTTAAAACGTAACTAGGGTACGAACCCGAGCGGAGCGAGGGTAAGTCGCTAGTTTGGAATAAAACTTAATGTTACTATAATTACTACTACAACGTCAAAACAAAATTTATTGTGTGTTCAAAATTTATTTCAAAATATGTCCAAAAATTATATTAAAACTTAGAGTAATAGTATTAAAAATGTTTTAAAAGAAAACAATATCGAATGCGCATATTACAAGACTTCCGCAATAAACATTAGCATTCCCAAGGAGGGTTGACGTCAGGCAGGCAGCCGGTCATAGAACTTTTGCTAAATCATATCGACAGTACAGAAGATGTACTGCGCTGACCCCAACTAATTGGGAAATGGGCAGGGAGGCACTACTGCTATTTACTATTACCTACTGCTAATATAAAAAAGCTAAAGAGTTTGTTTATTGAAGTTATACTTCTTTTGTTACATTTGTAAAAATATATGAGAGTAAAATTTTTACGATGCGCGCGAACACCGACAGCCAAAAAACGACATGAAGAAGTTAGCTGAAAGCGATATGAAGTTAGCTGCATTCCTTTTACATAAAGAGAGGTGTGATATACGAGATGAAATCTTAGGTATTTTTGTTCTAAGAAGTATGACTTCTTACGTGCGTAGTGCGTACATAATAAGTACACACACACACACATACACGTTTTTTTTGAATGATCAATCTCTACTACAGTCAGATTTAAAAATATATATATTTGGTAGCCCAATTCTTAAAGAAGGAATGCATGAAAAACTAATATTTAAAATAAATATAAAATTAAAGTGAAGCTTCCAACAGTTAGGAATCATATACACAATATTTTACTATGAAAAGAAATCTAAAAAAATGCAGACCTTTAATTTTTTCTTCATTAAAATTCTGCACAGTGTTCAGTAAGCATAACCATTGCATCCACAACCGCAACTGCCAGCAATGGAAACCGAACCAGCAGTAGGGACAACTCCTTCGAAACGAACTGCCCCAAGAATAGGCACCTGTCCACCGATCAGTGTGGAACCAGCGACCGGTATTTCGCCAATCACTAATATATCACCAATGCCAGAGTCGCCGTAAGCTGCTGCTGAGGAGATACCATAGGCAGACTCAGAAGCGATTAGACCTGCACCTAGACCAACCCCAGACGCTGCGATATCACTACCCAGACCATATGCTCCAATAGAAGAAAGTCAAGAACCTATACCGCAAGCCCTAGAACCCGAGAGACCGGCACCGTAGCCGATAGCAGCAGGAGAAACAGCAGATAGGCACTGACTGAACACATCCTATAAACATAGAGATTGTTAAGAAAATGTTCATAAACATCAACCAATTTCATTTTTATGATTTATCTATTTGCTTACCCGAACCAAGCACATCTGAACACACAGTAAAAAAATGCAAAACTTTTCATGTGTAGGGCTTTTTACTAACTTGCGTATTGTATTAGTTAACAGTGAGGAGACCTTTTTCATACAATGACATACAAAGCGATGCTGTAGTTTTATATTAGACGTATTTTGCAAGATCCAAACGTTGGCTATCTCTTTAAAAAACTAAATTATGTATACATATTTTTGCAAAGTAACCTACTGTTTTATTATAATATCGGTAAAAAATAAAAATAGTAAAATTGGACATCACGTAAGTACGTTTTTGTAATATTTATGCGTTTGTTAATTTTCATCATATGAACTGATAAGGGTTGCGTCAAATTAAGTATAAAAACTCGGTCATTTAGTATTTAGAAGACATTCGTCACTCGGTCATTGACAACATACAACATGATGTCCAAAGCTTTCCTTATTGTTTGTGCCCAAGCGGTACTGATTCAAGTAAGTTGTATTGTTTCCTTATGAAGAGAAAATATATGTTAGAATTTACCTTTTACGCATGGTCTTTATATTTTAATAAAACAAACGTTTATTACAGTGTACAGCTGCACAATACATCGGTTCATATAATCGTTTAGCTGCTGCTCCATGTGCTGCATTTGGGTCATATGATGGTGTTCCTGGAATTGGTTATAATTCTCCTTGCGGTGCCGCTATTGGTTACCCTCAGATAGGAAACTTATACGGTTGTGGCGGTTCTAGCGCTGCTGGATTGGCTGCTTCGAATGGAGGTGGTCTACCAACCTCCAGTGCATCATGTATCGCGCCCAATGGTGTGTCATTAGTGTCTGAGAATGCTTATGAAGGAGCTCTGGAAGTTCTCGGTGCATTACCATTCTTAGGAACGGTCGCTCTGGAAGGTGCCTTGCCCACTGCGGGCGCTGGTGCTGTCGCTTATGGTTGTGGTAACGGAGATATTGGCATTTTATCCGAAGATATATCTGGCGTTGGCGCTCTAGGATATGGTGCTGGAGCCTTAGGTTATGGAGCTGGGGCTCTGGGCTATGGAGCTGGAGCTTTAGGATATGGCGCTGGCGCTCTCGGTTATGAAGCTGGTCTGGCTCGTTCAGCTTACGGCTGCAATGGATTAGCCAATTTCGGAGGACGAGCTTCTTGTGGATGCGGTGGTCGGATTTAAAGAGTTATACTTCTTCAAGCTTTTGGTTGAAAACAAATAAAATTTTGCAAACTGTACATTTATCGTATTATTTCAAAACGCAGGCGTTTTGGTAATTGTAAATTATTTAACATTAGGTATCTATTCTAAATGAAAACCACCGTTTAGTTATTTTTTACTTCTAGTGCCTGGAAGGTGTTTTTTTTTAGTTTTTATTTTTCCATTTTTATTGTAGACGTAATAAGCAGGTAATTTTTAAGAAGAAACTTTTTTTAATAACATATTCGATAAAGAGATTTATTTAAAAATAAATTATTGTTCATTTTTTTAAAAACCGCTCGACCGATTTCGATAAAATTTAAATGGGACCACCTGGGAAGTATACCCTTTGAAACAAAAAAGAATTTCCAAATCTGTTCAGACATCTTAAAGTAATCTGTGAACATACATAAAAAAGAAAAGATTCCGACGAATTGAGAACCTCCTCCTTTTTGGAAGTCGGTTAAAAATTAAGTAAGCCTTTAAAACGACCAGATTTGCATTGCTTTTATTGTGTGTTCAGATGTTTATGTTATCTTATGTAATGGTCTTGTCAAATCAAACCAAATAAGCCAAAACTCAAAGTACTCAATTGTTGCCGTTGCAGAGTTCTACCACCCCATCTTCAGATCAGCTTGATGATACCAAATTACTGTAGTATCTTCCGATGATACAAACAAATGTGAAGCTTCAAGTCGATATGACAGTTAGAAGTAGATAAAAAAATAATAATTAGATCTGTAGACACTTCTAATTAAATTTTTTTTCTCGATTTTCTCTAATACTCTACGTCAAAGAAAATTTTAAGGGACCACCTTGAGACCTACTCTGAGAAATCAGTGAAGTTATTAAAAAAATCTATTAAGTCGAATATACAACATCCTCCTTATTGGAAGTCTGTACTTGGAAGTAGATTGTACATACCTGCTTTATTAGTTTATAAGCAAACGAAATTAAATCTCTATACAATATGCTTAAAACATTTTGAATTCTTTTTCTGTCTTCTTGACGTGAAACATCACTTACAAAACTAATTAGCCTTAGAAACATAAATTTAGTGTCATTATATTTAGCTTATATAGTCAGAGTTCAGTTATAACCTAGACTTTGTGTCATGGTTATCCGGAGTCGGAATAGGGTATTGCACAAATAACCAAAATTGCCATACCTGCTCCTTTCTATTCGGTGTAACTCATGAATTACACGTGATAGCGCCGTGATTTTATAATATTTTTATAGAATTTATTCCGACCATTCGATTTACCAATCGGTCGATCAATCAGTCGATCATTCGGTCGATCAATCTATGATCAATTTATCGATCTATTTGAAAAAAGAAAACCTTTTTTAAGTATTTAACTTTTTCGTTAAATAAGCGTCAATATCAATAATGCTAATTTTTAAGTCGACCCTGATAATATTTTTAACATCTTAGGGGACGAATTTTGAATAATCTGTTTGATAACAAGTATTGCATATTTTTTTTATCTTGAATACTTAATTTTAACAATAAAAATGCCCGACTTTTGATTTTTTTTGATTGAGCGAGCGAAGCGGTTATGACAGCGTCTCAAAACTGGCAAGGCACACTTAGTAAGCAACGCCTTATGTTTCTTATTTCTCATATCACAGACCAATTTTTAACAATATTGTTGTTCAATATTAATCGAAAGAACTTTGTATACACTACCTAATGTGGCGAAGGGTGAAAGTTTAGCAGAGGTAAGCCGTTCCAAAGATATACAATTTTTATATATGTAATAATGCAGAAAGAAATAAAGCTATTATTATATACGTATATAGTACTTCCAAAAGAACATATTTCATACATTTAAAAAATTAAATGTATGTAAAATTATAGCAAAATAATTTTAAGGGAAGAGGAGAGTATGGACCGTTCGACCACTGCTACCTATTCAGTAAGTATAGTATTAAAATTTAAAACAATTAGGACGAAGTCAATTTTGTTCTCATTCCAATCTTTAACACTACAAACGATTCGCTGAAATATACGTTTTACGTTAAAACAACGGCAGTGTGTCCCGACTAGTGATGTAACGAATGTTCGATTTTTCACATTCTAGAATGCGAATGCGAATATTTGTTACGTCACTAGTCCCGACACAACCCCATCCGATTGTTTTTCCTATATTTTTATCAACGCGTTGCGTTTAATACCTACACACATATTTTTATGTATTTTTTTTTTATGAAGACAGATAAAAAAGAAAACAAAAATATTTCTTGTACATTTTTATTTGCGTATATCCAACTCTGTCCGTGAAAAATTTAAGTTATTTCAAATTCGACCACTACATCCACATGTAGCTCGTCCTCCTATATTGGCTAATCCATTGTAGCCGCAAGCTGACTGAAACAGAATTTGGGGGGGATCAGGCCATAGTCCACCACGCTCGCCAAGTGCGGGTTGGCGGACTTCACACGTCTTTCGAATACTTGCTAGGTTTTCTCAGAAGTCTAGGTAGTCTCTAGGTTTTTCCTTCACCGTAATGTAAGTGTTAATCAATTTATAAATGATTCGCACAAGAAAATATCAGAAGTGCGAGACCTTGGATTTGAATCCGCTTCACTAGGTTTCCCAAGCGAGCGCGTTACCACTGGGCTATCACTATAGACCAGTATTATAACCAAATATACCAACATCAATACCTAAAGTAACAACTCCATAGCCCAGCCAACCCATCTTTAGAAACACCCAGATCTATCCACCTACGAATAAATAATTATTTATTCGTAGCTATCCACAGATACCCCACAAATTGTAAACTTAAAAAACAAGTTCACCTCTCAATTACGTGTATGAAGTATCACTCCTACTTTTTAATTTATTTTTTGTAATTTGTCAATTTTAACAATTTTAGCTCTTTCTAATATATACGTAAATATTTAGGTTACCAATTACCCGGATAAAATGGTTTTATTTTAAAAATACAACACAAAATATTGCCTTACAACTTTTATTTGTTTTCATCTTATGCTTGAAAATTTTAATCCTTTAAATTCGACCATTGCATCCACATGGAGCTCGTCCTCCAAAATTGGCTAATCCATTGCAACCATAAGCTGAACGAGCGAGACCAGCTTCATAGCCGAGGGCACCAGCGCCATATCCTAAAGCTCCAGCTCCATAGCCCAGAGCCCCAGCTCCATAACCTAAGGCTCCAGCACCATATCCTAGAGCGCCAACGCCAGATATATCTTCGGATAAAATGCCAATCTCTCCATTACCACAACCATAAGCAACAGCACCAGCGCCCGCAGTGGGCAAGGCACCTTCCAGAGCGACCGATCCTAAGAATGGTAATGCACCGAGAACTTCCAGAGCTCCTTCATAAGCGTTCTCAGACACTAATGACACACCATTGGGCGCGATACATGATGCACTGGAGGTTGGTAGACCGCCTCCATTCGAAGCAGCCAATCCAGCAGCGCTTGAACCGCCACAACCGTATAAGTTTCCTATCTGAGGGTAACCAATAGCGGCACCGCAAGGAGAATTATAACCAATTCCAGGAACACCATCATATGACCCAAATGCAGCACATGGAGCAGCAGCTAAACGATTATATGAACCGATGTATTGTGCAGCTGTACACTGTAATAAACGTTTGTTTTATTAAAATATAAAGACCATGCGTAAAAGGTAAATTCTAACATATATTTTCTCTTCATAAGGAAACAATACAACTTACTTGAATCAGTACCGCTTGGGCACAAACAATAAGGAAAGCTTTGGACATCATGTTGTATGTTGTCAATGACCGAGTGACGAATGTCTTCTAAATACTAAATGACCGAGTTTTTATACTTAATTTGACGCAACCCTTATCAGTTCATATGATGAAAATTAACAAACGCATAAATATTACAAAAACGTACTTACGTGATGTCCAATTTTACTATTTCTATTTTTTACCGATATTATAATAAAACAGTAGGTTACTTTGCAAAAATATGTATACATAATTTAGTTTTTTAAAGAGATAGCCAACGTTTGGATCTTGCAAAATACGTCTAATATAAAACTACAACATCGCTTTGTATGTCATTGTATCAGAAAGGTCTCCTCACTGTTTACTAATACAATACGCAAGTTAGTAAAAAGCCCTACACATGAAAAGTTTTGCATTTTTTTAACTGTGTGTTCAGATGTGCTTGGTTCGGGTAAGCAAATAGATAAATCTTAAAAATGAAATTGGTTGATGTTTATGAACAATTTCTTAACAATCTCTATGTTTATAGGATGTGTTCAGTCAGTGCCTATCTGCTTTTTCCCCTACTGCTATCGGCTTCGGCTATCGTCCCTCAGGTTCCAGAGCTTGTGGTCTAGTTTCTGGACTTTCTTCTATTGGAGCGTATGGTCTGGGTGATGATATCATAGCGTCGAGGGCTGGTCTAGGTACAGGTCTGCTCCCCCCCCAACGTGCGTTCACCTTGTCGTGGTGGGGGGGCTCAGTAGTGCCCGGCAACCCAACCGGGCTCGAAGCTAAGAAACGCACAGGGAGGTTGCCCACTTCGGTGGGCGGTGGGAGGTGGCCCTCTTCGGGGGGCGGTGTACCATGCGGGTTGCTCCTGGTACTTCTCTGATAGCAGAGTGGACCTTGGAGCAACCCCATGGTTTTGGTGGTCTGCATCGGTAGACCTGCCGTCGGGGCGTCGTAGTTGAATGCGTAAGCGATCCTGTGACGCCCCATTAGGACGGGGGAAGGTTTTGTTGGGTTTTAGTGGGTAGTACTGGCTGTATTACGCCGGTGAGTCCCACACATCGTGCGTAAATGCATTTCCCAACGTTAAAAAAAAAAAAAAAAAAAAAGGTACAGGTCTTGTCGCTTCTGAGTCTGCCTATGGTATCTCCTCAGCAGCAGCTTACGGTGGCTCTGGTATCGGTGATGTATTAGTGATTGGGGAACTGCCCGTTGCTGGTTCCACACTGATCGGTGGACAGGTGCCTATTCTTGGGGCAGTTCGTTTCGAAGGAGTTGTCCCTGCTGCTGGTTCGGTTTCCATTGCTGGCAGTTGCGATTGCGGGTGCAATGGTTACGCTTACTGAAAACTTTTCAAGCGCTGGATTGTAGTTATAAAATATATGTATTACAAATTATAATTAAAGGAATTGCAAAACATTTCGTTATTTATTTATAGACTGTGTAAAATTAAAGGAATCGTTTTTTTAAGTCAAAGTCCAGACAGACGGGCAAAGTAGTGGTCATATATGGGTTCCTAATTCATGTTTTCCTTTTGAAATATCGAACGCTAATTAACGTAATTTGAAATCTATACATATAATAAAATTGTAACTAATCTGAATCTGTACATTAAATATTTTTTGGAAATTTTTATTGAAATAAACATTATTATCGATACAGAGGCCGAAACTATAGTTTTTAGAATTTTTGTCTGTCTGTCTGTCTGTTACCGCATCACAGAAAAACCACTGGAGGGATTTTGATGAAACTTTGTATGGTGATAGCTGGTTATCCGGCTCAACATATAGGATACTCTTAACCGCGGGAATAATATCTCATTTCTGAGAAAAAATACAAAAACTGCAATGTAAGAGTATACTAATATGTAAAACCTAAGAATTTGGTTTTTGGTCATCTGAACGCGGGCGAAGCCACGGGCAATGCTAGTGTTTAATAAATTTTTGATTTTATTTACATCAGTTAAGTACCCAAAAACATATATTGTGTATTATTTACGCTATTGAATAATAAATGCAAAAATTTAGCTTTTTTTTTTAACGAAAAAAATTCTAACTTTGTAAAACATTCATTACAAGTGCAAGAACAATTTTAAATGTACATATTTTTTCTACAGAAATCATCATCTTCTGTTCAGTAATTTTTAGGATAGCTCGCAAAACGTTGATTGAAGGACAGACCGTCGCCAATGACTTCCTTTTATTAGTATTTCATAGATGTACGATATCATCTATACTATAATATTATAAAGAGGTAAAGTTTGTGAATTTGTGAGATTGTGAGTTTGTGATGCTGTCGGGGGTAATCTCTGGATCTACTGAACCGATTTAAATGAAATTTCGTAAGAAGATAGTTAAAAAGATAAGTAACCCTGGAAAGGACATAGAATTTTTTATCCTGGAAATCACACCTTAAGGGGGTGAAAATGGGAAGCAAGCTAGGGAAGAACCCGAGCGAAGCGAGGGTGAATTGCCAGTTATAAAATATATACTTTTAATTTTGTAAATAATGCTATCGATATTGACATAGGTCAATGACACAAAATTGTATTTTGTCACGTACAGTCTACTTCTTACATAACTTTTACTTTAATTGCTTGCTCAAAAATGATAAAACATTTTACAATTACATTCAATTATTAGTAATTCCCACAGAATGAAAGAAATTCCCTATAAGTATCTTCGTAATTTATGAGTGTACAATAAACATATGTTTACCCTCGGCCTCAGTCAGACCACAATGTGCAGACTATGCCATGAGACAGAGGAAACTGCTACGCACATCCTCTGCTCGTGCGGTCCACTCATGCACCGCAGGAGTATCTATCTAGGGCAGCATATTATGTAACCGGAAGTGATACAGATGCTCCCCGCTCAGAAAATCTGGAAGTTCCTGGAGTCAACAGGACTAAGCGGAGAACTCTAAATTCACTTTAAAGGGAGCTTCAATGGACCATATCTGGTCGACGTAGCTAGGCGCCACATCCAACAAAATATAATAATAATAATAATTTACGAGTGTAGGTATATGTTAATATAGTAACAGTTAATACAATATAAAATCTGATGCTTCAGTAGAGCAAAAATGAAAGGTTGGCGAAAAAAGACTTATGTAGTACTTGTAAATTCTATTACCTACTTTACAGAAGACACCTATAAAGCAAAAAGTTGAGTTTTTGACAGAATTAATTTTAACTAAATAAAGCACATTAACTTCAAAATTACCATAAATTAATTAATGCATACCTATTGATTAAAAAAAACTTGTGTGTGTACTTACTACTTACGTACACACCTAAGAAGTTATACTTCTTTGGCTTCTAGTATTTATGTACTAGCTAGCAAGTACGATTATGACAATGATACGACGTTAACACTAAATTAACGATTCGCATTGCCCGCGGATCCGCCCGTGTTTAGATGACCAAAAACCAAATTCTTAGGTTTTACATATTAGTATACTCTTACGTTGCAGTTTTTGCATTTTCTCTCAGAAATGAGATATTTTCCCGCGCTAAAAAGTATCCTATGTGTTAACCCGGATAACCAGCTATCACCATACCAAACTTTATCAAAATCAATCCAGTGGCTTTTCTGTGATGCGGTAACAGACATACAGACAGACAGATAGAAATTCTAACAACTATAGATTCGGCCTTTGTATCGATAATAATGTTATTTCAATAAGAGTTACCAAAAAATATCTAATGTACAGATTCGGCTTAGTTACAATTTTATTATATGTATAGATAATGTTCTTTCGATATAAAACGTCCCTGCTTGGGCAGTACTTACGTACTGCCGAAGCAGGCACGACTGAATTGCGTTTAGAACTGCATCTATAGTAATGATCATACAAAACTTTAATAGCGCGATTCAGAACTCGAAATATTATCTTTTCTTTTACTCGAAATATTATAAAAAATAACAGGATACAAATCCTGTTATTTTTTATAGTAACAGAAAGAGATTATACATATTAATTGCATAATTAAAGTTTTAGTAATAACAATACAGCAAGGGATCAAACGAATGCAATTAGGTATTTTGTAATTATGTTTCGCTGCCTCTGTGCGTCCTTAACATTATATTACACTAATATTATAAAGAGGTAAAGTTTGTGAGTTTTTGGGTTTGTGAGTTTGTGACGTTGTAGAGGATAATCTCTGGATCTACTGCACCGATTTAGATGAAATTTAGTAAGAAGATAGTTTTAGACCCTAGAAAGGACATAGGATACTTTTTATCCCGGAAATCATCCCTTAAGGGGGTGAAAATGGGGATGAAAGTTTGTATAGGGAACCAACCTTAGGACGAACCCGGGCGGTTCGGGAAGTCGGTTTTTATTTTTTGTTAAAAAGTTTTTATTTTTCCATTTTTAGTGTAGACGTAATAAGCAGGTAATTTGAAAGAAGAAAGTTTTTTAATAACATAATAGATTAAACAATTTATTTAAAAAAAATCTTTATTGTTGATTTTTTTAAAAACCGCTCACCCGATTTCGAAAAAAATTATTTATATGGTACTTCACAGGTGGTCCACCTGTGAAGTATATATTATACCCTTTAAAACAAAAAAAAATCCAAATCGGTTCAGGCGTCTTCGAGTAATCGGTGAACATACATAAAAAAAAAAGATTCCGACGAATTGAGAACCTCCTCCTTTTTGGAACTGGAAGTCGTTTAAAAATGCTTTGTCCCGATTGACTGGTCGAACAACAGCCACAACCGCTGGTCGTAGTGACGTGAGATTTGTAGGACATGTTCCTTATACAATGCATGTAGGCATTCACTAAGGATTTTTCGAAATTCATCCCCTAAGGAGGTAAAATGAGGGATGAAAGATTGTATGAAACTCTTGTTATTTTTCGAAAGTGGTATTTACGTTACGAAATGAAAAATAAAACAATAAAAATATCAATTTTTGTCAAAATTAATCCCTTAAAAGGGTAAAAGAGGGTTGTGCTGTTTATATGAGGAAAATTATGTTTATGATCAAAATTACTTGAAACTTGGTATTAATGATGTTCAATACAATTAAATAATCATGTATTTTAGATTTATTTTAAATTCAGCCCCTAAGTGGGTAAAATTAAACTGGGCGGTGAAGTTGGAATTGTTGGATATATTTAAACCGAGTAACAGAAGTCAAGTTCTTCGTAAGTGCACACTTACTGTGTGGATATAAACAAGAGAACGGAGATTATTCCAAACCCGAAGGAAAATTATGTTATAGTTTGCATAAGAAAACAAACAATAAAACTAAAAATGTAAAATAAAAGCCATGAAAGGTTTAAATACATAATTTATTACTATGGTACAATATGTTTTGAATGATTTGATACTTCCTTTATATTTTAATACAACAAAATGTACAGATAACCGATTGGTGTTGCAATTTTTTTTTTTAAATTTCTTCATCGCTCCATGCAAGGACACTATCATCTTTTGAAAGTTTCACCAAAATCTCTATATTTTAATAACACATCCCACTGCTATTTAGATAAATGTAATGTTCTTTCGATATAAAACATAGAAAATAACAAATATATGCACACTTCCATACTCTGCCTGGGACAGTTGCTAAGTGTTGCCAGTTAAAAAAAAAGAAACATTTATTGTCCACTTGCAATATTTCATTATACATACATATATTATATTTGCACAGGACGAAAATTTTAGGGCTGAGATCGTCGTAGAATGAAAGAGAAATGTGGATTTATAACAAAAAAAAATTTAAAATAGGCATTTTTCAGCACAAAAAATATCAGTATACAATAATTCACATATATTATAAACATTATAAAGAGATTGTAAGCATCATTTAAATTTAAAAAAAAAAGCTTATAATAACATCTCTTTTTATACTACGTGCAAGAAAGAGATAGCAATGTCTGTTTTTGATCCAATATGAAGAGTCCCTAAATGAAATTTTCGGCTTCAAAAGTTAAATAGCACAGATGATATATAAAATAATATTACATATATTTAAAGCAACTGTCAGTTATTATACTTGCAGGTGGTTTATAAGTGCGCTATTGTTGTTTGTATGAAATAGTGTATTTATACGCCAGGCTTCCCTTACAAGTCCGTAATGACACTTCACTTTACTGCTTCTCATTGCGAAACTAAACATTACCTGTAGAAAAAAATATATAAAATCAGTAATTTTGTTAAAATTGGTAATGAATAAAAATATATACAGGGTCATTTTTAATTTACTGAAAACCTTTTGGGAATTTACTGTTTACATCATAACAACAACATCTGTAAGAAAAAAAATATTATATCTTAAATTTTACAAAAATAAAATTATTTTTATTGCTCCTTCTAAACGGTAATAGTCCAGCAATTAGCAAAAGAAAGCGCGTGACCGGTGGTGGGGGAGGGGTGGAGGGGTGTAAGAAGTGGCCCTTACTCATTTAAACTTGGCCAGATGCTAGAACTTTACCGTTTAGAAGGTGTAACAAAAATATTTTTATTTTTGTATGAAAATAAAAATTTAAGAAATATATTTTCTTCTTGTTACAGATGTTGTTGTTATGATGTAAATAGTATATTAGCAAAAGGTTTTCAGTAAATTAAAAATGACCCTGTATATATAAATAAATTGGAAATTAAGCAGTAAATCAATCTTCATAGATATATTAAACAAGCATATACATATCAGCATAGAGAAGCCAGTACTACCCACTAAAACCCAACAGAACCTCCCCCGTCATGACGGAGCATTATAGGATTGATTAACTATCATCCTGTACCAACATAAAAACCTACTTCCTCTTCCTTAAAAAAAAAACAACCAATCACCATCAGTACCTGTCTAGCTGTCATCCTGTGCCAACATAAAAACCTACTTTCTTTTCCTTAAAGTAAAAAAAAATATTTTTATAATATAATTATTTATTTACGGCTTTTTAAATATTTTTAAGTAGGAGAAAATTAACGAGAATGATTGTTAACCAACTTTCAATCATTGTATATCCTAAACTGTTATTTAAAATGAAAAATGATGAAAGGATCCTAATAATGATTTTTAAATACCTATTCAACGATACCCCACTTGACATATTTCATCGATTTTAATTTTTTTTTTCTTTTTTGACGACACGTTTGGCTCAGTGTGTAGTGACCCTACTTGCTGTGCCAGCGGTCACGGGTTCGAGTCCCGCTGGGGGCATTCATTGTGTGATGAGCACGAATGTTTGTACTCCAGTCATGGGTGTTTATATTTATATTTATAATATGTATGTATTTAAAGTTTATATATGTGTAGTGTATCAACTATCTGGTATCCATAACACAAGCCTCGTACCTTACCATGGAACTAGATGGTGCTGTGTGTTAATATATATAATATATATTTATTTTTTACATTATGGAATCTAGCAACCCCCATATTTAATTATATTTTTATATCACCTATCTAAGAACACTTGGGAGTAATGAGACGAATATAACGATACCTTAAAGAAATCCATCAAGAGGTTTGGAAGATATGAGGGAATAAAGAATATTTATTACAAACAAACATACAAAGATAGGCGCGAAAATCATAGCGGTTTACCCTCCCATAAGAAGTTACCACTTCAAAAAAAACCAAGCCAACCCCCACCACCTGTACCTACCTGGCTATCTGTCACCTGCAGCGACGTAAAAACCTACTTCCTTTGTATTAAAGAAAAAAAAACATAACCCTTTTCTTGCAGTCGGGTAAAAAAAACTAAGCCAAACCCACCACCTGTACCTACCTACCAGGCTAGCTGTCGTCCTGCAGCGACGTGAACCGGTTGCCAAGCGCGAGGGGCTGCCGCGTGGCGCCAGCGCGCGCGGGCGCTCCGCCCCCGCCACCGGCCGTGCTCCAGCCGCCGGCACGCTTGGTGCCAGCGCCCAGCACGGGGAAGTAATCGTCGTTATGAATGTCTGGTGCGTTCTTCTGTTATGGCAGATAAGATTTTACATATTGTACATACGTTATTTATTTCTTTATCTATATATAATTCAATCAAATTCTATATTATATATTCTATAATCCAAATTCTATATATATATATATATATATATATATATATATATATATATATATATATATAATTATATTAATCTATATATTAATACGTGAAACAAAAACTTTGTACCATTTTTTACGAAAACTGCGCGGACGGAGGAGTATGAAATTTCCCATCCTTATAGTTTATATAGAAAAGGAGTGCAGGATGTTAATATTTTTTTTAAATTATGCATAACAAAATTCATTAAATCAATAAAAAAAACATTACACACACTACCATGTATTTGAGACACACACGCATTTAGACTCTTTCGTTTATTGTTAAAGTCTGTGGTCAAATTGAGAATTATGTATTAATATGTGAAGTAAAAACTTTGCATTCCTTTTTAATAAAACATTTTGTTTGTGAACCGATCTGTTTATTTTTTGTATAGTTCAATAGCTATTGCCAAGCTTTAGTTTTATAAATAAAAAAAATCAATAATAATCATGGTAGAAGTTCGACCACTCGGCGAACTCTATTAATTATAAATGTGAAACTTTGTGAGGATATTTTTAACGCAATCATGCCAGAACGACTGAACGGTTTTTTGTATAAAATTTGGCACAGAGATAGATTATAGTGTGGTATCAATGGCACATAGGTTACTTTTCATCCCGGAAAAATGTACGGTTCCCGTGGGATAGGTTTGTTTTTGTCTAGGGACGAACCCGATCCCGAATCGAGGGCGAGTCGCTAGTTACACATGAAAATACAAAGTCATTACTTCCAATCAACCTATTGGGATGACAAAAATCATCAATTAACAGAGCAGATAATAGTAAGAAAACAATGAAGAAATTAAAAAAAAATAACAGTATATTTATATGAAAACAAAAAGAAGGAACAACGAAATAGGCATAATTATAATAAATTAAACAAACAAACAAACAAACATACGCCATGATAAGGACATTGAATTTTGAATTATTTTATTTTGCCATGATATATATTTTTAATATATGATTATAATTTGAAATTATAATTAAAAAGCTACTAATGAATTATTCGAAATCTTATTTAAAATTTAGTTAGTGTAGTATATAATTCAAGATAGGTGAGTCAAAATTTAACACCTAATATTATCAAGATTAATCTATATTAATATTATAAAGAGGAAAGATTTGTTTGTTGAACCGAATACTGAACCGATTTAAATGAAACTTGATAAAAAGATAATTAGAGACCCTGGGAAGGACATAAGATAGTTTTTATCCCGAAAATAATACCTTAAGGGGATGAAAATAGGGATGAAAATTTGTGTGGGGAAGAAACCTAGGGACGAACCCGAGCGATGCGAGGGTGACTCGCTAGCAATTAATAAAACTAAACAAATCTTACCGACTGATGCCTCCTTACGGGTTCTGCGGTGCGGTTACGGGACTGCGGTGGCACGTACGCTGAGGGCTGAGACTTCTCCTCACGAGGAGGAGGAGGCGCAGGCGTTGGTTGCTCTTGCTCCGCCTAAAATGGAGTGATAGATTAAAAAAATATAGCCACACACACATACACACAACGCACACACACATACATACAAACTTTAGATAAACCACAACTTCCTTATTAATAATAGTAGTTTGATAGTCAGGTATTTTCAGGATTTATCCTCTAAAATTTGTTTGTCTTAAACAAAATCCTTACAGGTTTGTTCCAAGGCCCCTTATTCTTGGTGTTCTCAGGGGCAGAATCCTCAGTGGCAGAATCCCGCCCAGACTCAGGAGCACCGGCACCACCCTGCAGAACTTGGATCTTGAGACCAGTGTAATCTTTCACTGGTTCTTCATAATCTTTCCATTCTTCTTCTTCCTAGATATGAAAATATATAAATTATAAGAAAATTATATTAGCTAGCTTAAACAATTAAACTACAAAATCTGTATTAGGACTTACAGCATATAATAACTTTTTTTTTCAAATTCAAAATATTTTAATCAGCATTAAATTATTTAACAATTTTTACTGAATGTCATGAGTATACTACCAGTTCGGAAAGAAGAAGCCTCAGACCTGAGATGAACTGGCGAAAGAAACTCAAAGAACTCATAATATTTCATTATCTTTTTTTATAAAGTTAAATTATGAATTACAATATTTCTATAAAATTGAATTAAAATTGAATTTGACTATCTCTTCATTCCCAAGGCGTGCCATCTTCTATAGAATCATTAATTGTATAATAGCCTTTAGCACACAAACAAATTTATAAATTTAAATTATGAAGGTAATATGTGATTTGCCATAAATTACAAGAAAATTTATCAATTGTAAATAAAATTATTACTTATAATTATTACTTCAAAAAAATCTTCTACAAAGGTACTAAGAATGAAAATAACAAAACAAGCTTTACAGGTGTATGAAGTTAAAGGTCCTTGTCAATTTCATATTTTTATCTTCACACGTTCATTTTGTAACTTGAATAACAGAATTTTTAGAAATTACAAAATTTTAAGCATAGATTTTGTATATATAGAGTGGGCTGTTTGGTTTGATTTTTGTCTTTGATTTCTTCTAGAATATGTATATTTTATTTCTGAGTAAAATTAGTCGCTTACATCCAACAGTCGAGACGCTGGAGTCAGTTTAAAAATGCAAAAATTGAAAAAAGAACACGTATTTTCAGTACCCTGTCATTAATAGGTATTCCCTAAGCAAATTTTTATCCGGCACATAAAAAAATATTAGCTTTCCCCTTCAATATGCAGTCTCAAGCGTATGGTATATTCGGGCTTCATTCCGCAGCTCGACGTCTGCGCGCCTATTTTGCGTATGTGGGAAATTTTCCATTCGTGTTATTCTTACCAACCCAGTTCCTCCAGAAATTTCAGCAATCTCTCAAATCGTCTCAAATGTATAGATAATATCATAAATAGTACATTTTTTACAACAAAAATCGATAAAGTATAAAAATGACATTCCTTAAGTCTAAATTCGAATAGGCGGAAAGGGACGCATATAAAAATCAAATAAGCGTAAATTTTGTTCTTTGGGATCCTGAGGAACAATCCCTCAAAGTTAGAGGAAAATCTAAAACAGGCCAGCAGCAACAATTTTTTTTATTTTCAGACGTTTTCACATGGAATGACTCAAAATGAATGTGACATGAACAAAACATGCATCGAGATATTAGAAGGATTCCATTTTTATCTTTTACCTACAGAACCCTAATGAAGTAGCTTACATTGATTTGTCATATAAGAAACGACCTAAAAAATTCACAATGACCTATCCACGCCCAAACTAATTGCAGAGTTGAAAAATCTTCATTCTAACCTTATTGCATTTAATTCAATTAAGACATTTTTGCTATGCAGAATGCAAAGACAGAATATTGAGATATAGTTTTATTGAAACTTGTCATTTTATTTATTTTTTAATTTTCTTTTTGAGTATTCAAAAAGTAAATCCTAAAAAATGAGACAATTTTTTTTATAATAAATATAGTCAAGTGTTAATTAAGAGCAAAAGATAGTAAATTAATAACTAAAATAATCAAAATAACTTTTACATTAAATTAAAACAGTCATATTTAAAAACTGTTAATATATTTCAAATACAGGATTATTGGTAATTCGAGGTATTCCCGTTAGGAGGTGATAGGGATGGGTGACTATTCGCGATAGTTTTAACCCCCATATGAATTATGCAAAAGTGAATCATTTCTGAGTTATCATGTTTTTTAGCTTTTTTCAAAATAAGTCAAAAATTCAACATCAAAAAAGTATCAATTTAAACATTTTTTTTTTACTTTTAATTTATAAAAACAATTAAACACTGGTTAATTATCAATATTAAAACAACAATTATCGGTCCAAATTTAAAAGTGCAAGACGAAAATTATACTATTTCAAAAAAAATTAAAAGTTTAAAGAACAACCTAAGTTTAGTTCGAATATGAATTTCTGTCTGCTTCCTTTGTGGTAGTTTTTCTTAGTTTCTTTGAAATAAGTTCCTAGTGGCAGGCAGTGGTAGCCCAGTGGAAACGCGCTCGCTTGCGAAACCGATCGCAGCGAGTTCAAATCCCGGGTCTCGCACCTCTGATATTTTCATGTGCGAATCTTTTCTAACATGATTACCACTTGCCTTACGATGAAGGAAAACATCGTGAGGAAACCTGCATGTTTGAGAGAACCTTGCTAGTTCTCAAAAGACATGTGAAGTCCGCCAACCCGCACTTGGCCGCTGTGGTGGACTATGACCAGATTCCCCCTCGTTTTGAAGGGAGATCCATGCCCAGCAGTGGCACTTTAAAAATGGCTGAATAAGAGTTTTGTTTGAGAGCTAAGGAAATGGTTATCTTTTTTAAATAATCTGCAAGCCAAGTTTCATACCTTTTTCTTTTAGTTATTAGGGCATTTTAGTGGAAAAAAATCTCAATAAAATATCGAAATTCTATCGTTTTTCGTCTTGCATTTTTAAATTTGGACCGATAATTGTTGTTTAAATATTGATAAAAAACCATTATTTAATCGTTTTTATAAATAAGAAGAAGAAATGAGATTATTACATAGATATTTTTTTTTATACATTTTTGATGTTGCATTTTTGCCTTAATTTGAAAAAAAACTAAATAACATGTTAACTGAAGAATGGATCACTTTTGCATAATGCATATGGGGTTAAAATTATCGCAAATAGTCACCGGTATCACCTCCTAACGGGAATACGTCGAATTACCAATATCCCTGTATTTCATATCATCTACCTATATCTCCATCATCCATAACTAACAAAAATAAAATCAGTTGTATTCATAAATTGTAGTTTTCAGTTATTTGATTCATTTTCATATTAACTTTATTTTTAAGCTTGAACAAATATACATGTGTTGTAAAAATTAACATAATAAAATTTAATCAAAACAAAATGATTCACTCATATTGAATTCACTTCAGTTTCACTTCAATATTTATGGTATTTATTCATCACATAAATAAAATACCACAAACATGTCGCCTTCTAAAGATTTACAGTTTTAAATTTTTAACCTTTACAATTTTTAAAATGAATTTAAAGCATTTTATGCACAAGTTGATGTAATTTCAAACGTGCATATAGGGCGAAGGCACGGCATCGTAACCAGGTCAAATAAATTAAGCAACAAAGGACTAGGAAAACAATATCTTTTATTCCACGCGACAGTTTCAGTGTCATTGTAAGGCAACCTACATCGGTTTTTCTCACCTACTTTTGACGTATCAAATAAAATTATTAAGAATTCATTTAAAACAAATACTACATACCCCTGCTCGTCCGGTGTCTTCGCCCTCTTGCGCTGGGCGCTCCTTTTTCGGCCTCACGTCAGATTTTTGCTTAGTATCCTCCAATTTTTTTGCTAGTTCATCAGCCGTCGCGAACTTTTTAACTTTAGACTTTTTACGGTCTTTCTTAGCGAAGAAATCGTCTAGATCAGCCATTGCGGATTTTCAAGGTTTATTTAAATATTTAACGTATTAGTAGATAAAATACAGCAATATTGGAATAATGAATGGGGGAAATTGATATGAACCTCCGGAATGATTTTAGTGGCAAGCGTGGCCGACTGTTTCTTTTTTTGTGGCAATATTTAGTGTTGCTATTTCTGTGTGTTAAAAATATTACCATAAATTTCTACCATTACTATTAAAAAATATAGTTCATATTATGTAATTAATAAATAATTCATGATTACAAATGTTAATAATATTCTTTGTTGTAATCGGTATATTTTCAACTAGCGAATCACTCTCGCTTCGTTCGAGTTCGTCCCTAGCTTGATTTCCCATACAAACTTTCATCCCTATTTTCACCCCCTTAAGGGATAAAGCGTATCCTATGTCCTTCCCAGGGTCTCAAACTTTCTTATCTTCTTACCAAATTTCATCAAAATCAGTTCAGTAAATCCAAAGATTAACCCTACAACGTCACAAACTCACACACTTTACCTCTTTATAATATTAGTATAGATATAGAAATATAGATATACTCAATTAAGTAATAATCCATACTAATATTATAAACGTCAAAGTTTGTTTGTTTGTTTGTCCTTCTTTCACGTCGAAACAGAGTGATGGATTGCCATGATTTTTTTGTAAGTGTAAGATAGTTGGAGTACTGGAGAGTGACATAGGCTACTTTTTACTGCGAGAGATTATTTTATTCCCACAATGAGAATTCTTGAAACTTGGTACTAATATTCTTCAGTACAAATTAATAAATACATGTTTTAGCATTTTTCGAAATTCATCCTATAAGGGGGTAAAATAGGAGATAAAAGTTTGTATGGAAGGGTTTAGAGATATTTTTGTAGTTTTAGCATGAGCGAAACAGCGGTCTGCTAGTATTCTATATAAAATTAATGATAAACAATATTTATTAAAGATATCAAAGATCGAATTTCAAAAATAATATGAATTTAAAAAATACTATGAACTTTAAAATTATTGCATATACACAACATTTGTAGTATATCATTCTAATTCAATTTTTATATATACGTAATATGCGTATTGCCTCCTATTTTAAATAATTTATACTATTTTAAATGTAACGTTACCTTACTATTTCATATATTTTGTTATATCTCGATAATTTGTTACTCGTATTTATAATAATTATAAAATAAGTTAAATAATTAGATGATTTATTTGCAACAATAACTTAAAGAATTTGTTCTCTACTAAAGATTAATTTATGTATTTTCCTGTTTTCAAAACACAGTACACGCGTTTCCGAATAAATGGATAATACATAAGTTCACTTTTTATCTCTGAACGGTCAGTCGTATCGGAATCAAGCAATAGTCAATATCGTTATCTAATCTACCATTACCTGAACGAAACTTTGAGTTCATTTTCAAGAAAAAAGCATAAAATGTTGGGTACTTTAAACAGATCTACTCTTTTGGGCAGGAATGTGATGAGAAATTTCATCAGGAATGGGTCACATGGAGGTGTTCCCGGAGAGGTAGGTGGAAATTTCATTACGTAATTCACCACATCGTCTAACTAAAACTATATCGACAAGATGGTCGCTACAAAGTGCGTACGGCTTGAAAAAATGGTTAGGTCACGTGAAATACGAGTATTTAATTAAAAGGATATCTTAAGTAATTTGAAATCATAATAAGTTTTGTAACGCTTAGGTAATAGGATGAGGCAAATTTTTCAGTTCAGTTCAGTTTTAATATTTTTTTAGTTTTTCATTCGATATACCTACTTATTTATTTGTTGTATTAAATATGTAAGTAAAAATGTATTTTATAATTGCAGAATCTGCCCTTCAATATCAACAACCGCACTAGAATTACGCTACACTTCATGTGGTTTGGTCTTACCGGCCTTTCAGCACCTTATCTCATCATGTTGTACCAGATTGCCAAAAAGTAAATGTAAGTAAAGAAGAATTTAATTTAATCTATTTCCCCAGTTACTTGAAATCAGTGGAGTAGGTCTTCCTCTTCCACTTTCCCCTATCACTCGTCACCTCATCATTCACCCCTATCTCTTCCATGTCCTATCTCACACAATCTATTTTTTCTTCGGTATTCCTCTTCCGGTATTCTCTCCATCTATCTACATACAATTTCCATCATTCTTCTTCTCACATGCGTTTCATCCCTCCTCTTCACATGTACATACTAACTTAGACGATTTCCTTTCAACTTCTTTGTCACTAGTGCTATTTTTATAGTTATAAAAACATGTTCAGAAAATATCAGTTCATCCCCTTACGATAATTTTATTTTATTTTGACATACGAATACATTGAAAATTGATTCCCAATAGGCGAAGATGTCGTGTCACATACTCAGAAAACATAGCCGAAAACCTAATTAATTCTCCTTATCTTTGTAGTCTGAAGAAAAATAGTTTCTAGAACTAACTGAAAGGATAACTATCTTAAATCATGTTAAAGACTTCAGGAATGGAGCAGCAGCTATAGATATATAATTAAATTACGCGGTTTGAGCCACGTTAAGTTTAGTTGCAGTACTTAATAAAATTTTGAAATTATCATAACTACTTTAATTTCCAATTGTAATTTTGTTACAATCATAGACTTATAGTGAATTTCTGAAAGTTATAAAAATTATAATTATGCGTCGATTTTCAAAAGTAAAATTGGTATGGAATTGGTCCAACCATTTTCGTGCTTTGCGTTTAGCAACACATTTAGCCACTCATTTTTATTTATAAGATTTAGGCAGGTATATAATTTAGATGAGTAAATATTGATACACTATGAATAAATGGCTCAAAGAAAGTGAAAACGAATACATACTTTTCTCAATAAAATTTGAACAAACAAACGCTAAAGACCTAATTATTAAACTTATGATTATTGAAATATTAAAAAAATAAACATTCTAATTTTTATGTATTTTGCGAAGAACTATTAAACAACTGTATAGATTTCAAAACTAATGATTTATATGGAAAGAATAGCCAAGTGCAAGTCGTACTCCTGAGGGTTCCGTACTTATTGTTCGAACACTATATTATTACCTAATAACTATAAGTCTTAGTCATCTCATTAAAAAATATACTTATTTAGTGAAGGTGACCCCACATTTAATCATGAACTTTTTTTATTATTTCTTTGATCCGCGGTACAATATTGAATAATCTGTTCTTAAACCAACAGCCAACTATTACAATTTAATATGTTTGACTCTGTAAAGATTGAACAGGCAGATGTACAGACAGACTTACTAGGATTAGACCATCATTCGTAATCATAAGTTGAATCTTTGTCAACCTGGGTCTATCTGGTGTAGAACCCTAAAACGTACAAGTAGACAAAGAGCATTACTGCAACTAACACACAAGTGCAAAATAAACAATAAAACAATGGACCCGTTAAAGCTATAAACATGTCGTTTTGTTGACTAACTCTCAATAAATATTGTATTTCATGCTAACATATCTGCTCGTTCGATTATATTTACAGGCTTTGCGCTTTAGAAGAGATTCTCTTTGAAATATCACGGAAGTTATTTTTCCTCCTCCGCAATAAAATATAATATCTTCTTTTAATATGTGATATAATATGCAGTTGTAGTGTCTACTGTAATATATTAATTGTTAAGATCTTTTAATTTTTACTATTTTTGTTTCTTTAATTTTTAATATAAATAGAAATTAAAAATATTTCTTTTAAAATATTGTACATGGACATTCACTAAAAGCAATATTTTCTTTTTATTAAATTAAATCATATAAATTTTTTGCACTTTTTACAGGTAAATGCATTTCAACATTCAATTATAGGTTATTCAACAGAAGTATTTGTAGTTTATATTAATTTTAACTAAATGAAAATAAACGTATATTAATAAATTTGGCTTTTTATTTTACATAAATTGGATGCGTTCAAAAATAGATCAAAACTACCAAATAAAAGTATCTGAACGCAATGGTAGTTTTTGTAAAAAAAAAAAAACACTTTGCGACGACAGAAAAATCGAAGTTTCTCAATTCTCACATTTTATCGCCATTCGCTACTCGCAAGTGTAAAGTAAATTATCAAAATGTTGGGTCCTTTAGCTCGTGCTTCTAACAAATTGGGCAGAAATGTGATGACCAATTTCGTCAGGAATCACTCCCATGGTGGTGTCCCTGGCGAGGTAAGTTTTCCTATAAATTTAAACATTACATAATCAGAATCTATGGTACTTATTTTAATATTCATTTTTGCCGTCACTTGTTTAATTTAAATTAATGAAATATACAATATATTAAATTACTTCTTCTATGTTTGTTATGTCTGAATATTTTTTTTTCAAATAAAGGTTGGACTCCATTTATAAATATGAAAAATATTTTTTTTTCTCTTCTCAACACAATACATTACTCTCACGTTACTATTATTAGTGTGGTTTAGAAGTTTCAATAGTACAAATTTATATATATTCAAAGAAAAAAAAGTTACAATGTTCAGTCAAGTCTAAACTCTAAACTTATGAAATTTAACAGTTTGCAGCGGTTTTGGTAAAGTTATCCAAAGAGTTTAATTATAATTTTAGGTGAATGAAACAAAGAAAATTTCATCTAAGATCACATTATACATTTCAGAACCTTCCCTTCGATATTTCCAACCGCTACAAGCTCACAGCTCTATTCATGGTGTTTGTCTCCTCTGGTCTGTCTGCTCCATTCCTCATCACTCGTCACCAGCTTCTTAAGAAGTAAATTGTAAGTGAAGATTTATCTATTTTATTTCTTAATTTTATAAGATTAAATGACATTTAATGATAATCAAGGTATGTATTATGATATATTGATTATTAAAAATGTAATAAAACTGCAAAAATCTAATCATTGTTTTTTTTCATATAATTTAAATAAAAATAAATAAGAAAATATTTTTTTTTCAGGTTTCATCTACTTTAGAGCAGATGCATGTTATAGATTTAAGCTAGTAAACTGTAATTAAATCAAAATAAATTAATGTGATAAACAATGTTTTGTTTTATTTTTTAACATAAAATTACATAGAACGCAACTTATACTGCCTGTTCTTATCTATACTAATATAAAAAATAAACTTTGTGAGTTTGTGGGGTTGTAGGGAGTAATCTCTGGATCCACTGAACCAGATTTAGATTAAATGTGGTAAGAAGATAGTTAGAGACCCTGAGAAAGACAGGACACTTTTTATTCTGGAAATCATCCCTTAAGGGGGTGAAAATGGGGATGAAAGTTTATATTGGGAGGCAAACTAGGGACATGAACCCGAGTGAAGCAATGGTGAGTCGCTAGTGTTTTATAAGAGCAAGAGGTAAGTTTAATTTATTCTTAGTAATTAATGCTATGCCTATTTGTTTAATGTTTTTTATAATCATACGTGTACTAATGTTTTAATTATTATTAAACTAGGGGCTCAGCCTCACTTCTCTTGGGTTCGCTTCTAGGAAAGCAAAATCAAACCTATCCTGAGGCAACCATACATTTTTCAGTATAAAAAGTGTGATTCAAGACCATAATCTATGTCTGTGCCAAATTTCATCCAGATCCGTTCAGCCGTTCTGGTGTGAAAGAGTAACAAACATCCATACTCACAAACTTTCACATTTATAATATTAATATGGATATCAACTAAATAAAAATTATTTCTTGCCACATGTATGAGAAGAGAACACAAATAACAATATTCAAATGGTGACTAAACTACTAATTCAAAATATTTGTTTCCCATTATGATGCTCTGGCTATTTTATATTAAAACTAATTTGTTATAAATGTTGAAAAAAAATCTATTACATGAAATTGCTTGGAGTTCAGTTAAATATAACATAATATTTCATATGCATAAGTTCAAGACCTTAGTATTAATAAATACTAGGAAAATTAAGTGTGTAATATCATATGATGATAATGAATATCATACGTAATATAAATATTTTATTTTTGTACATAAGGCTGTGCAATTTAATGATTGTATGAAATTAAATCTAGAGTGTTCGAATTTGTGTATTTTAAATCATATTTTTTTAAGCAACATTATTTAAATGTGTCAAATATTTCTCGTGTGTTTCAGTGTAATCTGGATTTAAAATATATCAAATATATAAATAAATTATTTTCCTAAATAATTAACATTAGTATAAATAATCCGCTTCCGCGCCAATAAAGAAGCGAATCTAAAATGGCGGCGGGCATCATGCTCTCTCACTTGCACATAGCGAAGAGAATTTAATTGAAATTGTAACCACTACGTTTTAGCACATTGTGATTGCAATGCATGATGAGAATCAGTTATGCCAACCGTACCATTTAAATCGTATTCATTCGATCTTTTTTGCAGTTGGTACGATCATCGTACTCAAAATATACAATCTTTTCAAATCTTTTAATATTCATAGCAAAATAGAAAATAATATTACATGATTTTAAAAAGGCACGTATTCTTGTTGAAATTTCAATTCGTACCAATTTTCTTTCTACAATTTTTATCAAAGTACGATTTTTCATATGATACGCTCTCGTAAGTAATAAAGTTGGCAGCCCTGTTGAGTATTGCTGACAGCTGAATGCTGGGCGCTGGCCATCTGTCATTGCAATCTGCAAGTGCCAACTGCTAAGTATCCATGTCTCAGACGCCATTTTTGATTTTAGATTCGTGTCTTTATTGGCGCGGCTTATAAATAAATACTTCTCTAAACATTTAAGGATGAAAAAGATTTAATATGTTATTATATAAGAAACCTTATTTTTAAGCATTTATAATTATAGGACAATGTTAACTTTAATACAATAAGTATTGTGTTGAATCAATTTGTTTACACCGGTAACTGTAACGATGAGTGAAACTTCGTGTTATATTCTTGACAATGGAGCATATACTGCTAAAGTTGGTTTTTCCACAATGGTGCCAAAGATAGTGCCGAATTGTATAATGAAAGCTAAATCGGAAAGACGACGGCCATTCGTTGGAGCTCAAATTGAAGAATGTCGGGATGCTTCTGGTCTGTTTTACATTCTACCATTTCAAAAAGGCTTTCTGATCAACTGGGACACACAAAAAACGATTTGGGATTTCATATTCAGTAAGGAATGTTGTCCTGTAAATTTTAGTGAAACACCACTAATAATAACTGAGCCTATTTATAACTTTTCTTCAATACAAGAAGCTATGACAGAGATTTTCTTTGAAGAGTACGAATGTCAGTCATTGTTACGTATAAACGCTTCAGATTTAGCAGAATATAACTATAGAAAAACCCACAACAATGAATCCACAGTTGTTGTTGATTCTGGGTACAGTTATACTTACATAGTACCATATATAAAAGGTAAGAAGTATAAAGAAGGTATAAGAAGAATTGATGTTGGTGGCAAAGTCTTAACAAATCATTTAAAAGAAATTCTCTCCTATCGGCAACTGAATGTGATGGAGGAAAGTTATGTAATAAATCAAGTTAAAGAAGACTCTTGCTTTGTATCTCTAGACTTTAACGGTGATATGGAGATAGCCAAGAAAAAAGGTATTCTATATAGTTTTTTTTATGTTACTACATGATTAAGGTAGCTATCTATACATATAATAAAATTGTAACTAAGCCGAATCTGTACATTAAATATTTTTTGGAAAATCTTATTTAAATAAACATTATTATCGATATAGAAGCTGAATCAATAGTTTTTAGAATTTTTGTCTGTCTGTCTGTCTGTCTGTTACCGCATCACAGAAAAACCTCTCTGGGTCAACATATAGGATACTCTTTATCATGGAAAATTATCTCATTTCTGAGAAAAAATACAAAAACTGCGATGTAAGGATCTACTAATATGTAAAACCAAAGAATTTAGTTTTTGGTCATCTGAACGCGGGCGGAGCCGCGGGGGATGCTAGAATTTATAATATGCATGTGTGGCAGCAGAATAATTTCCAGAGGAGTGCATCTGCTTTTTATTATGTGATTTTATTAATATAATTTACACGCAAAATAATAGGCACATAGTTGTCGAGTTGCAAAAATAGCCCGAACATACCATACCATAGTATAATTTTATTTATTTTACTTTTTCTATATATTTTTTTTCATGGCAGGGGGTTGCAAGTGCACTTCCTTCCTGTGACCATGATCATAAGCTACTGTAAATACTTTATATTTGGAAACCGTATTAAAATATTAAACTTGTATACTCAATTGTTTGAATTGGTAATCTTCGCTATTGTAAATTTAATGTTTTAATTAAAATATCCATTTTTTTTATTCTAGGTTCAGCAAACACAATTATCAAAGACTATGTATTGCCAGACTATACAACACTACGTAGAGGCTATCTCCGAGACATTGTCAAACCGGATGAGGACCTAGAGCAACAGACTTTACGACTAAACAATGAAAGATTTTCCATACCCGAGTTATTATTTAAACCATCAGATGTAGGGATACCACAAATGGGGATTTCGGAGGCGATAATTCATTCTATAAATTCATGTCCAGAAGAAAATAAGGAGAGTTTATTGGAGAATATAGTTTTATTTGGTGGTAACACTCTGTTCCATAATTTTAGAGATAGAGTTTACAGTGAAGTGAGATCGTTTGCGTTAGATCATTTTGATGTGAATGTAACTTTAGGGGAAAACCCTATAACATATGCATGGGAAGGTGGCAAAAAAATATTTAGAGATCCAGATTTTTATTCATTTTGTATGACAAAAGAGGAATATGAAGAAGAAGGAAAGTCCTTGGCTTTTGAAAGATTTGATATATAATGGTGGAAGCGAACAAAAAGTCTTCAGAGTAGATCCTATGCTCGGTAAATTCTTGATAAATATTGGAAAATATTGGAAATGGATAATACATTGTTTAAGATGACATCTAAAGTCTCGTTGGCACACTCAAAGTCTGCTTTGACAAAATAGCTATGACATATACAAATAGATACGACAGCAATACTTGCATTGATTGCCTCCATTTATTTGGTTTTACATATAGTTTATGATTTCACTATCCTCCTTCAAAAATTTTTTTTTATTAGCAGAACCCGCGTTCAATCTACAAAAAGAACTCTTTGGCTTTATGTTACACAGCGACGTCAGTGTCCCAACATAAAAAAAAATGTGGTGGGGCTAGGAGAGTGAAAAATACTTTACGACCTATTCTCATAGTTACCAAATATACAAAAAATATCATTAAAATCGGTCGAGCCGTTTCGGAGGAGTGCGACCACAACCACCGAGACACGAGATTTTTATATATTAGATATGTAAATGTTATGTTAGACAAGTGAGGTATTGTAATGGCAACACAAGAATAAATAAAATTGAATGGAAGTGCAAAGATTTAACTCAAAGGAAGAGATTATGTTTCAATTTATATTAGGCTATAAGGTGAATTAAATGTTTAAGATTCGTAATAAATATTTTCCTAATAAAATTGTTTATTTAAATAAATGTAATACTAACAAGCTTCATCTAATTATTATATAATCTATACTATAATAAAACTGTAGAGGTTGAATGTCTGTACATAGAAAAAAATGCTAAAAACCGAGTCGGAGATGTAAGAAGACAAATAGAACAAATCCAGATTTTTTTTTTAAATATTTTGTTTCTCTGTCTGTCTGTTTGTACGGACTAAACTCCGAAACTGTAGGACCGATTTAAACGAAATTTTGCATGGTGATACCTTATATCCCCGGTCAACATCTTAGATACTTTTCATCCCGGAAAATTAGAGTTCCCGTGGGATAGTTAAAGAACTATAGTATCTTATACAGCTTAGTACACAACTTATGCCCCTAATTTAGTAAAATTTAACATTCTGATACCTTATATTGCCGGCCAAACAGGTTACTTTTTATCCCGGAAAAATGAACGGTTACCGTGGGATAGATCTATTAGTGTTTTAGGGCGAACCCGAGCTAAGCGAGGGTGAGCTGCTAGTAAATAAATAATTGCCTCGGTGGTGTAGTTGCTAGCATGTACAGCTGCTCATCTAGAGTACCTGGGTTCTAGTCCCGGGTCGGGCCAAGTTTAGTTATTGAATCTTTCTGTATAGTAAGCCTCAGTAACAGCCCGGAGTTGGGAAGTTGGCGGTGTTTCACCCCCGCGCCTCCGACTGGTCTCACCGCGAGTGTCGGCCCGCCGCAGTGTGAGAGTGACAGGAACAGAGAGTGTGCGTTGTGTCTGCACTATCCCTGTTGAAAAACACCAATAGAATCCCATCAAAAGCGACAAAAGCCACATAGAAACCAATAAATATGTATTGGTTTCTATGTGGCTTTTGTCGCTTTTGATAGGATCCTTTTGGGAGTTTTTAAATAGGGATACTATACAATATCTCTCACGCTGGTTAGTCTCAGTGAGATTGGCCGCCGTGGCCAGAATCGGCCAGTAGGTCATTATTATTATTACATATTATAGCATAATTCAATTTTCTTGTTTCTTTCTTGGCTTCAAAGTGCGCCAGTTGAGTTCAGGTCACTGCTAATGTCACTTAGAATGGAGAAGACATGAAGGAGATCGGGCGATAAAATAAAACCATTTTTATTTTAAGATATGAATTTCTAATATGACAAGATATGAACTTTATTTAAAGTTTAAAATATACATTTTTAACGTTTAGTATAGATTTCTCAGAGATGATATATTTTCCTGTTGTAAAAAGTATCCTATATGTTGACCCGGATACCGGACCAGCTATCATCAAACCAAATTTCATCAAAATCTGTCGTGGTTTTCTCGTGTTGCGTTCCCAGACAGATAGACAAAAATTCTAAAAGCTATAGATTCGGTCTGTATCGATAACAATGACTAACAAAAATTACAAAAAAATATTTAATGTACAGAATCGATTTAGTTAGAATTTTATAATATGTATAGATAGATTTGTGATGTATTTATATTTTAATTTTTTTTTAAATTACTTTTTTATTACAAGTTGTTCTCATTTTAAATTACCAAAAAGGTCCACCAAAGTAATTATTTTATTATTTATTATTCCACCCAAATATTTTTGTGATATCTAACATTTTTTTTTCTTATTTTACAAACATTTTTAGAAGTAGGTAAATAAAACAATCAACATAGTTAAATTAATTTATTAGTGCATCAAAGCATTCATCAACATACAATGCACAAAGAAATGTATAAATGAAATGTGTTATTATAACATATCATACTCAATTATAAATCTATAGTTTTTTTCTATAAATATGATATCGAGGTATATCACCCATTGAAATATACACACAAAATTTCATCCAAATCGGTCCAGGCCTTTAGAAGTAAAGTGACAAACACACGTACAGAAGAATTATATATATTTAGATAATAATAATAATCATTTATAAAAACAATTATTATATTTATATTTTGATTTGTTTTAATTTAAGTTTTACTTCAAACATTACACGCACACCTTCTTTTCTTTACTTTTTCAAATTATTCAAGGCCTCAAAAAATGACAGTTGGATCACAAATTTGAATATAGATTGGAGAAGACACCAGAGCGAATGGTTGGTAAGATAAGATTAAAACTAAATTATATTATGTAAAAATGGGACAATAATATATCCTGCATGGCCGAAACCGTTGAGGACATGTTGTTGTCTGCCCTTTTTAACGTCCCACTGCTGGGCGTGGGCCTCCCTTGAATACGAGGAGGATCAGGTTATACTCCAACACGCTGGCCAAGTGGCGGACTGAGCATCAGGGCTGCCAAGTCGTATAATTGGATACGAAAATTATAAAATATGGTTATTTTATGTATACTTCAATTTCCATTTTAAGTTATTACATATTTTTTATGTCCTATTTTATTCATCACAAATTCTCAACAGTTTTGTTAATCTGTATAATAAAATTTGATTCGGTATAATTTGTGTGACCCAGCGGTATAAAATAAGTGTGGCTCCACTGGCTGCAGTGGTCTCAACTGTCAGCCCTGCTGACTGCTACTTCTGTCTCTCGAAAACTTGCTAGGTTCTCTCAGACATGCAGGTTTCCTCACGATGTTTTCCTTCACCGTAAGACAAGTGGTGATCATGTGAGAATACATGATAATATCATATATCCTCATGGATAGGGATAATTCATTAATTTCAATTAAAGTTATCACTTTAATTATATAAAATAATGGATGAATTATCCCTCCACGAACGCAGACATACCGGCGCGTTAGTTATCAATGGATTTCTTAGAAATTTACCTGGACGTGTTAATTGGGTATGTTATGTTACACAGAATACTGTCATAGACCCTAATATATAAGACAATTTGGAAATCAAAAGAGCGAAAGCGTCACTCTCAACAGTGAACAAAAAGCTTACCAACATTAAAATATTATTTTATCATCTAAGAGTACAGTGAAATATTTAATGTATTAGAAAAATTAAATATAATAATATGCAATAATTAAATATATTATAATCAATTTAATTAGCTTTAGCAGTTATGAAATTAATGTTTTACAAAATTGTGGATTAATCTATACTAAAAAAAAGCAATTTTTAAATGTTTTGTCAGTTTGTTCCAGCTAATCTCCGAAACGGCTAGATTGATTTTGACTGGATTTTAACTTTAAGATAGCTAATGTTATAAGGAGCAACTTGGGTTAGTTTTAATTTAAAAAAAAAAGAATTAGTGCTTTTTATGTCATTTTGACATTACAAATTTATTTATTTGTATATGTTACACTTGTGTATTTGACGTTTCGTAATCTATGGTTTTGTATTTGATGCAAATATGAAGTACAATAATGTACTGATAAGTTATTAATATCTATTCTAATATTATAAAGAGGAAAAATTTGTTTTTTGTTTGTATCAAATCGGCTCCAAAACTACTGAACTGATTTAAATGAAGTTTGGTAAAGAAGTTAATTCGAGACACTGGGAAGGACATAGGATAGTTTTTATCCCGGAAATCATCCCTTAAGGGGTTGAAAATAGGGGTGAAAATTTGTACGGGGAAGCAATCTATTAAAATATTTTATTCAAGACATTATTGCTACAATACAGTGAGATAACATAACATAGATTGATGCCTACCAATGAACAACATATATTTAATTATTACATAAAAATTAATAATAACCATAAAAGTATTTAGTTTAAATGAAACATGTTCATTTACATAGAATCAGCCGGTGAACGCACGTCGTCTATTTTAAGTATCATCTTGACGAGTTGTGTTGCGAGTGCAATCTGCTGCTTCTTCGAGTGGAGGGACTCGATGACATTCATTGCTTTCATGTCATTGGAACCTGGAAATTAAAAGTTAGTGTGAATTTATATAAAACTAGCTGACCCGCGGCACTTTCATCCCATATTTTACCCCCTTATAGGATGAATTTCGAAAAATGCTTAAACACGTATTTATTTAATTGTATTGAAGAGCATTAATACTAAGTTGCAAGTAATTCTGATCATAAATATTTTTTTCGATTGTATTATAACGTGTTTTCCCGTGGGAATTAGATAATCTCTCGCTTTAAAAAGTAAAAAGTCACTCTCCAGCCCTCCAACTATCGCCACAGAAAAAATCACGCCAATCCGTCACTCCGTTTCGACGTGAGAGAAGGACAGATTACCAGATTACAGATTAACAGAAGCCTGCTTTGCTTGAGCTAAAACTATAAAAAAAACTCTTTGGCTATTGCTATTACAGAACAACATATTTACCATTTCCCATACAATCAACACCCAAATTGCTATTATTCTCTGCAGCCTGTCGCGCCTTCACTTCTGATAATGTGTCGATGGGTGACAGACCACTGAAAAAAAAATATAATTAAAAAAAAAAGCCGTCGCGTGACGCCTCACAGATGTGAAACATCGAAATTATTTTGTATAGAAAACATGCATTACAGGATGATTTTAAAGGCAGTAAATATGACATAATTATAAACAAAATCTACAGATTTTTTTTAAAGAAAAAAAAACATTATATAAAAAATTCAAAGTGTGTTTATACAAGCGATCGAATGCTTTACAGCAATCATGGTCACGAAACTAAGATTTAAGACGTCTCAAAGGCATTTAATAGTTGTTACAGACAGCCTACCCACAAAATAACAAAATGAATTCAAAAATACAAAAATAGCACCAACAATACATTATATATTACAATATTCGTTAATTTTAAATAATATTTAATAATTATTCCTTCACAAAACCCACCTGTTCTCAGCCAGTGCCATAGGCACAGCTTCCAGTGCATCAGCAAACGCTCTGTACGAGTACTGATCGAGGGATGACAACTTGTCTGCAGACTTGGCCACTGCCAGGGAGCAGGACACTTCTGCAGCACCACCACCGTAGACCACTCGAGAATCCTGTCATATGGATATTATATTAAACTAGCGACTTAGGTATGCTGATTTTGTTCTCCACGGGTTTGAATTTTTTTGCATAGAACCCTAATACCGTTTCTTAAATAAAAGTACTCAAACACCTTATAACATCAGCTATCTGCCAGTGAAAGTCTCGTCGAAATAGATCCAGCTGTTTCGAAAAATAGATGAAACATAAAATATAATCTATACATATAATAAAACTATAGAGATTGTATGTCTGTACATAGAAAAGCTAGAAGTGGATAGTACAAACCCCACCAGCCCAGAAGGTAGAACCCACGCCCACCTGCACCAGATTGCGGACGATGCAGAGCGCGTCATGGACTTAGCACTTGGACTATATTCGGTGAATACAGGATAGACCGATATTGGACCGAGAACGAAACGCGATGGGCACTATAGTGTGGCTCCAGCCTTATTGTCACGCCAGAGGAAAACAAAGTGTCTCCAGAAGCTACAAGTGGATAGTACAAAACCCGCCAGCCCAGTTACGTCGACCAGAACCCACACCCACCTGCACAAGACTGCGGACGATGCAGAGTGCGTCGTGCACGGAGCGCTTGGCCTCCTCCACTATCATGCGGTTGCCACCACGCACCAACACGGTGACGGCACGCGAGTTGGAACATTCCTCGATAACCAGCATCTCATCTTTGGATGTGCCGAATGCTGTACAAACAAAACGTTATTTAATAATAACTTCATATACTAGCGACGTACCCTTGCTTCGCTCTAGGTACATTTAATACCCTGGCTTCATTCGGGTGCATCCTTAGGTAAGTTTAGATTTTTTTTGAGTGGAACCCTAATTCTTTTTCTAAAATTATAGTAGCCTAAGTTACTCCTTATAACGTCAGCCATATGCCAGTGAAAGTCCTGTCAAAATCAGTCCAGAGCCAGAACGTTTCGGAGATTAGCCGAAACAAACAGATAGAAAAATAAAAAAATGTGTTTTTCTAGTAGGTTCTGTATATAATTTAGAGAAACACCACCTACTTCCCAGCTCCTAGCTGTTACTAAGATTTTTTTGTCAATAAAAACTAATATGCTTGACCTGGGATTTGAACCCAACAAGACATTGTGTAGATAATTTTACAGCTTAATAAGAGATCAATCAAAACTCACTCAATTCCCTAACCAGTCCACAAGAACCAAGCTTGTCCGGAGTCAGTTCCTCAAAGCGAGGAACTATCCTGCCACCAGTGGCAATGGCGATCAACTCCATCTCAGGACCACCCACCCAACGGACAGCTGGGAGCTGTTGAGCGAGAAGGAGATGGTTGGCTTCATCGTCAAAGCCCCATTGACATATAGCAAGAGTCGCTCCGGCATCCTAAAAAAAAAATATCTTTCTAAGTTTCTACTTAAATATAAACAAAGATAAAATTTGAAATTTATTCTTGAAGTAGCTCAATATGCCAAGGAATGTAAAAAAATTGATTAAAAAAGCCAAAATTACCATTTTGAGATTCTATTAAAAAAAATGGGTGCGTATAAACCTTTACGCGGGGTTGAAGTAAAATTTCTTTGCCAAATATCGCAATTAAATTAAAACAAATCAATGATTAAATAAGGCATTTTAGGCATATTACAATCATATATTTATAGAATATTATATACGGAAAGAATATAATATTGTATATCTTTTGTCAGACAATAAAAACCGTTACCATGGCAACATTGCAATGTATTCTATCTCATTCGCTCGCCTGCATAATACTATATATTTATGTGTTTGTCTCTTTTTCGTGTCGCATTTCCGTTTCATCGAATTTCAAATCACAAGACCAATATATATTTATTTATTTAATTTTTTCGATTTTCTTCAAAATTTAGTAATTTTGATTCATCCAATCAATATATAATAAATGTACATTAAATTGCTCTGTAGGCTATAAATTTATCTTATTTTTAGACTTGATGATAACTGCTGCTTATGAATAAACTAAACAGATTAAAAAATATATGTACCAATGTTTATGTAAGCACAGGAGGGGGGAGTAAAAGCATTACTTATTTTTGTTCACAAGGGTGAGGGAGAAGTTGATAATTACTAAAGTTCTGCTTACGTAATACTTCAATGGATCCCTTATTACTAATAGGGAATATGCGTGATTTTTTTGATTTTTTATATAATAACTTACATCGTAATTAATTGTAAAAATATTCAGCTCCAAAAACTAAAATTTAGTATTAAAAAAAACCGATACGGGTACTTTAAACGCCAGCGATTTCGCGCGATTGGTGTGACGTCAAAGTATCATACATAGAAAAATAAAACTTTTGCTCAAGCAATTTGTAGCAACAAAATCGCTAATCGCTCTGTCATGGTATACTCTGACGTCGTATTCGGTCTGACGAATAGCGTTGCGTTGAACTACTTTGAATTTACCACCTATATTAACAAATTTTTAATAATTATTTCATTAATCAAAAATAAATAATATTAAAAAATATTAATATAGGCTCAGTTCAAAAGCGATAAAGATTATAAAAAAACATATTTCATCTTTATTTAAATCACACGCATATTCCCTATTACAGAACACATTCGCTACATAATATTTAAAACAGTGTTTTAAAATGCTTAAAACTAGTAATAAAATACAAAAATATATATACCTCTATTGAAAAACGAATACAATTAAAAAAACAAGGCCAATAACAACATTTATCAAATTAAACTTAACAATCAAATTAAATTTTAAAAAACCCGACTTCGTAGAAGCTAACTAAAGAGATGAAAAGAAGTTAACGAAGGTATATATGTAGTACTAGCGACTCACCCTAGCTTCGCTCGGGTTCGACTCTAGCTTAATTCCCCATACAAACTTTTATCCCCCATTTTCACGCCCTTAAGGGATTATTTCCGGATTAAAAAGTATCCTATGTCCTTTCCATGGTCTCAAACTATCTTCTTAGAAAATTTCATCTAAATCGGTTCAATAGATCCAGAGATTACCTCCTACAACGTCACACACTCACAAACTTTACTTTACATATCACTAATTAATATTAGTATAGATTATGCAGTCGGAGACATACACGTTTCATCTTTGCCGCGAGATGTACATACATATATATGTCTCCGTACATGATGTACATACATATGTATATATGATTATGATCAACTGCCTCGGTGGTGTAGTGGCTAGCATGTACGACTGTACACTCGTAGGTCCTGGTTTCGAGTCCCGGGTCGGGCCAAGTTTAGCTATTGAGTCTTTCTATATAGTAAGTCTCAGTAACAGCCCGGAGTTGGGAAGTTGGCGGTGTTTCACCCCCGTGCCTCGGAGATATAGTAGTATAGTAGTTAGGTAGATATAGTAAATGAAAACTACCAATCAGTTATTTTTTACCCTTTAGTGCTTATGTTTGAAGTCGGTTTTTATTTATTTTTTTTAAGTTTTTATTTTTCTATTTTTAGTGTAGACATAGTAGTACCAAAGTAAGAAAAGAATATTTTAATAAAACATTCGCTTGAGCCTTTAAGTTAGTTTTGATGCCAATTTATATATAAAATATTCGCTTAAGCTGTTTAAGTTAGTTTGATAGCAAACTATAATTCGCTTTTATTCCTAACACTAAAAAAATTGTCTCTAAGATCCAATTCTAACATATTGGCCTTGTCAAATCAGACAAAATAAGCCCAAACTCAAGGGATCTACTATTAGCTGCTGAAGAGTTCCACCTATCCACGCTCTGGCCTCACCATCAGATCAGGTCGACGATACCGAACCACTGCACTATCAACAGAAATAGAAACACTTGCAAAGTTTCAAGTCAATATGACAATTAGAAGTAGGTTAAATTTTCATTAGCTATCTTTCTACCCTTAGGAATGTTTTTATTTTTTCAAATTCAAATGGGACCAAATTGGCAGTATTCACTTTCAAACAGAACAAAATTTGACCAAATCGGTTAATACATGTGTATTACCTATGTTTTTAACTTGGCTGTATTTTTTTTTAATTATGTAATAAAAAAAAATACTGCCATTTTAAGAACTTTCACCAAAAAAAGCAGTCGATTTAAAATAACAGCAATATCTAATCAATGATACAAACCTTTACTCTCTTGACCATCTCCAAGAACTTCTCCTGTTCATACTTCCTCAGATCACGGTACTCCTCGACGGATCCCACTTGGAGCTTATGCTTGGTCTTGGGCTTTGGTGGTTCAAACGGGCAGGTGAGGATTGCCAGTTTCACGTCCTATCAGAAAAAACAGCAAGAATAATTTTAGCACTACATAATCATATTTATTTAAATTTTAATCATGATAATTAGGTGTCACCACTCCTCTTTTCTAACAAATTATTCTATATATTTTTTTAAATTATGCTTAGAGACCATCTGTAATAACTTTTGCAACATCAAAATCCATAGTGTCTGTCATAAGCATATTTGCCAAAAAGTATTTCAAACCTTGCGAAAAAAAAAAACAAATCATAAAAAAAGGCAGTTTTACTTAAATTTAAAATTTATATGTAATCTATAACAGAATTTAATTAAAAAAAAGAAGCAAATACCCTTATATTTATTACTGAAATGAAACAATCAAAAGTCAACAAACCTTCAAAACTTTGGGCATTTGAGGGTGACTCATGGTCTTGTCGATGACAACACCACGAACCAACATGGAGTCCTCCATACGACCTCCAACCTTACCCTCTACTTTGATCAGTTCAAAATTCACATCACGCTTTTCAAGATCAGCTACGGAGAGGATTGCCTAAAACAGATGATTTAAGTTGTATATATTTACTAACATAAATTGTGTTTCATCCATTCTTAATAACGTAAGAAAAAAAAAAACATTTTTATTTGTTGCCTTTAACACATATCTATATATCTACAACAATCAGAAATACAAAATGAAAATATTATAATAAACATATGGAATACCTCAGACACAGCCAAGGACGATTTCATTATAAATCAAAACACTAATGTGTTAATGTGAGTCATCATAAGTATCCATATAGGAGAGAAATAATCTTAAGAAAAATGTTTTACTTTTTGTTTATAGTAATATTAATGGCAAGGTATATTAAAAGAACAATTTAATTTATGGCCTAATTTTATATATTTTTATTTACTACTACCTGACCCGACAGACCTCGTTCTGTCAAATCAAATGTGTAAGCACTAAACCCAATTAGAAAAATGTTTTTACATTTATGTATTATCAAAAAAGGTGAAAAGTTTTTATTTTTTTGCATATATGATATACTTACATCAACAGCTATCTCTGCCATCAGTCTGTGACACTTCACCACAACCTTGCTTCCGAGCGTAGTCATGGCAACTTTAATCAGATGTTCCCTTGTACCTTTGTTAACTGGGAAAGCTTCGCTTATGCTGTCTAAATGAGCTAAAGCTGTTGCTGCGGCAATTTCAAAACCATCGGCAATACGAATTGGATGGATACCTTTGTCTATTAGGTTGGATGCTTGTTCCAACAGTGCACCTAAATAAAGAAATATTTTGCTACAAATATTACATTTTTAAATGTTATAAATGCATGCATCAATATAAGTATAGATTGAAATATTTACTATGGTTTAGACAGAAAAGTTTTTAAGCATTTAATTACTAAAATTTTAAGTATATATTTTTCTAAACTTTAGAAATTTAGCAACTCATCCTTACTGCGTGAAAAGTAGGGAATTAAATAAACTTACCGGCCAAAACTACAACGCCTGTTGTTCCATCACCAATTTCATCATCTTGACTCTGAGCAAGCTGTACCATAAGTTTACCAATTTGGTGCTCTACATCCATTAATTTCAAGATAGTGGCACCATCATTAGTGACTGTCACTTCACCATCTGATGACACCATCATCTTGTCCAAGCCCCTTGGACCAAGAGATGTGCGGAGAATGCTCGCAATTTGCCTTGCGGCTTGAATGTGAGACTGTAAAGATTTGTTTGTTCGGTCTTATATAAATGTCATGTAATAGTGATTTGTTTTTAAAATAAAAATTACATGAGAAATAAATGGAACATCTCAGACACAGCCAACAATGTGTCTTTTATATACAGGACATTCAGATTAATTGACTTGTAATTTTTTCTGTACAAGGTAGGTACTTATTACCTTGATCAATCACAAAGTTTCAAGCTTAGGAAATAAAGACTTTCAGAAATAAAAATATCAAACTTTGATAAATATAACCTCAACTTTTAGGCATCAGACTCATAGTTACATTGTTTTGTTACGTTTGTTAATCAGAAATACTAGAATTGTTATTTCGTTATCATATGTGTCCATTAAAGGTTATTTTTTACATACCTATCCATAGTAAAGCAAAAAATGCTACTCACAAATTTTGCTTTACAAACATGAACCAGATTACGAATATTTTAAGAACATCTTATTTTTTAAGTTTTATTATGTGTCAATTAAATAAAAAAGTAGTTTATCTAATAGTTTGGAGACAAAAGGCAAAATATATTGCAGATTGATCATCATGTGACTCAACATATGACATTTTCACTGCTATTTTCTCTAAAAATATACATCTTTTTCATTATTTTTGTTCATTTTCTTACAATTCATGGCAAAAATAATTGCTATAATTAAAGGAAATAGCACTTTTCTGATTTTTTTTCACATAAATAAAATAGATACGTGAACTCCTTCGTAGGTTGTTCTTATTATTTATATTTCCTCAACAATAAGGAACAACATTAATTTAGATGGAATGAGTTAGTTCATATACAATATATTAATATGTTACCCTTTTCTGTGATAAAAAATAAATGAATTAATTACCTTCAGCGCATCGATACCGGTTAACCGTTTTTGGTTTTCTTGGTCCCTTAATATAATAAATGGTCGACCAAATTCATCAAAGGCCACTGTTCCTGGAAACATGGACATTTTTCACAATATTTTAACAACACGAATTCAGGATTAAAATAGATTGATAAAATAAAATTTTCATTTCCCCAAGGATCAAGATTGGAGAAAACAAACGGACCCACAGATTAAAGAACGAACGGATCACAGAATTGAGAATACAGATTATATTTGACAGTATTAACTTTGGCTATTAAGAATATGTGCTTGTAAAGTTGTTAATTGTTTTTAAATATTGAGTCTAGTACACACGAGACCTATTATCCGATATTTTTTATTTCATACTAATTTATTTATATATATTTACGAAAAAAAATATTTTATTTATTGAGTTTCATATCTGTTTTAAAATGATAATTTAATAACAATAAATTTTAAACTCACTCCTAATGGTAATAGGATTTTTTCATCATTAATTTCTCGGTTGTTTTGTTTAAAAAATAATTTTGTGGTTTGCGAAGTTCGAATATGTATTTAGATAATCATAGGCTACAAATTTGTAGAAATAAGAAATAAAATAGAAATTATAATCGAAGTAATCTTATTTTTCAATGTTTATAATTACTTTTTTACAGTTGCTTGTATTAACTGACTTGAGATTCAACTCTGTCACAATTCTTTTATATTTATAGATATAGATCGATTTGTACATTAAACGTGCGTGTGTGTAAGCTTGAAGATTAGTGAAGCAAACTGTGTTGTGACCGAAAATATGGATAAAGAATCTTTAGCATGGAAATTTATGCAGAAAATTACTAATCAAAGTTATATTATAATAAATATTGCCCTATGTTTAGCCTTTATTTTTAATAAATGTGTAGATAGCGGTACATTTCTCGATTTAATGAAACATACTAAAGTAGTACCTTTGATTAAAAGTGATGATAAAGTTGAACCTGTAAATTATAAACCCATTTCAATATTACCTGCATTATGCAAAATATTAGAAAAAATAGTTTAAAAGCAGTGAAGTACTTTCTTTTATTATAACAATATTATGCTTAGTGAACAATATGGCTTCATCAAAGGTAAATCGACAATTAATGTGGGTGCTGCGCTTCTTAGGCACATCTTCGATACATGAGAGAAATCGCAGAATGCTATTGGTGTATTTTGCGATTTGTCTAAAGCCTTTGATTGTGTAGATCACCAAACACTTTTACTTAAACTGAATTACTTTAGCATTCAGGGTGCTGCGCTTGATTTTGTTTCTTCCTACCTTAATCAGAGAATTCAGAGGGTTGATATAAATAATATAAATCTTCTGGATCTCTTTTAAAAACGAGTGTTCCACAAGAATATATTCTTGGCTCTTTTTATCTTAATATAATATACTAATGATTTAAAGATCTATCACAAAATGTACTGAGTTCAATGCTGACGCATCGCTGTTTCTAGCATTTTCTGCAGTTGTAATTACTTCTATGTAAAGTTTTATACTAAATTATTTAAAAAAAGTATGTGATTACGTTTCATTTGAACTGACGTATATTCTGGTATAAATTTTACGTAATAATATTAATGTCTTAGGGATATATTTACAGCTAATTCTGAACGTTTTTAATAGTTTTTAAGACTTTGAAAAGGATTTTTTTTGTAGAAATCCAATACATATCTTCAAATTCTGAGGCCGCTATAAGCTCAAACACTATATGGGAGATATTATTATGTATATTTCATTTCGTTTGCTTAGTATAGTATTTCAATCCATGAGCTTGAAAAACTGCCGTCGCGCATTTTATTAAAAACTTGCTTCGGAATTTTGGCTTTATTTCAATTAATAATGAAAATTTGCGAAAAGCGAGGCCGCTATAAACTATATTAATAACTATTGTCCTCCACAAAATAAGTCAAAATAGTCGGAGAGTTTCAGTTTCTATGAATAAGAACGCCAAAGATAGGCATTAAATTGAAAAATCACGGTCATAATGTATTTAGGCCTCTTAACTTCCTACGTAAAGAAATCATGTGATATTGTACTCTTTGCTGGTAATACCTCCTTAATTTTAAAGTTGACCTAAATAAACCAAATTATGACGAAGTAAACAATGCATGGTCGCATAATACTTCGCTGGTTTGAATTAAATAACCTATTATTTAATGCTAAAAAAAAACAAAATGTGTCGAATTTATATTGCCTAACGTAAAAAAGCAAAATTTTAGTCTGATCTCGAATAATGAAACATTAGAAATAGCTGAATCAGCAGTATTTTTGGGTATGACATTAAAATCGAAGCTCCAGTGGAACTCCTCTCACTTGCAGGTAAACTCAGCTCGGCGCCTTTGCACTTGCAGTTAGAAATCTAACGGATATTAACACTACCCGACTTATATATTTTAGTTATTTTTTACCCCCGACGCAAAAACGACGGGGTGTTATAAGTTTGACGTGTCTGTGTGTGGCATCGTAGTTTCCGAACGGATGAACCGATTTTGATTTTGTTTTTTTTGCTTGAAAGGTGAATTAGTCGGAACTCAGAAGCGTTCTTAGCTATGTTTGATGAAAATGACCAAGATGGCAGCCGCCACAAAATGGCGAATTACATGTCGGAGTTTTTTTTTTAATTTTTAATTTACCCATATATCATACAGAATACTTCTTTGGGGCAGTGCCGCGGAAATTAATTCTATATTTATTCTTCAAAAGAGCAGTACGGGCTATTTATGATCTAAGAGCTCGTGGTTCCCTGCGAGATGTTTAAAAAGAAATGGTATTCTTACGGTTGCATCACAATATATACCTACTGTGTAATATGTTATTTGTTCGCAAAAATTTAAGTGATTACATATTTAAAAAATAGTGATAGATGCACAATAAACGCTAGGAATAGAAATAAGCTTGTTACGCCTAGCTTTCAACTCCAAAAGGTGAATAAATCCTTCATGGGCCTAAATAATAAGATTCCACAAACTGCCCTCGATTTACCTTTTCAAAAATTTTAAGATAAAATTAAGAATGTTTTTATTATATGAATACTGTTCAAGAGTTTCTTGCTGATGGGAATATGTGGAATTAATATATATTGATTTATATGCGTGCAATCTGTAATCTATACATATAATAAAATTGTAACTAAGTCGAATCTGTACATTAAATATTTTTTGGGAAATCTAATTGAAATAGACATTATTATCGATACAGTCCGAATCTATAGTTTTTAGAATTTTTGTCTGTCTGTTACCGCATCACGAGAAAACCACTGGACAGATTTTGATGAAATTTGGTATGATGATAGCTGGTTATGGGGGTCAACATATAGGATACTTTTTACCGCGGGAAGATATTTCATTTCTGAGAAAAAATGCATATATGTAAATACCTAAGAATTTGGTTTTGGTCATCTGAACGCGGGCGGAGCCGTGGGCAATGCTAGTAACTTCTATATTTAAAAGAGCAACAGATGAGTTTCTCTTGGGCTCAACTGTTTACCGAACCAGTGGTAGCTTCCTCACGGACTGACTACAATCACGCTCTAAATTCTAAATTGATGATTCAAAAGTGCTTATGTAATAAGTCTATTTGAATAGTTTCATTTCATTTCATTTACATTAAAATTAAGACATACTTTTTTCATACCTAAGTCTATTAAATTAATACATTCCTATAACTAATTTAGTTCTAACTGGTCATAAAATGGTTGAAGGGCTGGAGAGTGACTTTTTACTGCGGGAGATTATTTCATTCCCACGGGAATACACGTTATAATATAACCAAAAAAAATGATCAGGGTTTCTGAAAAAAAAAAAACATAGTGACCAGTCATATTTTATTGGAGTAAATAATTCTATATACAATCCCAGTGTCCTTGAAACCATCCAACGGTGAGATTGATTTTGGATTTTGATATATACTGATGTCAACATACATGTCTGTTTAACCGTCTTAAAGCTAGGAACATAAAATAACACTTGTGACTACTTCTACATTGTCAGCTCCTGCAAAGAGAAAGAATAGTATTTTAAATATGTCATTTTCATTACTCACAGCAACTCGCTCTTGCTTTGCTCAAGTGCATGCATAGGGTACAAATTTGTTCAAAATTTCATGAGTTTTAATTCTTTTTCTAAAATAAGAGTAGCCAAGTTACTCCTTATAGCATCAGCTATCTGCCAGTGAAAGTCCCGTCAAAATTGGTCCAGCCGTTTCAGAGATTAGCCAGAACATAACTGACAGACAGGCAAACATTTTAAATATAGTTTTTTATTATTAGTACTGTATATACTTTCATTAACATTAAGTAAAGCTGTTATTTTGACATTACAAACAGACACTTCAATTTTATTTATGATTGTCTTTACAGATGAAAGTTTTTTAGTATTACATACATAATTCTAATTCTTTTACTTATGTGGCAACACAAATTTTTATTACAAAGCATTTCATACCATTATAGCATTCACAATATCCGATTGGTTATTCTTCAGAGCACGTACAGCCTTTGCTCGAGACACATTGGCTTGGGTCATTACTATCTCCACATCCTTCTCATCAACTTCAGTCTCGTCAACACCCTCTTCGTCTTCTTCCTCCGCGATCGGTGCCACTGTCTGGGAACACCAATTATTTAGTTAGGCTAATTGCTTAGTTGATATATACTAATATGTACATAGCTTCATTCTTGAATAAATATAATCAATTTTACACTCCTAAAACAACGACAACATAAATATAAATACTTACACAAAAGCAATACAACTATGAATAAAATCATAAATTATACAAACAAAAAGAATGCTATGACAAAATGGAGATTACATATTACAAAAAGCAATTTCATAAAAACAAGAGATAATTTTTGAAAATACATAACACTCACAGTGCCCGCAGTTGCAGTCTCATTACCAGCTGCTGCCGTCTCTGGAGCCTTGAAGCGCTCTGCTGCAGCCATAGTGGCTTGTTGTGACAGATCCTCAATCTTGGCCTCACCAAACACAATGTATGTGTCAGAGTGTGGGTTCTTATATACATCTGGAGAGTTAATAACAAAGAGAATGTTCTTTGACTTTCGGATTGTAACCCTGTTGACACCTTGCACCTGGATTTTTAAAAATGTAAATTTTTTGATATTAATTTTTTAATATTTAGCACACTGTGAATTAATATTAGATATAGTATATTAAAATAATTGATAAAATTTAAATTCAAAATGGCTACAACCATGTGGTTAACCTAATTGTTTTTTGAATATTCTGACATTTTTTGATAAATTATCAAACAGTAGCACAAAAACTAAATGCTGCTATTATTTAATATATATTTTTTGTATGTGCAAAAATATCATAATTTAAAATTGCATCATACATTACACATTCTTTACTATATAGAAGTAATAAATATAAAACAAATAATAAATCAATTTTAACAGCAAATTTTCACTGCTTTACTGTAAACAAGAAAATAATGAGACTTACAGGTTTAAGGCCAAGTTTACTCATGATTTTGCGAGCCTTCTTCTCCCCACGTGACTGTTTGGCTTTAGACACAATGTCAATTCCAGCAATGGGATTGGTGATGCCACCTGCTCCTGGTGCTCCTGAAAATGATGTAAATGATAAAATAAAAATGTGCATGTGTGTGCAATTCACACACTGTAGAAGTGAAATTTCAGAAAAGTAAACTACGAGAGAATGAGATGAACATATTATAGAGTATCAGGAGTAGGATAATTGTAAGGTTTAGTTGTTTTTGTACTAAGTTTAAAAATTCTTTTACATTATATTTAACATATATTACATAACATTTTATTCAGTATTATTTTTCTTTTCCTGTGTAATGTATTTTATCTCACACTCTCGCCGGCTTAATCCGATATATTTGCTCGTCTCTTTCTCATATCGCATTTTTTGTTTCATAGAGTTCAAACCACAACGATTCTAATGAAGTTTCACTTCAAAAATAAAAATTACAAATATAATTACTACCTAAGTATTATTTTGACTTAACCGTTTCCCTGTTCCATGAGTCATATATGATTTCGATTGTTTAACTATTGTGTCTACTTTGCGGACAGTTAATCTGTTAAGGCTTATTCAAAAAGCAATAATAAAACTTTGTTTGAAACTTAATACATAGAACAAAAGTAACATTGTAAAATATATATTTTTTTAATAAAAGTGAATAAAGGTAATTAAATGAAATTAGTATTGCTATTGGTCACAGAACCAAAGTAACACATTTTCACCTAATTTGTAAGTACCATATGGGTCTTATCAAACAGATCAAGTGAGCAACTTCATACTTCAAAGATATTAATTAGCCCATAAAAGGCTTCATTCATTTTTTTGCACTACTTCAGATTAGCTTGACCATATTGTATCATAATCTATACTAATATTATAAAGAGAGAGAGTTTCTTTTTTTTAAACGCACTAATCTCAGGAACTACTAATACGATTTGAAAAATTTCTTTGTGCATTAGATAGCCCGTTTATGGAGGAAAGCTTTAGGCTTTATATCATATAATATATATTATAATCTATCTATTCTATACTAACCATTAAAACAAGTCTAGGGAAGAATCCAAATGAAAGGAGGATGAGTCGCTAGTATGATAATAAGTGTCTCACTATCTTTAGTAATAGCAAATACTGAAAACACTAATTTTAAATTTTGGATTTGTTTCTTCAAAAATTTAAGTACCTGCATCTTCCAATTCTGGAATAGTGTCATCAGAGTCACTGTCTGATGAAGCAGTTTCTTCCTTGCGCTTTTCAGTCATGGAGGCAGTAGCCTTGTCTAATTCTGTCAGTTCTGGCATTTTCAACTTTTAGTGTTATTCCTAAACAAAATAATGCAAAATCTTAAATTATTAAAAAAAATAATGGGGAAAAATAATGTGTAGGTAAAAAATGTAATTTGATATACATATCGATAATTTAGGTTACTACTATATATTAGTGTTTTGATATTATACTATTTATTAGTTTTGATAATTTATAATGTAATAAAATACATATTTATCATTTATTGTTAAAGAGACAATATAATTTAATTTTCATCACATACAATTCAAAAATATTGTGAGAACCATGCTTCTATTATTTCTAAAGATTTTTTATTACGAATCTTATTTATTTGCAAGTTTCAGCAACTTTCGAGGTACTGTCAAAATTGCAGAAAAACTATAGTTTATACATTATTGACACAGTAGAAGAAATATGCAGGCGTAAATGAATATAGTATCTAACTTATTGATTCAACATAATGCCGCAAAAATGGGCGCGGAGTATGCATTTATTACACTAAAGAACTGAAATAATTCGCTCAGAACAATTATCACAAACCGGTAATCATAAAATATATTTAAAAAATCACTAATATATCTCGATTTATTAAGCATATCTGGATTATTTACCTTAATCAAAGGAAATTTGTGAAGGAAAAGAGACTGCGGTATTTTATCCGATTTGACAAGGAAATATTGTTGCCCTATACAAAATCGAGAAACACAATAATAACCATTTATAATCTGTATAAGTTAGATTATAAAAATTTCCAATTTCAAGCAATTAAAAATAAAAAAATTAAACTCTATTTAAATATATTTCATTATCAACTGTTGAGATTAGGTAGCATTCAATATTACAACCAGCAATATTATTGTAATGTTATTGACTTAAGTGATGCGGTCGTTATAATTTATCGAGCATCGACTCCTCACATCCACACGTCACACACATTGCATTCCGACTGTTTCTTATATAGGAAAGGAATTATTTTGATTTGTGTACATTTAAATATAATGTTTTTATTTAACTTGGGGCCTTCAATTGCTTTGTTACGTCTTAATTTCTCAGTAACAACGTTTTGCAAGATCTCAATGTCTAAAAAGGTGCACTTTATGAAGCGTTGAAGAAAATAGCTACAATCTTATTCTCAACCAACAATATCATTTTACGGCTCATTATCTATGTCTAGGCAAAAAGTACCATTAAACCAAAAACAGAATCCTCTAATCTCAAGTAATTTGTAAACGTCATTTTTTTGACACGTAAAAGTTCGATATCATACAACACTAGTATTATTTTTTTGATTTGTTATTCAATCCGCGTTTCTTTTTTCTTGTACAAGGCCACGACTGCTCCTTCGTTTTTCTTAAAAGCGACCGACGACGTTGTTTTTTCCCAGCTTGTCAATTTTCTGTCAATTTTATATTAGTTTTTATAAGTCTATATCAGTTTAATAAATAATTAATTAATGAGTATGTCGTCCATAGTAATAGTTTAAAGTGTTGTATGATAATATAAGTTCAAAGTGCGTTTGTTATTTTGTTGAGTGATTGTGCGAAAATGTCTCTAGAAGAAAAATTCAACGCAGCGGTAAATGTTATTAGAAGTTTACCTAAAAGTGGTACGTATTTTCTTTAGTAGACTTTGTAACGGCTTCAATATTTTTTTATTCTTTTACTACCTACCTAATTAGATCATTCGCTATTATTTTTAAGAATGTATTTTATATCTTTATAATAAAGTTGTGACCTTAATTCCAATTTAAAATGTAAAATGTAGTGCAGATATATCATATACAAACAATAATATATATTTTAGCTTTAAATACATTAATAACAACAATTTAAAAGGCAGGAGGCTGTTTAAATATATTTACATTACATGCTTCTAAAAGTCACCATTTTCTATAATTAATTAAGAAAAAAATCTAGATGTGAATAAATATGTAGAAATGATGTATTGGTCATACATTTTTATGTATTTTTTTCAGTGATATATAAAATATTATTTAGTTTAATATTTAAACAAAGGAACAAACAATTATAATGATAAAATAAACCTTGCTACTTATAATGTAGACTGTTGGTCTCATTTAGTTATTATGTGCATATATTATATTATACATGCGGAGGTAAAGTTCAAGTAACATATATTAAAACTAAAGTACCCACCAGTTATTTTTAAATTCTTGTACTGTAAATGTTATTAAAAAGAATGTTATTAGTAATTAATCAAATTATATTTCAATAAAACTGGGTCAATAATAGCTCTCTAATGTGTTCAATTTCATACTATATACATTTTTAAAGCTATTGAATAAATACATATGATGATTAAAAGAAATTCTAATAGGACTTTGAACTGCAAATAGCATACTAAAATTATACAAAAAATGAAATCAAAATACTTTCCTTTAGTAGGTATGCGAAGAATGACCTTACTTCAATTTAGGTCTCAATAAATAGGTAGTAATTGTAAATGTCATGTCTAGTAGTTTTATTTTAATCTAGATTAATCTAGATTATGATCATAGTTAGCAGCTGATCATAGATATTTTAAAATAAAAGGTTAGAGTACCTTTTTCTTTTACTTCAAGCTGCTCTTGAGGTATAAGTGATAATGCTATTGTATAAAAAATAAAAGAGGTTAGATACCCACAAATTATGTACTCTTTTTTTACATTATTTTTTATGTCTTGCTGATTTAAAAAAATATGTTTTGATTACCAACTGTTACTTAAGTACTCATATAGGGTGGGAGCTACAATATTTTGTAATTTATCTGATAACACCCCACTTACACTCATGTAAGGTGATATTAAGAATCATAAACATGATAAGAATACATTTTTAAAATATTGATTTTGACTTTTGAAGATAAATTATGGTCATTAATGATGCAGGGACTTACTTACATATGTGAAGTCTGTAGTCAACAAATGATTCATTATTTTCTGAATTGATTTATTATACATACATTAATACATACATTTTAAAGATATTGTAGCTTTTTATAGTTTGCTTTCAATATGGAAAGGGGCTTATGCTTATCTTAGAAAGGGGATCTAATTCATTGATAGTGTCTTATAATATTAAATGAGCAATTCTTGTATGTGTATAAATTTATATTTAATGTATCTCAGAAACGGAAGTAATGGCTTGGATCAAATTTTGTGTTTATATAAGCTTTTGGCTTTTCAAGTTTATTTATATATGTGTCTTTTCTGAAAAAACACAATATTTATATCTTTTCTTAAAAATGTAGACCCAGGTTCTGACTAATACTTAAATACCTACCTCTAATGTTTGGGCCTTGGGGTGTAATAGACATCTAAGTCAACATATATAATACTTTTGTCAGCCTGTTATAATTCATGTAACTCAAATGTATATGCAACAACTGATTTCATTTTATTTGTTTTGCCAGTGTTTTATTTGAATAGCTGGACACTTTAAACACATTTACTTATTTAAATATTGATTCATTACAGCGCTAGTCCGTCCTTACATAACAAAACTATGTGTTTTCCAGTAAGTAATTGTTCTATAGTTAATGTCCTTGTTGAATTAAACGTGTTGTAAGAAATTATAAAGTTTTATATGAATATTTATCTTATTTATCTTATTTATTCTTAACTAGCGAGCGATTCACACTCGCTCCACTCGGGTTCGTCCCTAGTTACGTTTTAACGTTTAGTATAGACTTCTCAGAGATGAGATATTTTCCCGCAGTAAAAAGTATCCTATATGTTGAACCGGTTAACTAGCTATCATCATATCAAATTTCATCAATATCTGTCCAGAGGGTTTCTCGTGATGCGGTCACAGACAGACAGATTCGGCCTCTATATCGATAATAATGACTATTTCAATAAGATCTTCCAAAAAAAATATTTAATCTACAGATTCGACTAAGAATTTTATTATATGTGTACATAGATATGTAATAAATATATACTATTTATACTTAAAATGATGTAGGAAGCAATGAACGGAAACAAAACAAAAATCGTAAGCTTTGGCCTTTCACTATTCAATGTATTTATATATTTTTTTTATTCAATGTATTTATTATTTGACGACACGTTTGGCTCAGTTTGTAGTGACTCTACTTGCTGTGCCAGTGGTCGCGGGTTCGAGTCCCGCTGGAGGCATTCATTTGTGTGATGACGAATGTTTGTACTTCAGTCATGGGTGTTTATATTTATAATATGTATGTATTTAAAGTTATATATGTGTAGTGTATCAACTATCTGGTATCCATAACACAAGCCTCGTAGCTTACCATGGAACTAGATGGTGCTGTGTGTTAATGTCAAAAAAAAAAAAATATTTGCGCTCATCATCAAAATATTAATAGGTACTTTTAATGAAGTTTAAAATCTAAAATATTGGAAGTTCATTTATAAGTTATTTTACTTTGATAAAGTATTATTCGTAAAATAATCACATTGATAAATGCCAAGGATTAAAAGATAATTTTTATAGAATGAATGCTCTTATCGCATACCTACTCGTATATGTATTACTCAATTTGAAGGACTCGTTTTAAGGAAGGTCAACAGTTTGAAAAGACTTTATTTTAAGATTTGTAAAAATCAAAATTTCATTAAGACGAGTTCCTTATTAGATCTTGCTAATATTATAAATACGAATGTTTGTGAGGATGTATGGATGTATAGATGTATGGATGTTTGTTACTCTTTTACGCAAAAACTACTGAATGGATTTTAATGAAACTTTACAATAACAAAAGTTATACATCAGAATAACACATAGGCTACTTTTTATCCTGGAGAAATGTACGGTTCCCGTGGGATAGATTTGTTTTTGTTTTTCTAGAGGTGCTAGTATCGAATTGGTTTTTTTTTTTACCAGGTGTAGTGCTTGATTAAAAAAAAGCACAGACTTCGGTTTTTTTTATTATATGTATTAGTATAGATTTAAAATCGACTCACTCGGCTCTCCTATTTTTTTACGCCAAAGTGTTCGATGAATATGCGAGATTGCACCCAAAATTTTTGCTCTATAGTAATTTAAAGATTTTTTTAATATTTATTTGTCATTTCATTTATCCTAGTACGATAGCAGAGTGGACTGTGGAGCAACCCCATGGTTGCTGTGATCTGCTTCGGCAGACCTACCGTCGGGGCGTCGTGGTTGAGTGCGTAAGCGATCCTGCGACACCCCATTAAGACGGGGGAAGGTTTTGTTGGGTTTTAGTGGGTAGTACTGGCTTTTCTAACCGTTGAGTCCCACATAACCACCTATGTATAAAGATGGTATGCGTAAATGCATTTCCCAACATAAAAAAATGATTACGTTAGGCATAAATGGGAAATATATGTTCGTTTTTTAATTCAACCAATGAATGGCCTTCCCTTCAAAACCTACTTTCAGTTTCTCATTTGACCATGGCTGGCCGGGAAATGTGTAGGTACTGGGTAGGTTCAAAGTTATTATAAGAATTTTACAACCATATATCAATGCTTATTCTGTAGAAAAAAAATATGTATATCTGAACAATAAGTATTGTATCGAAATGGTTTCTATGAAGGTTTCAGCGAGACTCAAACATTACGCATTGTAATAAAACGCTATATGGATGTAAGAATAGGGAATGTGCGTGTTTTCTTTTTTTTAATTTTTTTATACAATACCTGACATCGTTATATAATTGTAAAAAAACATATCCAGCTCCAAAAAAACTAAAATTTACTTAGTATAAAAAATTAAAATAAACTATCATACCGATACGGATACTTTACACGCCCGCCATTTCGTGCGCTTGGTGTGACGTCAAAGTATCGTACATAGAAAAATGACCACTTTAGTTTGAAGCGACAAAATCGCTAATCGCTCTGTTGTTATAGTAATTTGATCTCATGTTCGATCTGACCGATTTCTTTCAACTAATTTGAATTTCCCACCTATATTTGCACTTTTTAATAATTATTTTCTTAATCAAACATAAATGACTTTAAAAAATATTGATATAGACTTAATTCAAAAACAGTAAAGATTATAAAAAAAATATTTCACCTTTATTTAAATCACATGCGTATTCCTTATCATAGTTTCATTTTTGCCTTATTGATCAAGTAGCGGACGCCGCGAAAGCAACTCAGAACTCTATCTGTAAACATAATATACATATAATTAGCATTGCCCTCGGCTTCGCCCGCGTTCAGATGACCAAAAACCAAATTCTTAGGTTTTACATATTAGTATACTCTTACTTTGCAGTTTTTGTATTTTTCTCAGAAATGAGCTATTTTCCCACGGTAAAAAGTATCCTCTATGTTGACCCGGATAAGCAGCTATCACCAAACAAAATTTCATTTCATTCTAAAAACTATAGATTCGGCCTCTGTATCGATAATAATGTTTATTTCAATAAGATTTTCCAAAAAATATTTAATGTACAGATTCGGCTTAGTTACAATTTTATTATATGTATAGATAATTAACAGTGATTTATTTTTAATTTCTGAATTAGTTTAAGTCTAACGCGTGCAACCATACGACAAGTTTTCTATGTTAATATAAACGCAAAATGCATCCAGTAGTTTTCCGTGAGAGAGAATTTAAACCGCTCTAATATACCGTTATTTATAAAACACCTAGATGACAAGACTTTGTATTGAAGAAGCTATAATTATTTAAATTTTATGCGAAAAGTTCATAATGCCCACCAGACCATAGTGTTCTTTTTATTTTTTATTTTTTTAAGTTCAGGTACGTACGAGTGTAAGATTTTCATGTAGATTTGCTTAAATTTGCCAGAATGTTCTCTATTTAAATTTTTAGTTTTTACAAATATTTACGTAGTAGAAATTAAAATGAGATATTTACGTCCAATGGAGTCTGACACAGGCAGTGGTCTTGTGTTTGTTTGAAAAGCCAAGTTATAAGTAGTCCTAGGTGGGTTGGGTAGTTAATCCTGAGTCGCGCACCTCTGATATTTTGATATGCGAATCATTTTCAACATTATTGCCATTTGCTTGCGGTGAACGAAAATATCGTGAGGAAACCTGCATATCTCAGAGAACCTTGTAAAATTTCGAAAGAAATGTGAACTCCGCCAACCTACACTTGGCTAGCGTGGCGTGGTGGACTATGGCCTGATCCCCACAATTTTCAATGCGAGGGAGGCCCGTGGCCAGCAATGGGACCTTTAAAGGGGCTAAAGGAAGAATGGAGTCTGAACTTGGAAACAATATGAGTACTATTAATTGTATGTACCTATGTATTCGGCCCTTTTAATGCATGAATAGCATGTACATGATTAAAAAAAAAAACAAGTTCCGTTTGCAAAAAATTATTCACAATTAGCTAAAAATAAAAAAGGGATTTAGTTTTTAAATATTATATTATATTAGTTGTAAAATACCGATCTAAATTCGTCAAATAATAAAGTGTGATTTTTTGGTATTACCTTCAGAATATTATTAAAAAAAATCAAACATCGTGGCAAACCCTTTCCAGGCACCCTTTTCATGAAATCATAATTCTACTTACGTTATAGTATAAAAGCTGATTTTTATATAAAATACTTGGGTAATAATTAGATGATTTATAAGACTGCTAGCATAGCATTTATTACACACCATCCGTGTACCTGCCAAAGCCACCATAGCCTGAACTTCATAATGGTTCATTGTTCTTATCTGTGTTGGGAGCATGCGCTGACAAACTTTCAGCCTTTATAAAATGACGAAGGTCTGGCGTTCACGGGCTCTTCCTCTATTAGTTTTGTCTTGTGTTTGACGTCTATACACCTGGCTTTGTCTTTTATTTTTAACCCTAGCATGCTCCTTTTGCATTGCAAATTTGTCCCTATTATTTTTCGTCAAAGCCCAAGTTTCACGATGATCCAGGCGTGATCGGTGTATAAAACTGAAAAAAATGTCTGTCAAAAATAACATGAAAAGGAAAATAATAACTTCTCATTTTTGGAAGTTGGCTGGTAAAATTTACAATTAGCTATGTTTTTAATTCACAATTTTCTATACTACAAAAAATCCATCAAATAGATACAAAAGATTCAAAAACTTAATTTGTAAGCGTAAATAAGAAATGAACTCTTTTTTTTCTGTATACCTTTCTTAATTCGGTAAAGATTTTGATAAAATTCGTGGAAAGAAACTTTTAATCGTGACGTATGATTAAAAAAAATAATTAAGTAAAAAAAAGTTTTATAATATTTTTCATTAGTATATTATAATTTATATAGAATATGATATTAATATTTAAACACAATAAAATTATAAATCAATAGTATATCCACAGTCCACACTAATATTATAATTATTAATGTAAAAGTGTGTTTGTTTGTTTGTCCTACGAGTACTTTCACGTCGAAACGGAGTGACATATTGGCGTGATTTTTTATGTGGAGATAGTCGGAGGGCTGGAGAATGACATAGGCTTGTTACTGTTCACCGCGGGAGATCATCTCATTCCTACGAAAAAACAGGTTACAATTTAACCGAAAAAAAAAATGATGAGAATTACCTACTTGAAACTTGATGTTAATGCACTTCAATACAATTAAATAAATATATGTCTTAGCATTTTTCGAAATTCATTCCATAAGGGGTATAAATAGGTGATGAAAGTTTGTATGAAACCTACGATTTTAGTTTTTTTTTATAGTATTAGCGCGAGCGAAGCCGCGGGTTCTGCTAGTACGTATATGTTATAGCGATTATAAACAATTGTAGCGACAAATGGCTGTTTTTATATTTTTAACTAATTATTATAAAAACAATCGTGTTCTTTTAACAACGTTCATTTATAATGATATTATATTTAAATAATCTTGTCCATCTCTCTACAGTAACACGTTTTTGTTAATTGTTTTTTAAGTTACCATGTAACGAAATCTTGCAAGTCCATTTTAATCTAATTTTAAATATCGTATTAATTTTAACTTTTTAATGCTTACATGTCATTAATGCATGAGAAATCCGGACAACAACAGGATAATTTATTATCTTCGAGTCGCTATAAAAACGAATAATAAAAAAAAAAAAATTTTTTTTTTAACGTTCGTATTTGATCAACGAAGTTAATATGTTTACTACATACATAGAGTAAAAGTCACATTCATAACAAGTACATGTACTATGGTACGGAACCCTTTGTGTGCGAATTCAACTCGTACTTGACCGACGTTTTTATTAGAAATTTATATAGCAACTAGCATTGCCCGCGGCTCCGCCCGCGTTCAGATGACCAAAAACATATTTCTTAGGTTTTACATATTAGTATATGTACTCTTACAATGCAATTTTTGTGTTTTTGTATTTTTTCTCAGAAATGAGATATTTTCCCGCGGTTAAAAATAGCCTATATGTTGACCCGGATAACCAGCTATCATCATACCAAATTTCAAAAATCTGTCCAGTGGTTTTCTCGTGATGCGGTAACAGACAGACAGACAAAAATTCTAAAAACTATAGATTCGGACTCTGTATCGATAATAATGTCTATTTCAATTAGATTTTCCAAAAAATATTTAATGTACAGATTTGACTTAGTTAGAATTTTATTATATGTATAGATAGATGTAGTAATTTTAATAACAATATTAATAACACTTTATTTTTCAAAAAGTTCTACACTTGTGAATGCACTTTATACTAACCTTTTTTTTTTTTAACGTTGGGAAATGCATTTACGCACGAGGTGTGGGACTCACCGGCAAAGCCAGTACTACCCACTAAAACCCAACAAAGCCTTCCCCCGTCTTAATGGGGCGTCGCAGGACCGCTTACGCATTCAACTACGACGCCTCGACACTTTATACTAACCTCATTTTAGTTTTACATCAAAATAATGACATATTAGTCGATACGCCTCTGTTGCCGTACTTCCTAAGCCTATGTTACAGCAAGCAGCGCACACCTATATAAAACTATATAACTAAAATTAACAAAAATACTACATGTATTATACTTGTTTATTTCTTTATTTCCTCTACATATATAATTTAGAAAAGTATTTAAAGTAAATATGAATGTGTTATTGTACGTGCGCGTGCGCGTGTGCGTGTGTACATAGTAATGTAAAATATCAACTATATATATATATTATATATATATATATATATATATATATATATATATATATATATATATATATATATATATCAATTCCAAACACTAGTGAGTTTTTCATTGTTTTCATAACATCTTATTGTAATTATTAAATAAAACTATCTTTTCGGATTATTTCGCGGATTTATTTTGATTTTTGGTTCCCGACGTTTCGAATGCTTTACAGCATCCATGGTCACGGGAGAGACTGAGGTGTTACATGTCTTGAATGTATAGTTGTTACAGACAGCCTACCCACAATTAACAAAATGAAAGTTGCACCAATTACATTACAATATTTTAACTTTAAACATTTTTATAATTTTAATTATAATTGAATATGGAAAATTGTTTATTTAATTTTTGCTATTATTTTTATAATTATTACAATTTTAAAAATATTAATTAGTAATCTATATTTAGTGTTGCCATTATTATATTTATAACCATAAAGAAAAATATAAAATATAGTATTAATTATTTAAGCCATATAATTTAAAAAGTTAAAATTAATTAAGGATAATAATTTTAATTTAGTTTGCTATTATTTAAAAAACAAATTACTAAGCAACACTATTAATATATACTTTTACAAATGAAAAATGAAAAATATTAATCAGATAAGCTGTCATTTTGATCTACACAGTATGAACTTACTACATCTGCCTGTCTGTTATGTTTATATTTATTATTTGATTTTATTATATTAATAACAGGATCCCATGACGATGGTAGTACCCAGCCATCTTCCCTATTGAAATTTGGATGTTTTTTAATTTCAATGGCTTCTCGAATCATTCTTGGGCGATATCGGTTTTCTTTCGCCAGGATTTGAGGTCTATCGAAACGAATATAATGGCTTGGGCGGTCCTGGCTATGTTTGCAGACAGCAGATGTTGTATTGCGACGGTGCTTCACATCAGCTATGTGTTCTTTGACCCGGGTTCTAATGGATCGCTTTGTTTGTCCAATGTAAGAGAGCCCACAATCGCAATCAAGCTTGTAAACTCCTGCATCTTGTAGAGGGATGTGGCACTTGACAGGTGGTAAGAACTGACTAATTTTCCTTGGCGGCTTGAAGTAAGTTTTAATTGAAGCTCGCTTTAGAATGTAGCCAATCTTGTCAGTGACTCCTTTCATGTATGGCAAGACTGCAGGGACGCGCTCGACTGTGGCTGGTTTCACTCGGTCGCTGTGACGCAGGCGCGGCACTTGCAGCTTGTTGTCACGCAGAACTTGCTTGACATGTTGCAGTTCTCCGGCCAGGTGTTGCTCGTCACAGATCCCGCGCGCTCTCTGAAACAAAGATTTTCCCACGGTAGCTAACTGTGAAGGATGGTGGTGAGATTCACCGTTCAGGTACCTATCAGTATGGGTCTTCTTTCTATACACAGTATGACTCAAGGTGTTATCTGGGTTTCGTTTAACTAATACATCTAGGAAAGCTAAGGTATTGTCTGATTCTAATTCCATTGTAAATTGTATTTTAGGATTTATAGAATTAAGGTGTTCTAAGAATACAGTTATTTTATCAGATGGTAATATTGTGAAAGTGTCATCTACATACCGCTTGTAGAAACGGGGGGTCACGGGTGATGTGTTCAGAGCAGTCTCCTCGAAGCCCTCCATGAAGATGTCGGCTACGACGGGGGAGACTGGCGAACCCATGGCCACTCCATCCACTTGCCTATAGAATTCACCATTCCACAGTAGATAGCCGGATGTTAGGCAGTGTTTTAAAAGTTCAATGTATTCTATTGACATGTTGTGATCTAGTAGCTTCCTAGATATTATTTCAATACAGTCTTCCACTGGTAGGCTGGTAAATAAAGACTGTACATCGAAACTAACCATTGTTTCATTGTCCATGAGTTTTAGGTGTTTAACTTCATTGACAAAATGGTAAGAGTCCTTTGTGAACGCTCTTGTTAATCCTCTGAGTGGTGAGAGTACTTTTGCTACTAGTTTAGCCAATTTGTAAGTCGGTGAGTCGATCTGACTCACAATTGGACGTAGCGGAGCGTTAGTCTTGTGTATTTTCGGAAGTCCATACAACTTAGGTGGTTTTGCACATGATGGAATAAGATTTTTAACATCAAGATTTAATGTGTCGGAGTGTTCCTTAATTAGCTTTTTAGTATTATTTAAAACGGTGGTAGTTGGATCCGTTTTAACCTTTTTGTACGTGCTCTCGTCCGACAAAAGTTGTTTTATTTTATCATTATAATCTGATGTATCCATCACAACGGTTGCATTTCCTTTGTCTGCGCGTAGAACGGTGATGTCTGACCTATTGCGTAGGTTCTTCAACGCTAAATACTCTTGTTTATTGAGGTTTGGTTTGGGCCTAGTACTACGACGTAATAAAGACGAAACATCTTGACGTATGGCCTCCATATCCTCAGTTTTCATATTGTTTTGGGCCAGGGCATCTTCAACTGCGCAAATAATGTTTTCATAAGGAATGCGCGTAGGCGTTACAGCAAAATTCAAACCTTTATTTAGTACCTGAATAGTGGGTTCGTCTAACGTTTGTTTTGACAGATTGACAACAGCTTGAGGTCCGCACGAGTGTGTATCTGTGGTAGACGGGCGCGTTCCGTTATGCTCTATGGTTTTCTTTTTCTTTTTGATGTTTAATTTTTCAACGAGTTTTTGATATTTTAAAATATGTTTAATTTTGCACTGATTATATTTGGTTGTTTCACGCTTATTTAAAGTGTCAATGCAATCGTTGAAATCAGATGGTGTCAATACTGTCTTAACAATATTAGACGTCTGTTCAATGTCCCGGTCGTTTCTGCGTAGATCGCGGCGATTTTGTCGAATCACTGTCCGTAACAACTTAAAACTTGCCTGGTTTACGATCTTAGCGCTTCCTCGTATGTTCTTTTTGGAAGATATTTTCACACACGTAGGAATGAGACGATGATCACGACATCTCTTCAAGAAAGTTAACGATGTTAATAATCTTGCGCGCTTTGTCTTTAGATCTTCTAACCGGCGTATCTTGTTTGCGGTTTCCAGTCCGTACTGGTTCACATAATATTTTCTTAGATTTACGCGAATGTTTGACATTATTAAATAAAACTATCTTTTCGGATTATTTCGCGGATTTATTTTGATTTTTGGTTCCCGACGTTTCGAATGCTTTACAGCATCCATGGTCACGGGAGAGACTGAGGTGTTACATGTCTTGAATGTATAGTTGTTACAGACAGCCTACCCACAATTAACAAAATGAAAGTTGCACCAATTACATTACAATATTTTAACTTTAAACATTTTTATAATTTTAATTATAATTGAATATGGAAAATTGTTTATTTAATTTTTGCTATTATTTTTATAATTATTACAATTTTAAAAATATTAATTAGTAATCTATATTTAGTGTTGCCATTATTATATTTATAACCATAAAGAAAAATATAAAATATAGTATTAATTATTTAAGCCATATAATTTAAAAAGTTAAAATTAATTAAGGATAATAATTTTAATTTAGTTTGCTATTATTTAAAAAACAAATTACTAAGCAACACTATTAATATATACTTTTACAAATGAAAAATGAAAAATATTAATCAGATAAGCTGTCATTTTGATCTACACAGTATGAACTTACTACATCTGCCTGTCTGTTATGTTTATATTTATTATTTGATTTTATTATATTAATAACAGGATCCCATGACGATGGTAGTACCCAGCCATCTTCCCTATTGAAATTTGGATGTTTTTTAATTTCAATGGCTTCTCGAATCATTCTTGGGCGATATCGGTTTTCTTTCGCCAGGATTTGAGGTCTATCGAAACGAATATAATGGCTTGGGCGGTCCTGGCTATGTTTGCAGACAGCAGATGTTGTATTGCGACGGTGCTTCACATCAGCTATGTGTTCTTTGACCCGGGTTCTAATGGATCGCTTTGTTTGTCCAATGTAAGAGAGCCCACAATCGCAATCAAGCTTGTAAACTCCTGCATCTTGTAGAGGGATGTGGCACTTGACAGGTGGTAAGAACTGACTAATTTTCCTTGGCGGCTTGAAGTAAGTTTTAATTGAAGCTCGCTTTAGAATGTAGCCAATCTTGTCAGTGACTCCTTTCATGTATGGCAAGACTGCAGGGACGCGCTCGACTGTGGCTGGTTTCACTCGGTCGCTGTGACGCAGGCGCGGCACTTGCAGCTTGTTGTCACGCAGAACTTGCTTGACATGTTGCAGTTCTCCGGCCAGGTGTTGCTCGTCACAGATCCCGCGCGCTCTCTGAAACAAAGATTTTCCCACGGTAGCTAACTGTGAAGGATGGTGGTGAGATTCACCGTTCAGGTACCTATCAGTATGGGTCTTCTTTCTATACACAGTATGACTCAAGGTGTTATCTGGGTTTCGTTTAACTAATACATCTAGGAAAGCTAAGGTATTGTCTGATTCTAATTCCATTGTAAATTGTATTTTAGGATTTATAGAATTAAGGTGTTCTAAGAATACAGTTATTTTATCAGATGGTAATATTGTGAAAGTGTCATCTACATACCGCTTGTAGAAACGGGGGGTCACGGGTGATGTGTTCAGAGCAGTCTCCTCGAAGCCCTCCATGAAGATGTCGGCTACGACGGGGGAGACTGGCGAACCCATGGCCACTCCATCCACTTGCCTATAGAATTCACCATTCCACAGTAGATAGCCGGATGTTAGGCAGTGTTTTAAAAGTTCAATGTATTCTATTGACATGTTGTGATCTAGTAGCTTCCTAGATATTATTTCAATACAGTCTTCCACTGGTAGGCTGGTAAATAAAGACTGTACATCGAAACTAACCATTGTTTCATTGTCCATGAGTTTTAGGTGTTTAACTTCATTGACAAAATGGTAAGAGTCCTTTGTGAACGCTCTTGTTAATCCTCTGAGTGGTGAGAGTACTTTTGCTACTAGTTTAGCCAATTTGTAAGTCGGTGAGTCGATCTGACTCACAATTGGACGTAGCGGAGCGTTAGTCTTGTGTATTTTCGGAAGTCCATACAACTTAGGTGGTTTTGCACATGATGGAATAAGATTTTTAACATCAAGATTTAATGTGTCGGAGTGTTCCTTAATTAGCTTTTTAGTATTATTTAAAACGGTGGTAGTTGGATCCGTTTTAAACCTTTTTGTACGTGCTCTCGTCCGACAAAAGTTGTTTTATTTTATCATTATAATCTGATGTATCCATCACAACGGTTGCATTTCCTTTGTCTGCGCGTAGAACGGTGATGTCTGACCTATTGCGTAGGTTCTTCAACGCTAAATACTCTTGTTTATTGAGGTTTGGTTTGGGCCTAGTACTACGACGTAATAAAGACGAAACATCTTGACGTATGGCCTCCATATCCTCAGTTTTCATATTGTTTTGGGCCAGGGCATCTTCAACTGCGCAAATAATGTTTTCATAAGGAATGCGCGTAGGCGTTACAGCAAAATTCAAACCTTTATTTAGTACCTGAATAGTGGGTTCGTCTAACGTTTGTTTTGACAGATTGACAACAGCTTGAGGTCCGCACGAGTGTGTATCTGTGGTAGACGGGCGCGTTCCGTTATGCTCTATGGTTTTCTTTTTCTTTTTGATGTTTAATTTTTCAACGAGTTTTTGATATTTTAAAATCCCCCCCCGTTTCTACAAGCGGTATGTAGATGACACTTTCACAATATTACCATCTGATAAAATAACTGTATTCTTAGAACACCTTAATTCTATAAATCCTAAAATACAATTTACAATGGAATTAGAATCAGACAATACCTTAGCTTTCCTAGATGTATTAGTTAAACGAAACCCAGATAACACCTTGAGTCATACTGTGTATAGAAAGAAGACCCATACTGATAGGTACCTGAACGGTGAATCTCACCACCATCCTTCACAGTTAGCTACCGTGGGAAAATCTTTGTTTCAGAGAGCGCGCGGGATCTGTGACGAGCAACACCTGGCCGGAGAACTGCAACATGTCAAGCAAGTTCTGCGTGACAACAAGCTGCAAGTGCCGCGCCTGCGTCACAGCGACCGAGTGAAACCAGCCACAGTCGAGCGCGTCCCTGCAGTCTTGCCATACATGAAAGGAGTCACTGACAAGATTGGCTACATTCTAAAGCGAGCTTCAATTAAAACTTACTTCAAGCCGCCAAGGAAAATTAGTCAGTTCTTACCACCTGTCAAGTGCCACATCCCTCTACAAGATGCAGGAGTTTACAAGCTTGATTGCGATTGTGGGCTCTCTTACATTGGACAAACAAAGCGATCCATTAGAACCCGGGTCAAAGAACACATAGCTGATGTGAAGCACCGTCGCAATACAACATCTGCTGTCTGCAAACATAGCCAGGACCGCCCAAGCCATTATATTCGTTTCGATAGACCTCAAATCCTGGCGAAAGAAAACCGATATCGCCCAAGAATGATTCGAGAAGCCATTGAAATTAAAAAACATCCAAATTTCAATAGGGAAGATGGCTGGGTACTACCATCGTCATGGGATCCTGTTATTAATATAATAAAATCAAATAATAAATATAAACATAACAGACAGGCAGATGTAGTAAGTTCATACTGTGTAGATCAAAATGACAGCTTATCTGATTAATATTTTTCATTTTTCATTTGTAAAAGTATATATTAATAGTGTTGCTTAGTAATTTGTTTTTTAAATAATAGCAAACTAAATTAAAATTATTATCCTTAATTAATTTTAACTTTTTAAATTATATGGCTTAAATAATTAATACTATATTTTATATTTTTCTTTATGGTTATAAATATAATAATGGCAACACTAAATATAGATTACTAATTAATATTTTTAAAATTGTAATAATTATAAAAATAATAGCAAAAATTAAATAAACAATTTTCCATATTCAATTATAATTAAAATTATAAAAATGTTTAAAGTTAAAATATTGTAATGTAATTGGTGCAACTTTCATTTTGTTAATTGTGGGTAGGCTGTCTGTAACAACTATACATTCAAGACATGTAACACCTCAGTCTCTCCCGTGACCATGGATGCTGTAAAGCATTCGAAACGTCGGGAACCAAAAATCAAAATAAATCCGCGAAATAATCCGAAAAGATAGTTTTATTTAATAATGTCAAACATTCGCGTAAATCTAAGAAAATATTATCTTATTGTAAATCTGGCTAAAATGTTTTTTAATCTGTACAGATCTTTTAGAGACCTAGATGATAATATCTAACTAATTGTTAGTTAAGATCACGACAAGGACGACCGACGATCACGGAAGGACAGATGAAAAATAATGCATTTATTTATGTGAATATAGCTTTGAGGAACTAACTTTTGTATCCCTACCCTCTATACTATTTTTTCATTCAGATAAGATTTAAAAAAAATACATGTATGTATGTATGTATGTATGTATTCAGCTTGTAATCATCCCTTAAGGGGGCGAAAATGGGGATGAAAGTTTCTATGCGGAATCAACCCAGTAGGAATCAACCTAGTATTTTATAATTTTAGTCCTTCACTCAAAGATAATAACTATATACATTTGAGTGGGATTTCAAAATGTAACATTCGTAAAACGTTTCAACACGAACACCTTTTAAATGTTGCATAAGACATAACTCATTTGTAAATGCGTATGTTGCGTCCATCTATCGTATCGTCTAAAAAATACTCGTTAAAATAAGCGTTTACATTTAAAAAAGTACCGAAATATCTGTACGGATTTTTGTTAATTTGAATAATATTGTAGTGCGCTTATACAAAATCTGAGTAAGATTATACAATGGTTTGTGTTAAAAGAAATCTTAAAATTGTATTTTAATTACAAATTTAAACAGTTTTTCGTATAATAAAGGTTCATATAATAGTCAGATCATGTCATCTATACTAATATTAATTATAAGTTTGTCAGTTTGTGACGTTGTAGGGGGTAATCTATGAATCTACTGAACCGATTTAGATGAAATTTAGTAAGAAGATAGTTTGAGACCATGGGAAGGACATAGGATAGTTTTTATCCTGGAAATCATCCCTTAAGGAGGTGAAAATGGGGATGAAAGTTTGTATTAGGAAGCAAGCTAGGGATGAACCCGAGCGAAACGAGGGTGAGTCGATGTAAATCCTTATAATATTGGCTATGTAATTGCAATGGCACTGAACTGCTTTGTATTGCAATTATAAATTAAAATGTACATTCTCATATATCCGTACAATTAATTTATAATTGCAATACAAAGCAGTCCAGCGTCATTGCAATTACATAGTCAATATAAGGATAAAAGAAAAGAAATATTTATTTTGGAAAAATGTATTTTAATATATATTTTTTCACAAATCAATAATGATTATGGTCAAATCTCGACCATTGGGCGACCACTGGCATGTATGTGCCTACAGATGCCTATTTATATAATACTAGCAGGACCCGCGGCTTCACTCGCGCTAAAACACCCAAAAATACTCTAAAAAGGTAGGTTCCAAACAGACTTTCATCCCATATTTTACCCCCTTATGGGATGAATTACGAAAAATGCTAAAACAAATATTTATTTAATTGTATAGAAGAGCATTAAAACACCAAGTTTTAAGTAATTCTGATCATAAATAATTTTTGGGTTGTATTATAAGGAGTTTTCCCGTGGGAATGAGATAATCCTTCCGCGGTAAAAATTAGTCTATGTCAGTCTCCAGCCCTTCAACAAACAAAAAATCACGCTAATCCGTCATTATGTTTCGACTTGAAATAAGGACAAACAAACACTTTCAAATTTATAATATTAGTATGGATATTGAGTACAGTCCATACTGTATACTAATAATGTTACAAACTTCCTGTGGAAACATATCTCATTTACGTAATATATTTAATCGTTCAAATTTCGACCATAATATACGGCATACGACCTACTTTTATTTAATAATTTTAAAAGTGTAGGTTACATCAGAAACTGCATATCGCATACATTAATTGTTCACGTTATAATGATACACTTCAATGGTATTTCATGTCACATATTTGTTACTAGCGGCTGACCCACGCTCGGGTTCGCCTCCGGACAAACAAGAACAAATCTGTCCCACGGGAACCGTACATTTTTCCGGGATAAAAAGTTATTCTGATGTATGAACTATATTATTATAAAGTTTTATTAAAATCCAATCCGTAGTTTTTGTGTACTAAGCTGTATAAGTTACTATAGTTTTTGAACTATGCTTTAGAATAGAAGGCATGAAAAGTATCTAAAATGTTGACCGGGGATATAAGGTACCACCATACAAAATTTCATTTAAATCGGTCCTATAGTTTCGGAAATTAGCCCGTATAAACAGACAAACAGACAGAGAAACAAAAAATTCGAAAAAAATCTAGATTTGTTCTATTTCTCTTCTTACATCCCCCTGACTCGTTTCTTAGCATTTTTTTCTTTGTACAGACATTCGATCTCTACAGTTTTATTATATACATTATATAGATATTTTATTCGAGTTTATTCAAGAGAAGAGTTTTTTCATGAACGCAATCTGTGTACTTCTTCGCGAATATTTGACATCTTGTTCTTATAAATAAAATGAATGGCTAAATGGTTTTTATCAAGAGAAAAATTGAGCGTAAAATAATTTTTTTCTACATTACTTTATAAATATAAATGCAATCCTAAAATTAATATAAACTGCTTAAAGGCATTTGTAGATTTAACATTTTCTCTTTCTATAGATATAGTATCTTTATTTAATACTATATATATATATATATATATATATATATATATATATATATATATATATATATATATATATATATATACTAACATTGCCCGCGGCTCCGCCCTCGTTCACATGACCAAAACCAAATTCTTAGGTTTTATATATTAGTATACTCGTATTAGTATAATAGTTGACCCGGATAACCAGTTATTACCTATATTTTATTTTAAAGACACATGGCGACATCTATTGACAAATATCTAAATAATACAGAAATGAATATTAAAATATAATTTTTTTATTAATAAAATAGTGCTATAGATATAATTTTTCAAGATTAGCTATTTTTAATAGTTTTTGACATATTTAGTAAGTTAAATTGCTAAAATCTGTATAGTATCATCGTTTTTTTATTCTAACCAGTTTTTGTAATTTTTCTCAGAAATTAGATATTTTTCTGCGGTAAAAAGTATCCTATATGTTGACTCGGATAACCAGCTATCATCATACCAAATTTCATCGAAATCCGTCCAGTAGTTTTTCTGTGATGCGGTAACAGACAGACAGACAGACAGACAAAAATTCTAAAAACTATAGATTCGGCCTCTGTATCGATAATAATGTCTATTTCAATAAGATTTTCTAAAAAATATTTAATGTACAGATTTGACTTGGTTAGAATTTTATTATATGTATATATATTTATATATATATACAGGCTATCTATTCCATACTCACCGTCAAAACGTACTTAGGGACATTTAGTTAGTTTTAAATGAAAAATATTTTTTCGGATGTCTCGCTGTTTTGAATACTTTTTGGCTCTCCCTACAATTCGAATACTTAACACCGCTCTTTAATAAAAACACTAACATATATACTGAATTTTTATATTTCAAGTAGAAATCAATAAGAACTTTGACGTCTTAAGTGCCTATTGCCCTTTATTGAATATTTAACACAGATCGTCAAAGCCATTGACGATTGTTGCAAGAATTGATTCGAAACAATAATATTAAATATGTCAGGACATTAACACACAACGCCATCTAGTTCCATGGTAAGCTACGAGGCTTGTGTTATGGATACCAGATAGTTGATACATTATACATATATAACTTTAAATACATACATATTATAAATACATACATATTTAAACTGTTTCATTTCTAGTGGCTAATACGACAGTAGATCTCCATGGGTTCGATTCCCGGGCTTAAAACTATCAGATATTTAGTCGCTAGATATTTTACAAGATTCAGATGAACTGTTTCGTGTTACCGCAAATTAACAAGGCTGAACTAGTCTAATTAGATGTTAGCATGTCGTGGTTAAATCGGTTAAAGTAGTATTAAATTATGCAATGCACTTTTATGTGGTACGAATTAATTACAATCTAAGTTAAAATGAGGTAATGTTCGTATTTGCGAACCAAAGTCCGACTGTGCGAGATGTTGCCATACTTAATTTTTTTATCTGTGTTGTTCTATTTTTTTACTCCGCCAGCGTATGTCCCGACTGTGTCAATGACCACGATCATTATACAGCCACCACGGTCCCTTTATAATGATAATTTTATATAAATGACTAATAATATCCAAAAATTTGGATGAATATATTCATTTTTATTAAAAAGTTTATTGTATCTAATAACGTCAACTTGACCTGATAAACGTTCTGCTCCAAATTGAATTTTACCTATCTATGATTTTTGAAGTTATTCAAAATTTCCCCAATTTTTAGGGTTCCTTACCTGAAAAGGTAAAAAAATGAACCCTTATCACTTTCTTGTCCGTCTGTCTGACCGTGTGTCACCCCCGATTTTCTCATGAACAAGTTGAAATTTACACCAGATACTTATAAGAGTCCGACTCGCACTTGTCCGGATTTTTTTTGGAGCAACTTTTCCCAATTTTTTTCCAAAAAAAATATGTAGCTGTGACATACGAACCAATGTACAAAATAAAACGCATGTTTAGTTTTTTGAAGGAATAGATAAAAAGTTATGATAGAAAAGTATGTTATTAGTAAATTTTTGGTGTACTTGTTAGAAGCGAAAGTAAAAGTGACCGTTATGATGCGACACAATTATTATTTAAGTATCAATGAAAGTGAAAGTGACAGCTGTTAAGTATTGGTGATTCTGTTCTTTTCTTTGCATGCCTTAAGTAATAAATGATTGGACTAAGGAATAATGTAAACAGTCTTCTGGAAAGAGGCCGTTCAAGTATCATGTAAACACTAAAAGACACCCCGTCTTTATTTGCCTATTTTTGTTGGCACGATGGTCTGGATGGTGATTACGTAAACAATATTTATTCATTAAATATAACTAATTAAAATTTAGTAGATTTTGATTTTTCAAAACGATGTTTTCAGATGAGAACACACTTGACAACCCCATTTGTCTATGCTGAAAAGTGAAAAGCATGTTTATGGTTCCCCAAAATAATCGAGTCGTAATGTTTATGTAAGCACAGAAGGGGGGAGTAAAAGCATTGCTTATTTTTGTTCACAAGGCTGAGGGAGAAGTTGATAATTACTAAAGTTCTGCTTACGTAATACTTGAATTGCCCCAAATTAATTGAAAAATGAATAAAATAAACTTCAAAAAGATACCTACCATTCAATTTGGTTGTATGTTTTTTTCGTATAGTTGCATAATAGTGATAGGATTTTTATGATTTTTATCGTTTTCTTTTATTTAACTTACAATGTTACTTAGTTGGTATGTCTGTATGGGTTAAATCTTGCAAGGTGAATTGGAACACCTTCCTCTTGTCCTACAGAGTTTATATTTTATAAAGACAATGATTTTTTTTTTTATTTAGTTGGTTATAACTTTCAGGGTGGTTTCACCCCCTGAAAGTACAATAATTGTGTTTGGAAAGCTATTCGCCGAAAAAGCAATTCAACGACTTCAATTACAGTTATAAAACCACTATGGTGTGGTTTTCGGTATAATTCCTAATAGTGAGAGAATGTACCGTATCGCATCAGTGCATTCATTCAAATGTTACGCCCTAAATACACAACTTACTAACACATAAATTAATTCTAATATTAGTGTAAATTATTGGGACTCTGTGTCTGACTGTATTTTCAACCAACTGCAATAAGGAGGAAGTAGGAGGTTCTCAATTTGGCAGTAATTTTTTATGTTTGTACTTCAGAACTCCGTCATTATTTATTAACCGATTTGGATAATTTTTGTTGTGTTTGAATTTGTATACTTCCAGTTTGGTACCATTTAAATTTAAAAAAAAAAAGACAACCCGGATGGAAACATAGCTAATGAAAATTTAACCAACTTCTAATTTTTATATTGATTTGACACTTTGGTAGTGTTTCTATTTCCGTTGTTACCTAGTCCAGTGGTTCGGTATCGTTGACCTGATCTGATGGTGAGCCCAGAATGTGGATAGATGGAACTCTTCAACGACTAATAGTAAAAACTTTGTGTTTGGGCTTTTTTTTCGCTAATAAAATACATTTTAGCTTGGCATCAAACTAACTTAAACGGCTTAAACGAATATATTATATATAAAAATTGGTATCAAACCAACTTAAACTACTTAAGCGAATGTTTTATTAAATACTTCTTACTCTGCTACTACTATGTCTACACTAAAAATGGAAAAATATAAAAATTAAAAAAAAATAAACAAAAACCAATTTCAAAAAGAAAAAAAAAACAACTAAAAAGTAAAAAATAACTGATTGATAGTTTTCATTTTACTATAGATACCTAATCAGATATTTGCGAATTCGGTACCAGTGGATACAAATCAAAGCCGACTTTGAAAGTATCTGATTATGTATATAAAGTAAATAAAAACTACCAATCAATCATTTTTACTTTATAGTATTTTCTTTTGATGTAGATTTTTTTTTAAGTTTTTTCCAACGATCTTATACAAAATAAAGAATTATTGCATATCCAAAGATAAAATAATTTCGTTTTACGTATATTTTAAACTGAATTTAAGTTTTGTTTTGAAAAGATATTATTTTCCTTATTTTTAATTTTGTCATTACAACTTTATTATAACTGAGTCGTCATTATAGATGTTTGTTATTTTCTATTTGAACGTGCCTATTGTATCAGTACGGCACTTGCGATAAAATTGTTATGACCTTTGATCTTTAGTATGTTGGCCTTCTTACGTTATTATTAATATCTGTTTTATAGCCGTTTTCCGTTCTCAACTATTTATTATAAATTATTAAAATTCATCACACAACTATTACAAATACGCAAGTTTGTATGTGTTTTTGTGTGTTTGTATTTTCTCACCATGACCTGAAGTAATTAACAGATTATAATATTTTAGGCATCCATAGGCTCTTGAGCTTTTCAAGCGAAGCGAGATTAAATCGATTGATTGATGAGAGGCAGCATCTCTCAGTTCCACAGAATTTTAATAGTATACAATTTTTAAATTAATTAGATTCATATATTTCTTCTTGTTTATTCTGGAGGGTGATTTTAAATACAACATTTATATTATGTAGATAATGGAGGATGGTGACATATTAGTTTGAAAAAAAGACCCTGTAATATCCATAAAGCTATATTATCATTGTCAACAGGATCGTACCAACCCAGCAATGAGTTGATGTTACGCTTCTACAGTTACTTCAAGCAAGCAACAGAGGGACCATGCAATAAAGACAAGCCTGGCTTCTGGGATGTGGTCAATAGGTAAACGTTTTTTTTTTTTTTATTTACATACGTATATTATTATTTTTAACACGCATTTGTTAACTAATAACTAACAAAAGCAGTGGTAGTCCAGTGGTTATGCGCTCACTTGGAAAACCAGATGAAGCGGGTTCAAATACAGGTCTCGTATTCGTACACGTATATTTTCATATGCAAATAATTTCCAACGTGATTACCATTTGTCTTACGGTGAAAGAAAACCTCGTGGAGTAACCTGCATATCTGAGAGAACCTAGCAAGTTTTGGAAAAACTTTTGTAGTCCGTCAACCCGCACTTGGCCAGTGTGGTGGACTATGGTCTGTTCCCCCTTGTATTAAAGGGAGCAGCAGCAATAAGACTTTAAAAAGGGCTGCAAACATTAATTAACTACTTGTAAAGACTTGGGTCAACATTTAAAATATCATATGCTGCACCGTCACGTGGAATTTGCAAGATATTCAACTCTTAGCATCATGTTTAGGCTCATTGGAATAGCCTTAATGAACAGATTATCGTGATGGCGATTTTTTTAAAATTTTAATTTAAAAGTTATTTTTAATATTATATTATATGTTATTAGTGACTCGCTCGGGTGCGTCCCTAGTTACGTTTTATATAGATGTAAATAGTTATTGCGAGTGTACCTTAAGAGAAAGACTTATGCTATTGCAGATTTTTCTGTAAGCCTTATTTATGGCCAGCAATTTTCTAGTACATTGTTTTGATGTATCTCTCTCTCTAGGTTTAGCCATCGTTAGCTAGTAGTACATTTCTAAGGAAAACTCGATAAACCCAATTATTGTCTTTTCCCGTGGGAATGAATGATTTTACTGTAGTAAAAAAATATCCTAAATGTTGACCCGATTAATAAGCTATCACTACACAAAATTTAGTAAAAATCGATTCAGTACTTTTTGCGTAAAACGCGCCTATCTATTTCGCTAGGTTAGTGTTTTATTATATGTATAGAAAGTAATATTCTTACTAAATAAGTTAATTACAGGGCAAAATGGGAAGCGTGGAACAAATTGGGCAATATGTCTGCCGACGAGGCGATGTTGGCGTATGTCAACGAACTGCACAAGGTAATACTTTTGATACTGGACGGTGGAAGAGCACAAAAGCACTTTCTTAACAGAAAGATTTAATAACTAAACTTGGCCCGACCCGGGATTCGAATCCAGTACCTCATCCATATAAGTACATGCTCGCCGATATTATGCAATCGTACGAACAACCATATCATGAACTCAACGTGGGTTAGCAAATTAAAAATTCTTATGCTTGCTTTGAATAAGTAATATCAAATGAATGGTAATTTATGTTAATTGTAGAGTTTTTGTTAACAAAAGATATTAAAGTAACAACTCCCATTCATTTTTATGATTCGTTTAGAATTAATTAAATACATTATTATCTTAATGACGTTCTATTGGTTTTTTTTCTTATTTTAATAATAAATGGCAGAAGTAACAATAGTAACGAACGAGAAAGACGGTTTCTTTAACACGCATCTATAATCTATTTACATAATATATAACGATGGTAATATGTGACTTTTTTTTATTTATTAGGTACTAGCAAGTCACCTTGGCTTCGCTCGGGTTCGTGCCTAGCTTGCTTCCCAATTTCATTATTTAAAAAAAAAATAAAAAAAAAAGATGAGTAAAATCGGTAAAGCCGTTTTCAAGTTATAGAGTGACCAGGAGAAATATGGGTTCATTACCCATATGGGTTCATCATGCATATATAATATACATATATTTATAACTAACGACTCACCCTCTCATCGTTTGGGTTCGTCCCGATGTGATTCTTTAAATTGACATAACTCTTTTATTTATGAACCGAATGAAATAAAAAAAAAATACTACATGTTAAGTAAGGCTACTTTAGTGAAACCCGTACATGAATCGGTTAAGCCGTTTTTGAGATACAAACAAATAGACAAACAGACAAAAATTCTAAAAATCATTCAATCAATCAATAATGGTTTATCTGAAATATATTCCATGTACAGACAGTGATCAGTTACACTTTTATTATATGTTTATAGATTTACGTAATGTCGTAAACGGTGTTGATATTACTCAACGGTGTTGCTATTACGCTACGAGTGTGTGGCTTAAACAAATTTTGATATAGTTTGTTCACCCCAATAAAAATTTATTTAAAAAAAAAACAATTTTATTAGAGTTACTCGAATATTTGACTTTTTAAATATCCTATAGTGGATTTATTTAGATTTTTTTTATTTAAAAGCCATTTCCATTTTCAATTAAAGTCACATGTTGAGGAGTGATAAAAAACAAACACTCTTATTCACTTATTAATAATCGTATTTAGAATATAATACTCAATAGTTAATATTATAAAGAGGCAGTTAGTTTGTTTGTTTGTTTGTTTGTTTGTTTGTTTGTTTGTTTGTTTGTTTGTTTGTTTGTTTGTTTGTTTGTTTGTTTGTTTGTTTGTTTGTTTGTTTGTTTGTTTGTTTGAACGCGCTAATCTCAGGAACTACTAATCCGATTTCAAAAACTCTTTTTGCCTTAGATAGCCTGTTTATTGAGGATGGCTATAGGCTATAGGATATATCATCACGCTACTACCCAATCCCTTGGGTGTGGGGCAATATAATATATATAACACAATATATATATATATATATATATATATATATATATATATATATATATATATATATAGTCTATCTATCCATACTAACCGTTAAAATGTTTGTATATAGCAACAAATCCGAGCGAAGCAAGGGTGAGCCGCTAGTAATATATTTAATCATATTGATAAGTATATATTATGACAGCTTACATAACATTCATAATAGAAAAAGACATATATCCATACATCCAAAAAATAATTAAGCTTGAAACGTTATTAAAATTTCTAATACGCCATGTTTGTTTTTGAACGAAATCGAATTTTTAAGAGAAGAAGAATTTATGGACCGTCAGGATTGATTGATGATATTATATTTTTACTTTTTATTTTTATTTAATAGCTCATGAATTTGGCTGCGTATTGAAAGAAATGCCTCTCTATGTGTATCATTATCTATGTATACGTTACCGGCCAAACCCGATTTCAGGCCAAACTAGTTTGTCCTAGGCCAATCAGACTCATCCTAAGTGTGTCAAGATATACTAGTTTAGCCCAAGACAATCTAGTTTGGCCTAAATACTTTAGACTTAAGTTACTAAGTATTTTGGCCTAGGCCGAACTGATTTCGAGGTGTTATTCGACTGTTGTTTAGTATATTGGCCGCGACTTCTGGAGGAGTGGATGGGTATTATTATCGATAATTTGTATCGATTATAATTTGTATCGATACAAACGCCATTACTCAAGTTTTTTTTTGTTTTATCGAAGTAGAATAAGCTCATCCGTTCGCGTTTATACAACGTGTCGTGTATAGACCTTTTTGTTTATCAGTGCTGTGTAATTATTTATTTATCACGTGTCGACGACACGCTTCGTTGTCACTCGTCGTCGTACGATAAGAGTTTCGTCGACACGTTTATGTTCTATGGTGTGCATACCATAGGTATTATATTATAATTAACTGCCTCGGTAGTGTAGTGGCTAACATGTACGGCTGCACACCCGGAGGCCCTGGGTTCGAGTCCCGGGTCGGGCCAAGTTTAGTTATTGAGTCTTTCTGTATAGTAAGCCTCAGAAATAGCCCGGAGTTGGGAAGTTGGCGGCGTTTCATCCTCGTGCCTCGGAGAGCACGTAAAGCCGTCGGTCCTGCGCCTTAACTCTCACTGGTCGTGTCTAGTGGTCGTCCCACCGGAGTATGAGAGCGACAGGAATAGAGAGTGCGCGTTGTGTCTGCGCGTACACTTGTGCACTATAATATCTCCTGCGCAGTTGGCTAGTCTCAATGAGATTGGCCGCCGTGGCCGGAATCTATCAGGATAGCATCATCATCATCATCATAATATTACAATTAACTCAATTCTCTTCTTAATAGCTTCAAGGCGGGCCAGTTGAGTACAGATTAATTCGCCAATGTCACGTAGAATGGAGAATACAATTATATAATTTTTTTCCACACCCACAGATAGTGGAAACGATGGCATTTAATTCGGACGTAGCTTCTTTCCTGTCAGTTAGCGACGATGAACAGGGCTTCCCTAGTGCCGACTTAGAACTGGTGGCGGGCGACGTGTTGGCCAAATGTCGAGACTCACAAGGGAACTCGCCGAGTTGTAAGTTTATTTCTTTTTATCCGACTGTGCTCGTAGAAATGTGTAATGTTGTATTTGAAAAAGCTTCTGTTTCTTCTTCTCGTATCGATTGCAAGTTTTAAATTGAGTCAGTCCAAAATCAAGCCACGATTATTGATTTATCAGTGGCGTTCAGAAACTCCTGTAAGGTAACAGGGCAAGCAGGGCATTGTACATGCAAGTACGTGCCTCATCGTTTGTGGAACAGTATATCTGCACTCCATATGAAAAAGCTAAAGATTATTTAGTAAAACTCTTGGTTGCCTTTTTGACTGACAGGCAACATACGTGTTAATAATATGAATGAAATAAATGAAATAAATATGAAAAATGTAGGTACATCGAATTCGAGATCAGTTAAGAATACTATATTTTGGGCTGAAATATTTTTTTTTAATTTGTTTTATATATAAGATATGTATATCATAATAATACTGTCAGTGACAATGAAACTTTAGAGAATTATAATTTCTGCGAATGTTAATACATATATGTAATAATAGGGAATATGCATGTTTTTATATTTTTTTATACAATAGCTTACATTGTTATATAATTGTCAAAAAATGTCCAGCTTCTAAAAAGTAAAATTTAGTATAAAAAACGTGTGTGTGTACTTACATATTATGTACGTACGTATGAAGTTATACTTCTTTGGCGTAACAGAACAAAAATAGCTAAAGATTTCATCCTGTACGTCCAATTCTCTGTTTGTAAAAGGAAGGATAAATTAATAAAATAATTAAATAAGGCATATTAGGCATATTGAATCTGAGATCATGTGAATACTAGCGGCTCACCCTCGCTTCGTTCGTACGTTTTAAATAGACATAAATAGTTATTACCCAGCGTTAGTCATATACATTTTAAAGTCATATACATTTTATACGATACTAACGTCACTCAATTGCATTTAGATACGTTTGATCTTATAACTTATAAGAATTAAATTACTTATTCTAGTCGACAGAGATACAAGACGCACGCCCGTTTATTCATTATTTACTTAATGTAAATAATTTGTCATGTAATCAAGTGTCATTTGTCAAAATATAATGTAAAATATAACCTAAAAATTGCATATTTAACACTCGATTTAACCGACTCGGCCATTGCAAAATTGCACTCTAGAATAATTTCTAAATATATTAATTTATACCAAAATTTGAACCCCGTGAGCACCGGGCTCCAGTTTATATGGGGGATTGGTTTTCTCCTTTTACCTCTTTTATAATATTAGTATAGATAGTATAGATTTAATTATGGCAATAAACATTTACACATAGATTCTCGGTCAGTGAGCGGCGCGTCGTCCCCCGCGCGGCCCGCGTCCCCGCCGCGGACACGACACGATTCTGAAGACGAGTTTATTGACACCGTTGACGTCTCCGTCGTAAGTATATTGTTGGATGTTTCTATTATATATGTGTATATATGTATAATATATTATTAATAATACTTTCTCAGATTTAGGCGAATATTTGATATTTTAAATAAAAATTATCTTTTCGGATTAATTCTCGGATTTATTTTGATTATACTTATTGTTAATTAATAAAGTTAATAAAAAATATATATATTTCTATATTTAATTATAGAGTTTATTTTTTTTAAATGCTTAGAACTAAAATCAACTAATATTGTAAGGTAGGTAGGTACTTTGGTGGCATTTTTGAAATCATTTTGTAAAACACCTCAGTCTCTCCCGTGACCATGATTGCTGTAAAGCATTCGAAACGCCGAGAAAGAAAAATCAAACTAAATCCGCGAAACAATCCGAAAAGATAGTTTTATCTTTAATATGTAGCGAATGGTTCGATTTTTCATATTAAAGAATGCGAATGCGAATTTTCATCTCCAATATTTGCGAATGCGAATGCGAATGTTGACTGACAAATAAAGCGCGCGCGAAATGTTAAACAGACAGGTTTGACGTTTCGTGGCGTCCATGTTTAAACCGAACATAGCCGATACAGGTTGAATGAACGAAGTTAGTCACATAAAGTTCATTCGAAAAGATTTGTTCTGATTTGATTATTTGTTATTAATATTATAAGTAAATAGAAAATATAAATCTTATCTTCTTATACTTGCTGTGCCAACAGTCGCGGGTTCTAGTCCCGCTGGGGGCATTCATTTGTGTGATGAGCACGAATGTTTGTACTCCAGTCACGGGTGTTTATATTTATAATATGTATGTATTCAAAGTTATATATATATATATATATATATATATATATATATATATATATATATATATATATATATATATATATATGTGTGCATTGTATCAACTATCTGGTATTCATAACACAGGCCTCGTAGCTTCCCATGGAACTAGATGGTGCTGTGTGTTAATGTACCAACATATTTATATTTTATATTCCATATTTAATTTCCTTTTATTTTGTCCAATACATTTGCCAAACATTCTCATCGTTTCTTGCGAATGTGAATGCGAATGCAAATGGCAAAAAATATGCGAATATACGCAAATGCAAATGCGAATATTCTTTACATCACTAGTGTCTATTATGTTTTGTATCTAATAATTAAAATTAATATTTTTCTCTTGACTAAATTACTTAAAATAATAATAACTTTAGATATTTATGATTGGGCTCGCGACTCGCCCTCGCTCCGCTGAGGTTCTTCCATGGTAACGTTTAAATATTTAGTATAGATTTCAAAGAGATGAGATATTTTCCCGCGGTAAAAAGTATCCTATATGTTGACCCGGATAACCAGCTATCATCATACCAAATTTCATCAAAATCTATCCACCGGTTTTCTAGTGATGCGTTTCCAAACAGACAGATATACAGACAGACAAAATATCTAAAAACTATAGATACGGCCTCTGTATCGATAATATATAATGACTGTTTCAATAAGAATGTACAGATTCGGTTTAGTTAGAATTTTATTATATGTATAGATGATAATAACAAGTAAAATTTAAAAAGGAGGTAGGTACTTTTTCGTCCATACATTTTCGCCCCAACCCCTATAGAACCGTGAGTTAGCTTTCTGGTTTCTACAATAATCATATATGAGATGGAAATTATAAGCCAGTCACTAACGCTTCATTGGACTAAGAAAAAATGAAAAAAAAATTATATCGGATTTTGATGTTATAATTTATTGAATGTTTGACAGTTGGATTTCCCTACAGTAGTTAATATTAGAAACTATGTAAAAAGTATCGACGGATTTTGAATTATTTACTTGAATACGAAGTATTTCACCGTTCTAGGTTTTACTTAACGCTACCAATTGATAGGTTTGTTAGACACATGGATCAAGGAATGCGAACTATTTTCTTTGTGTAACAACATTGTGGCTATCCCCTATTAGCATTGCAACTGAGAATTTATGATTACAAATAACACAACCAACAAATTGCATTACTAATTAGCTTGCTAAGAAATATTTTACTATGCAATAATGGAAATAATTAATGTCTACATAAATCAAATATTTTTGTTTGGTATTTATTGATATAATTTATTTTAGTTTTATAGGTTATTCTTTATTTTTACACAAATTGTCATCTAAAACTTGAACAGGGGGGAGGAGGAGGGGGTCGAGGATGGAGGCTTGGTGTCTTGCCCAATTTAAAAACCATATTATTGTCATGACATGGATGCAGCATCCAATTGCTGTGACTCCAACGATACAGTTGCAACAATATTTGGTGATTGATATGGTGGCTTTGTATTTTACCTTGAAGCAACCATGTCAATGTCAAACCATGGTTTGATAACTGCTCTAATTGAATTATGAGTTCATGATCAACCTCCCTGCACGTTTCTACAATATAGAAACCATTTTCTCAAACATGTTCACCATAATATGAGCGGGCTTGCTTTAATTGATATACTCCTAAGGGTATCAATATTGATTCATTAGACATATTCTATTTGTGAAAATTCTTTGTCATTATCAGTTTTAATTTGTAAGTGAACGGAGACATTAAACAACAGAGTCGCCACTCGTCAGTCGACACTCGACAGTCGTCAGATGAGTGAACAAACTAGGCATGCAATGATCTGAAATCGATTAATCGAAGAATCGATTACTTACACCAAACAAAAAGACAAATTTTTATATTTTTATCCTTAAAATTAATTCGCTGAATTAAGACAATATTGAACATTTGTATAGGCTTTTTTAAAATATAATCATCCATAATATGAACTTATATGTATTTGTATTGTAACTTTATTGTATTTCATGCGAATGAATGAACATCGATTGTTGGCGAAATATCGATTGTTTGCGCGTGAGTGTTTGTGAGCATCAACGCGAATTTATAACAACACTACAGCTGGCCAGCGAATCAATATGGCGATTGGCGATCTTTGATTGAATCAATGAAAATACTTGTTTAAATGTTATTAATTTTAGGAAGTGTCCGTCGTATTGTATTTATTAATTCACAAATGAAAAAAATTACTAGTAATTATGACATAAGCGTCGTCTTATAGGTTCGAAGGCGAGATTTGGGTATCTCCTTTATAAAATACTCGGTATTTTTCTATATCAACATATAAGTATCTTAAACCTCTATTAACAATCTTTTTATAGTTGCATCTATATAAATATAATTGAAGGCATTCAAGTTAATGTATATGAAATAAACAAAATCGAAGTGTCTGTTTGTAATATCAAAATAACGGCTTTTTTACTAAATGCATATGGAATTATACACGGAATTCTCATTCCAGAATGAACCCGAGCCGATACAAGTGCAAAGTCCTCCGCGTCTCAGCAATGGACACGCCCATCAAATAACTTCGCAATTAACACGTAAGTATATATATATAAGGGTGGAGAGAAAAAAAAATGTTTTTTTTTTTTTAACTTGTGAATTTTTTTTTAATTAAAAAAAATTTTTACTCAACATTTTGAGGTGGCCCACTGATTTTTAAAAGTGATTATCTAATTTCAATTTTTGCTTTTGATTGAATACTATGACGTGAATCTTCTTTTATTGAAGGGAGGCTCACTCCCACCAGTGAGACGTTGAACAGGGCTGAAAAAAAAACAATACATACATATATTACAGATTTAAAGGTGCTGGAACAGTTGCCGGGCACCCTCGCCCGACTCGAGGCGGACGTGGCCGCTTTAAGGAAAGCAGTGGAAGGAGACCGGAGATTGTTGGATGTAAATATGATTATAATCTATACATATAATAAAATTGTAACTAAGTCGGCTCTGTACATTAAATATTTTTTTGGAAAATCTAATTGAAATAGACATTATTATCGATACAGAATCCGATTCTATAGATTTTAGAATTTTTGTCTGTCTGTCTGTTACCGCATCACGAGAAAACCACTGGACAGTTTTAGATGAAATTTGGTATGATGATAGCTGGTTATCCGGGTCAACATATAGGATACTTTTTACCGCGGGAAAATATCTAATTTCTGAGAAAAGATACAAAAACTGCATTGTAAGAGTATACTAATATATATAACCTAAGAATTTGATTTTTGGTCATCAGAACGCGGGCGGAGCCGCGGGCAGTGCTAGTAATATTATAATACTGTTAAATCTCCTATTTTATCCCTTAGGGGATGAATATCGAAATATCCTATCTTAGCGGATGCCTACATTTTATAAAGAATATGACCTCCAAAACCTCTCAAAGTTGGAAAAATAATAATCATTTGTTAAATTTATCCAGCAGGTCTCGAGCGGGTGGCGATGGCCGTGGCAGGAGTTGAGTCCGCCAACTCTCATATTGGTGCTGGTGTGGCCGTTCATAGCCTACCGTATAGCGAGCCGCTATCAACGTAGGAACATATAGTGTACGTATATATGTATGTATGTATGTATGTATGTGTGTGTGTGTGTATGTATGTTTGTCTATGCGTGTGTCAATCTATATATTATCTATACAGATAAATAATATTGAAGTGTATGTTTGTAATGTCAAAATAACACCTTTCTACTGAATGCGTTTGAAATTATATACGGTATGTTTGTTATAAGAAAACACAATTTTTAATTTTTTTTGTCTGTTTGTTCGTTTCGGTTAATTTCCAAAATCTGTCCAGACAGATTTTGACTCAATGAGAGTATGCGGTACTTATAAGAAATACTCAATTTTACATTTTTGTTTGTCTGTTTGTTCCGGCTAATCTCCGAAACGACTAAACCGATTTTGACGGGACTTTCACTAGCAGATAGCTGATGTTATAAGGAGTGATTTAGGCTACTTCTATTCCATAAAAAGAATTAGGTTTCCGCTCAAATAAATTAAAGGGGGACCTAGGGACGCACCCGAGCTAAGCCAGGTCGCTAGTTATGTATATAAAACTATACTTATAATATTATACTAACGACTTATCCTTTATCCTTGACAATAGTCGATAAAGTAACTCAATGGCTATATTTTTTTTGTCTTTAATTAAAGTTATTATGACTTCTGACAGTAAATAATTTTTTTATCGAATTAAAAAAAATAGCTTGTAACAGTCGGCGGTAATATAGCTCCTTATAAGTGAAAGAATTTTCAAAATCGGATCTGTAGTTTCGGAGATTTCTCGTTACATACAAACTCACAAACTTAACAAATGGGTAACCATTTTGTTTTAATCACGAAATCACCCGAAAGTATAAATGCTAGGAACTTTAAGGAGGATGGAAGCTTTGTGGCATTGTAGAAGTTAGTTTGTAGATGTAAATGGGAATTTCACAATTTTTGTTTTTTTTTTTACAAATACTCAACGGATGTCGCTAAAAATACATTTTGTCTATGCCCAAAGCGAAAACAACTGTGTATGTCCATGACATACCGGTGAAGAAGATTAATTGTACAAAAGTCTATGTAGATAATAAAAAGTGACTACATACTTTGATCTCAATAAAAATATTATAACTGTCTAAACTTTAAATTGTTTTTTTCTCATAATCTGTTCATTAGAACATTCCCTGTTCTTTGCCTGTACCCTTCATATGGATTAAATATATTTTTAATTTTATTACCTTCATGATTTTTAGGGTTACCATTTGAAAACAATTCACATCGCCACTGCGTAGATATGAAGAGAACAAGTTGTATGTATTTTCTAGAATATTCAGAGGCCAAGTTGCACGCGACATCTAATGAAAATGAAAGTTTTATATATTTATACAAGATAACCTCGTCGCAGACCATCTTTGAAAAAGAAAACGTTTTTTTTTTAGAGTATATAATTTTGTTTTTGTGTTGCTACATTAAAATATGCTATATTTTTTATTTCGTTTTATATGTGTGTATATATTTAATTTTGGCTCTTGGCAATTTGGACTCTTCAAAAATTGGCTCAAACTTATTTTTAGTTTTACATAAACATAATATTACATATTTTTCTTATTTTTTGCATGAATTACATACAAAATTATTGTTTAATAAAAGGATATTTTTTTTAATCATTCCATTATTGACGACACGTTTGGCTCAGTTTGTAGTGACCCTACTTGCTGTGCCAGCGGTCGCGGGTTCGAGTCCCGCTGGGGGGATTCATTTGTGTGATGAGCACGAATATTTGTACTCCAGTCATGGGTGTGTATATTTATATTATGTATATTGTATATATTTATATGTGTGTAGTGTATCAACTATCTGGTATCCATAACACAAGCCCCGTAGCTTACCATGGAACTAGATGGTGTAGTGTGCTAATGTCCCGACATATTTATTTATTATTTATTATATTGATATCATATACTAGTAATATATATTTTTTATGGAAAATAAACAACGAAATGATGTAACTTTAATATGTTCCTTTAACAATTAAATAATCTATCAATAAACGTATGGGCATCATCGATCCCTAAAAAGAACTAGATACATATATTCAGCCAAAAAAAAATGTCCTCAACAAATGAGTGCCCAGTTGAACATTTGGGTGCCATTTTAATTTAGTAGCATTCGAGCGCTCCGACGGTAAACATGCCTCGATGCTCGTTTGAAAATTGCAAAAATAAAACACCTAGGACGCTAAAAAAAAAGATGGAGTTTCATATTTTTCGGTAAGTATCAATATTATCATTATATATAATTATTAGCACTGTATTGTAAATAGCGATATTTTGTAAAGAAATATCGTAATTTTTTTTTTTAATTAAATCTTAATAAACAGTAGGAATGGCAGACATGAAATAAATTTAAAATATAAATAATAAATAAATAAAAATATAATTTAAAATATAAAAAAAAAATAAGTTACATATATTTTTTTTTAATTTTTATTGATTAAAAACATATATCTATATACAATATAAATATATGCAATTACTTGGTCTATACATTTATTACTTACTGTTACCTACAATTATATTGTTCGTCATATAGAAAGTCACAATAATGTTTAATTATATAATTAAGGATATTCTAAAATGCACATTGTAGGTGTTATTCAAAGTGTTTTATAAAAAATAATATATTATTAGCAGTTTTGCAGGGTTCGGAAACCTGGTTAATTTTTAAACCCGGTTTTGGTCATTGAACTGAAACTGAAAGGCTTTTCGGTTAAAGGTTTCGGTTACGTTCTTTAATCGGTTTAATCTCGGATGATCAAAATTAACCGGTTAAATTGGGTTTTTGTGCGTTTACATTCAGCGGATCTTTGCTTATGGAGAATTGCTTAGTATAAGGATACGTGTACAAATGAATTAACCGGTATATTTCGGTATTAGAACCAAAAACCAACCTTTCTCTAAGGATAACCGGTAACCATTATTATTTCGGTTTACTAAACAGTTCGTTTTCATTAACCGGTAAATAGACGAGCTATGTGTTAACCATTACATTACCGAAATAAACCGTGTTTTTGAAACCGGTACCGGGCCCTGCCGTTTGTAAAGGCATAATGCTTTTGAGTCAATGTCAAAAACAATCCTAAGAAGGTCGTCTTAGATGTGAATTAAAAGTACGTAATAAAGAATGTTGAAAATAAAAAAATTACAATTATCTACAATGTGCACTTTATATTGTGAATTTTTATATTAATTTAAGCAAATTTATTTACATTACATGGATATTCTCTAGTGGCATCATAGAACTAAATTTTGCACATAAATTCTTTTCTTATTTATTTATAGTAGCGCTAAAGTTACGCTTCATGTCTGGCAACGTTTTATTTAACTCTCGATCGGAATTCGGAACCCCTGTGACCCTTCCACAGAACCCTAGGGTTCCGCGGACCATCATTTGGGAACCGCTGCACTATTAATATTATTATAGCTTTATTTTTCCACATTACAATTTTTTCTAATATACTATCAATCCTATTATAATTCTTTCCTTTTCATTTCTTTGCTTCAAAAAATATCAGTTTTTGAAGTTCAAACTGCTTATTCTTTTTTATATTTTTAAAATGTGCATCTCTAGCTAAATATCAATACTATTTTTTAAGATTTTATAAGAATTCACAATAAAAAGATAGATTTATTTTACGTTGTGATATAGGTTTTAACATAGCATATTATTTTGTAAGGCATTTTCAGTAGGTTTCGGTGTCACATTTGAGACTTTGTTGTAGCGGGCTCCAAGTGAGTTAGCATGTTTATAATCGTTTTGTTATTTGTAATAAATGGGAATTGAAATAAATATTATGTTCTTTTATTTGCTTACCTTTGGAAACTTTTTTTATTTTTAAACTAGCGGCTCACCCTCGTTTTGCTCGGGTTCGTTCTTAGTTTGATTCCCTATACATCCCCACTTTCACCCTCTTCAGGGATGATTTCAAAAATAAAATATAGCCTATGTCCTTTCCATTTTCTCAAACTATCTTCTTATCAAATTTCATAAAAATCGGTCCTGTAGTTTTTGAGTTTATTCCTTATAAACTTAAAAATACAAATCTTTCCTCTTTATAATAGTAGGGTAGATGTAGATATGTTTTGTCACTGGATTGGAAAAAATAATTGAATTAGATAAAAATAAAAAAAAATGAGAATTACAGTATATTCTCTGAAATTCATTGATGAAGCCAAAACCGGTCGGGACGACATTTTTATTGTTGTAGCGTACTTTGTCTCTTACCCTCAAGTTGTCATATAATATTATAATTTTAATTGTGCCATATAATGGGAACTTATAAGAAATTGAAACCGCGCTTCGCCATCGACTAATCAAGCATTGGGAATATAGTTTTAAAAATATTCACACATTCTAAAAGCGTCATATAATAAAACTATGCTCTTTATTGTACTTCTTCTTGACAACAAGACACAAACATGATAAATATATATTTGTCGAGTATAGTTTTATTTGTTTTTAATTTATTGGACTTATTAATAAATTGAACAACCTAATAAAGAACACGTCATTAAACTCTTATATGATTAACGAGATTTTTTATTCTCATCAATATCTTTTCGTTAAAAAAATTGTTAGTTCAACGCACATGCTGTGCCTAGTACATAGTACCTATTCTGTAATACTAGCGACTCACCCTCGCTTCGTTTCGTCCCTAGACAAAAACAAATCTATCCCACGGGAACCATACATTTTTTCAGAATAAAAAGTAACCTATGTGCTATTCCAGACTATAATCCATCTCTGTGCCAAATTTCATCTAATTACGTTCAGCCGTGAAAGAGTAAGTTCAACTATCCATCCCTCCATCCACACAACATTCACATTTATAATATTAGTAGGACTGTCGTGTGTACATATTTAAAGCAGAAGCAAAACGAATTTTTGAACGAAGCGAAGTCAGAAGTGACAGTTGGAAATGTCAACTTGAACTTGACGTTTTCTAACACGAAGTATTGAAATAATAATTTTACCTAAGAATATCAAAAATATGCCTCTAATAATCATTTGTGGGACACCAGTTAGTGGGAAAACGACACGTGCTAATGAAATCAAACAATTTTTTGAAGAGACACATAAAAAACAGGTGGAAATAGTGTCCGAACAAGAAACGATAGTAAATCTAGGTTATGAAAAGAATTCTGCTTACTTAGATTCACAAAAGGAAAAAAGGATTCGAGGATATTTAAAATCAGAAGTTATACGACTTATTGGGAAAGATAACGTAGTGATTTTAGATGGTAGCAACTATATAAAAGGTATCTTCTTCAGAATTATTTGATGCTTCATCACTTTTTTTTAAAGATTATTTTGCTCAAACTCATTCGTGTCTTCCTCACAATACGTGATACTGGCAGAATGTATTGCGTCTGTTAACGCAACTCTTATGTCACTAAAGAAAAAAAAAGATTATTTCATTTCAACTTACTATGGTATACTTAATCAATTCTATTTTTAATAATAATTTAAAATAAAATGATTTCTTAATTTTTACATCTAAATAATTTGTTATCAATATTATAATTGAAACTAATAATGTGCCTATATTTAGGTTATCGCTATGAACTATATTGTGCATCAAAAGCATCTAAATCAACACAATGTACACTATACACCATCCGGAACCATCAAGAGGCTTGGGAAGATAATTTAAAAAGATTAAATAATGCAAATAGTGAAAATAGTAAAAATGAACCCTACACTGAAGAAGTTTTTAATGCATTAACAAAGTTAAGGTAAAATCATATCGTATTTATCGTTTTCTATGGTATGTATTTATAATTATTTTTACCTCTATATATATATTTTAAACAAAAATCTGGAAGAAATTGTCGATTGTATATACTTATGACTAGATTTGATTCAAATACAATATGCTTTAATATAAAAATGCATACTTAATAAATGAGTATTTAAAAAAAATACTAAAGTTTTGTTAAAGTATTTTTAAATGTTTATTTTGAATCAGTTATATATTATTTTCAGATTTGAAGAGCCTAATTCAAATAATAGATGGGACAGTCCTTTATTTACTGTTCAACCCCAGGATGAGTTCGATTTTGAAGCACTATATAAGGTTCTGTTCGAAAAGAAACCTCCTCCACCAAATATGAGTACACAAAATGTAAGTTGACGACAACAAATGTAAATGTAACAGTTTATTGGTATATATTACTTATATTTTTAGGAGTTATACTTCTTTTAGCATGTTAGGGGAAAAAATGACGAGGGTGATTTTTTACAATGCGACATATTAAGACTACTGTAAGAAGTTAGTCCTTAAATCTCCCTTTTAGTATAGTGTGATATCTATATTAAAAATATCTATTCTGCTATTTCTATATAGACAATACATGTTTTATATCAATAAAAATAAAAACTATTACAAGCTTTTATTTATCTTCATCTGTTACGGTGTCTGTCTGTAATCAATTCTTGCAAGTTAAATTTGACTCACTTCCCAGTGTCCGATTGAGCTGCAATTTGGCACACACGTTTGGTTTTCGTGACTGTACGATTACCTAAATGCTGCCCTTTTTAAACCAATATAGCGGACTCCCAAAGATGGCGAACTATGTTTTTTTTTGGAAGGATTTGCTCAGAATAATATGAATAAAATAATAAATAAACTTATTAAATTGCTCTAAAAAACAAAGAAGTATAACTTTTTACATGCATACATAAGCACACAAACTTTCTTTTTATTGCAAAATTTTTTTTTGTGATAATTGAACAATAAAAATTAATAGTCTAATATTTTTTTCAGCCACCACTTACTTCAACAAATTTTCTATATGAGCTTGATAAAGTTACACAGGCAATATCAAAACAGATACTAGATTCAAAAAATCTAAATCTAGAAATAGTGAAATTTCCAGACTATCCAGGCTGTATCTTGGAAGTTGGTGTCATGCAAGCAGTGAACCCTCAAAAGCTATTAAGATTAAGAAGGCAGTTCTTAACATACGCCAAAATGAACCACTCAAACGAAGATGCCAGCAAAATCGGCAGATATTATATACAATATTTGAATAAAACACTAACTGATTATTTTTGTTATTTTACTTCATATACCCATTTTATTTTTTACTGACTCGTGCGATTATTCCAAGTGATCTCTTTTGTTCATTATTTGACGACACGTTTGGCTCAGTTTTTACTACTACTTGCTGCGCCAGTGGTCAAGGGTTCGAGCCCCGTTGAGGGACTCATTTGTGAATTGTGTTGAATGCATTTGTGTGATGAACACGAATGTTTGTACTCCAGTCATGGGTGATTATATTTATATTATCAACTATCTGACATCCTTAACAAAAGCCTTGTATTTATACAAGCTTACCGTGGAACTAGATGGTGCTGTGTTAATGTTCCAACATATTTATTTTTGTAACTTTTTATGATTATAAAAAAATTCTAAGTAAAAAATCAAAACAATCAACAGCTGGCATTTAACTTAATTATTCTAACAGGAAGTGTAAGGTTTCAACAATGGAAAAAAAAACAAACATATCTGTCCGACTTTATTGGAAAAACAGTGACAGCAAATACTCCATAAAAATAGAAAAAAAAAATCGACAATAAACTAAAAATGTAATAATAAACTTAACAAATTAAACATGGCTCGTTAGGAACTCAACTATATACAAATAAAGGATCACAATTTCAAATTAACGAACTTAATTACAAAAAAATAAAACAATATTGTACTTTGTTTAAACAATAATTACAGTTGCGGTACAGATTATTAAAATTAAACGATTAACACTACGTTTTACCTATAACCAAGAAGGAAATAGTGTTGTGCCTTAAAATTAATTAAATTAAAAAAAAAGTTGATCAATAAAAAAGTTTTTTTTTTGTTTTTTAAATAGCTGACAGACTAACGTACACAATGGTTTCCATTAGATATTTTATTATTATTAATCTGTACTACAACAGCTTAAAGAAAACTAAAATAGTGAACTTTATTATATACATGTAATTAGTTCTAGCCTACTGGTTTATACTAACATTCGTTTATATTCGAACACAACGTGCACAGAAATTATACTGGAATAGAGTAAAATTGTGACAAAATAACACATTTGAACCGTAAACTTACAATCACAATAAATTATATAAAAAAAAGTATTGTCAAAAATAAAAAAAACATGTCAAAACGGCCATCTTGTTTCCATTTTCACAACTATAACTTCAAAGCATATACTTAGTGAATCGATATTAGTAAATAAAGTTTCATATTGAAAGATTACATTTTATTTAGAGATAAAGATTACATTTAATGAATTTTTCCATTCGAGTCAAGAGAGATTAAAAATATTACTTCTTCCTTTAAACCCATCAATCAAAAAAGTACTAGACACAATCCCATGCAAAAGTTCCCTTAAAACTGTCACCAATTGTGTTTAGGTAATTATTCTAGTTGAAATAAATATACAAACAATGTAAATTGAACCTTAAAAGCAATGCTTAAAGTAGTTTCACAAAGAAAAGCGCTCAAATGTTCAAATGAGCGCTCATTCGGTGAGGACATTTTTTGTCGCTGATTGTGTATCTAGTTCTTTATTGATCGACGTTTAAACCAGACAAATCAACAGAAATGTACACGAAATAAATTAATATAAGCCTTACTTTATAAAATTAAAAATATAAAAGTAACATACTATTTATTTATACAAAAAAAAAACAAAACCTTGTTATATTTCGTTCTCGAAAACATTTTATGAAAACAAATCATCAAAATCGATGTCAAATCCAAGACTATTTTGAATAATAACGTCAATAAAGAGAAAAATAATAGTAATTATTAAGTATATTTTATTTTTTAAACAACACGAATTTAAAGAAGTCAAATACATACAAATATAATGTAACAATTCATCGTAAAGCGTTGTGGGAATGTTAAAAATGTAAATTAATAAATATATCAATGAATATAACATTGTGATTTTAATGTTGCCATATAAAAAATATGCATATAAAAAAAAATTGCGTTACATCGATAAAAAAATCGATTAAGCCGTCGTCCGATTAAAAAATCGATATTCGCGCGATGTCTATTATTAAATATTATTAGTGTGGTATATTAATATAAATTCAACTTTCTAACTGTCAACAAATCCTGCGTCTAATCGAGTAAGTGTTTTTTTTAAAGAGAAAGCTTAAAATTATTATATTTCAACACGACGTACGTGAGATAACGACATTTTTATTACTAGAATGTTATAGTTTTTCTTATTATAATCTGTGACAAATCTAACACTACCGCATAGAATATTTATACCATAGATACCATGGATATATAGAATAGATATTATGAAAGTTAGTTTATTTCACTATAAGTCATTAATCATTATATAACCTGAAAAATAAATATTAGAAAAAGCAACAAATTTAAACTTAATTCAATATTCATAATAGGATGTTAACATAAAAAAAAAATCTTTATATATTAACTCATATATAGGCTTACATGAGCATAAATTTTTATTCAGAGGAAAAGAACCCGCGATCTTCGTACATATAATCTATTCTATACATCCATTACATATTAAAAATTATAAATAATAATTCGCTATAAATAATGCGAAGCTAAGAAAAAGCTTATAACTACACAATTATAAATGCAATAGAAATGACACCGATGGAAGAGTGCGGTTGGAAAACTTTTAAAATAAAACAAAATGGTGTTGCAATATCCATAATATGTTAAACGTGAAAATTAATCAAGATAAATATTAAAAAAGACCTTTTAATTATCCAAAATTTTACAACATGAGAAAAGAACGGGATAATTTTGTGTAAAAAAACCCCTTAAATGTGTTTTTTTTTTGTATTTTTAGGAAAGCATTTTTAATTTTTTTTTTCACAATTTAGTGTTGAAACTGTAAACCATTTTTCATTTAATAACCGCGACATATTTTTTTGTTGAGAAAAGATCAAACAAAGAATCCAACCGCACCAAAAAATGTAGATTAATAATATCACAAAATTCACAAACTGTTACCAAACATCATTCGGTCATCGTACAAACTCAATCTATTACATTCACTCGCCCTTCCCTTTTGAAGGGCCCTATCCCGTCTGGCCCTGCGTACGGCCACCGGCAAATCACCGGGAGTTTTAACCCTTCCCGCGGGATTCAACAAATTCGAATCCCCAGATGAGAATATATCGCTGACCTGCTCTAATGAGTGTTGACGTTTGATTGATAGCGACTTTAAGCAGGGTTTTGTGTCTGTATCCGTGTTTGTACTACTCGAAGGTAGTTTTAATGTCAATTCCGGGATTTCCCCATTCAATGCCGCCAAATAAACCGGATTATCCCCGCTGTAACCATTCACCAGGTTTTCTTTATCATTGGGGTCACTGAACTCGTTATCAAAATTAGTGTATTTGTTGTATTTATTGAAACTGAAGTCCGTTTTAGGCAGACTCGCTTCCTTTAGCACGTCATTTTTCTTTTTATCCTCATTTTTCGGCATGGATTGCATTGTTATTTTAGATCCGCCATTTTCCGACAGCAACATCAAATGTTCGTCTTCGCTGCTCGAGCAATCGGAATTCAAATCGAATGGACTTTCAAAATCGTTTTGATTGTCGATGTATTGCAACTCTAAATTGATACTGGCTCGAGACGATCTTCCGCTATTGGAAATGATCTTATTATCGCAACTCAATCGTTTTTTGATCGTCGAATCTTCAGATTCGGAATTCCTGAATAGACTTTGACTCGACACTGAGGTCCTAACACGTTTAAGACTTTCCGAGCTGCCTTTCTTTTCATGCTTCACTTTAGGCACAATTACTGCGAATACTTGATTTCTATCATCATCTCTTGTGGGCATCTCTTTGAACATTTCTGATTCCATTATCATTGTTGGAGACAAAGTTTTGTTTGGAGGCGATAAAGTGCACGGCCCTTCAAAATTATAGGTCCTTTCATCATTCAAGATCAAATTAGTTGGTCTATCAAACGTTATGTTACTGGGTTTATCGATTAAAGAAGTACGTGTTTTAGTATTTTGGGCCAAATTCGAGTCGAGTTTAACTTCAGTTTCCTTTGGCTTGGTAAGTTTTTTCTCGAAGAACTTTCTTATACCCCATTTGGGCTTATCTTGGAGTAAGTTGGTCTCTTTCGGGCCTCTATCCTCGTGTGCAGTTACATCGTTTGGGACATAATCTAAAGGTCTTTGATACGAACGTATTTCGTTCAATCTATCGGAATTTTCACGCAACTGTGGTCTATGGGATACTCGAGCAACTGACAGACAGTTCTCTTCATTGATTCTCTGTTCGGGTGTATCTTTTATGCTTTTGTGTATGAGTTCCACCGTATGTGTTTGTGTGTCTGTGTTCGTGTTACGCTCTATACACGCGTTCCGGCCTATATGGGGGTCGGGGTAAAGGAGGGGGGTTGTGACGTCACTGTTTTGGGCGGAAGTACAGTTTGAGTTTTTGTCGGTTTCCGGCGGTGGGACAGGTGGCTCTGTTGTCGCTGAAATATAATGATAGATATTTTTGGAAATAATTTTCATTATTACTATTGGCTATTATTTTTTTTTAATTATTCTATTTTCACGAGGAGAATCTTTTCTTGAAACTTACATAGGTTTCATGAATTAAAAAAAATTAATATATATCAAGAAATTTCTCACTTTACAAATAAAATAATAATTAAAATCAAATAACAATTAGTGAAGCTATCGCGTAACAAAACACACACAAATCTATACACTTTATAGCGGTCGCGGGTTGGAGTCCCGCAGACATATTAATTTGTGTGATGAGCACGAATGTTTGTACTCCAGTCATGGGTATTTACGAGTATATTTAAAATATGTATGTATTTAAATTTATATTTATATATGTGTAGTGTATCAACTATCTGGCATCCATAACACAAGCCTCGTAGCTTACCATGGAGCTAGATGGTGCTGTATGGTAAAGTCCCAACATATTTATACACCCAAAACGAGTACATACTACCTTTTTTATGGAAAAAACAATATGAAAACAATATAAAAAAACGTTAGGCACAAATCTCACCAGGCGGATGCGGATGCAAGTTGTTATCGTGTATAACTGGCCCTTGCACTTGTAACATCATTTTCAGTTCAGCCATACGCTCCTCCACACAGACTGCTGTCAATCTAAAAACAAATGTATGCACAATTGGCGATACCCCCATACAAACTTTCATCCCTATTTTCACCCCTTTAAGGGATGATTTTCGGGATAATAACCTATGTCCTTCCCAGGCTCTTAAACTATTTTCTTATCAAATTTCATCTAAATCGGTTCAGTACATCCAGAGATTACCCCCGACAACGTCACAAACTTTACCTCTTTATAATATTAGTATAGATATACATTATATATTTATACTATTGAGTTTCTCTTGGGCTCTTCTCAGAACTACTTCCCGAGCCGGTGGTAGCTTCCTCACGGACTGACATTTAATTTAAATTGTAAATTGTAAAATTCACGATTCAAAAGTGCTTGTAAAGGTCTACATATTTGAATAAAGTATAATTTGATTTGATGCTATACTGACTTATGGTTATAAGTTAACAAGTACTGTTGTAGATTCAGTGATACCGGGTTCGAGTCTGAATCGGGCCAAGTACAGTTACTTTTATGTTAGAAACGAAAACAAGTAACAATACTGTATATTAGTCACAATGGCCGCTGTGATAAAAACCGGTCAGGAGATCAGTATTAGAAAACAATACTTTTCCTCACTCAAACATCGAACCCGTACCTCATCTCTCATCCCTACATACACCCACATCACCTATGCGTCACAGACCCAAACACCACTTCATATTTCATACTTCATATTTAACGTACAAAACAATACATTGTCCTCTTCCAATAATCGAAACCATACTTACCTCCCTTCATAATCACGGTCCCAAAGACCACGGACGACCATTACTCACAAATATCATACGTGATTTTGTATGTTAAATGTCATCACATTTAACATACAACAAACACCATACATTATCCTCTCGCAATAATCGAACCCGCACTCACCTCGCCTCAGCGTCATGGTCCCAGCACTCGTCACAGGTGTCTGTCGCTATCTTGAGCACCCTCGCTTCTGGTACTGGACCCTTTGGTAGCGGCGGCCTGGCCTTGTTGCGGGATACTAACGCCTGGATGTTGATGGGTTTAAGTATTAAAAGGTAAATAAAATGAATCATTTAATTAATTGATTTTTGTGATTTTATATTCATCCTGAATTGAGTAATAATGAAGAGATTTTTTTGGCCGGCGTGGTGGACTATGGCCTGATCTCTCTCCTATTGGAGGGAGGCCCACCCCCAGCAGTGGGATGTTAAAAAAAGGTTGATTATATATATATATATATATATATATATATATATATATATATATATATATATATATATATATATATATATATATTTAGTTAGATATAAGACATTTGTTTGCTATCTCCCTCACTCCTTATATCATTCGCACGCCGTCTTTCCTACACATCAACTGCATGTACGCGCGCGTGGAGCACCATATACATATATTTTTTTGCCATCTCACTCATTTTCTTAACTATCACTCGCACGCTGCCTCTCTCACACCCAGTTACATCTACGCGAGCGTGGAGCGCGATACACACGATTTGTGGAGTAGGCACATTTGGATAGATATTTAATAAAAAACGTAAACATTGTTACCTCAAAAAAGTAAAAATATTGAATGTTATGGAGTTTTATTGTTAGAAGAAGAGTAAAGCTGTAGTGAGTATCGTACAGAAACACAAGCTGATCAAACAAAATATAAAGTTCGTATGTAAATATAACGAAATATTATTCGCTCTCTCCCTCACTCCTCAACCTTCACTAGCACGCCATCTCTCTCACTCCTCAACCGTCACTCGCACATCATCTCAAAGCGCAACGCACATGCAATCTCATCTATCATCTCCCTCACTTCTCAACCGCCACTAGCACGCCATCTCTCTCACACTCAACCAGCTCACCTGCATTTGAGCGAGTGTGGGCCTCGGCGGCAGACCATGGTGGTGGTATGGCGGAGCGTATGGGGGCACCACGGTGTGAGCACCAGAGCAGCGCCATAGCATCTCCCATAGCACGAGCGCGAGCGCGAACACGTCCACCGCGCAGAGGGCCGCGCGCGCCCCGGACAGGTCCAAAGCACCCTCCAAAGCCTCAGGTGATAGGTAGCGTAGCGTTCCAGCCTTATGGTGTTCATGGTGTACATGGAAATTATCATATTTTATTATATCGCACCTACTAATTTACATCTACATATATTAACTGGCAATATATACAGATAAATAAAATTGAAGTGTCTGTTTGTAATGTCAAAATAACAGCGTTATACTAAATGCATATGAAATTATATACGGTACTCATATAAGAAAATCACAATTTTTAACATTTTTGTCTGTCCGTCTGTTTGTTCCGGGTAACCTCTGAAACGACTGGACTGATTGTGACGCGAATTTCACTGGAAGATAGCTGGTATTATAGGGAGCAACATAGGCTACTGCTTTTATTTTATTTTAGTTTAAAACATAAATTGAATTTCATAAAGAGCACCAATAACTAACAGAAGTTTTACTTCTTGCGCGTGTACACATTCATACAAGCACACATTAATTTTTATTATAATATTATAACTACTAATTTACATCTATATTAACTTATATATTTAAGTTTTGTTGTATTACCTTGTATAATTCAACCTAGTTATGCAAAAAACAGCCATGTGCGTAAATGTACCAACCAACAGAGTTATAAGCATTTAATTATAAAAAATAAAATAATTATAAAAAATAAACAATACTTATATAAATATTGTTCAATTTTAAAATAACCAGAAAAACAAAACATAACCCAAGTGCAACTATCGACTGAAAAATGCTTATAACTCTGTTTGTACTTTTACGCACATGGCTGTTTTTTGCATAACTGGGTCCAATTGGCATAAGGATTAAACCTGTACGTTTTGTTATGAAAGGGCGGTTTCTCCTAATATAGGCAAAAATTACTTGCTTAAAAGAAGATCTCAACCACAAACTTTATCAACACTATAATTTTTTTATGCGAATATTTTTTTTTATTTATATATCACAATCCATACTAATATTATAAATGTGAAAGTGTGTTTGTTTATTTGTTCGTTCGTCCTCGTTTCACGTCGTTTTTTCAAGGGGGTAAAGCAGGGGATGAGTTTTAGCGCAAGCGAAACCGCGGGTTCTACATGTAGTATTGTAAATGAAAACGAGTGTGTATGTATGTGTGTGTATGTTTTTCTTTAAATATATTTATTACCCTTCACGCTGAAACGACTAGATAAATATATGCATTAACAAATATTAGAAAAACAGTCGTCTAAAATTAGTCATGTAGAAAAGAACACCATCCAATAAGCCAAAACTGACCAACATCAAAAAAACGATAACACTTAATTCAGTTGTAAAAATGTCAAAAAAAAAACAAAAGATGGAAAACATAAATTAAATTACCGGTTATAGACAAAAAAATAGACTATATTACCTCAGTAATACGACTAGGTGTAGAATGATCCCGTCTAGGCAATAGGGTCTGGGCTAAACCTAGATCTGCAAGCCGAGCGGTGCCGTCGGCCGCAACTAACACGTTGCCGCTGTTCACGTCCCTATGCACTATGCAAGGCTTCGTTGGCGCTGGGGAGCGTGAAACGTGAAAATAACTTGAAAATCGATTTTTTAAAATTGACGAATCGATTATTAGTTGTGTCGATGTTTGCGGATCACGCCATATAAAGAAACACGCTTTATGATGGACCAAGAGAAAAATATTGTGGAAAAAAAAAACATGGGATGCTTTGTACAATATTTTCGAGCACCCCACGTTTACTTCACAACTAGCGACTCATCCTGGCTCCGCTTGAGTTAAGTTCTTAGTTATGTTTATTACTTTTCCCGCAGTAAGTTTTCTCATAACGCTTTCCCAGACAGACAGAAAAAAAAATCTAAAAAACTATAGACTCATCCTCTGTATCGATAATATGACTGTTTCAATAAAAAATATCCAAAACATACATTCAATGTACAGATTTGATTCAGAATTTTATTATATGTGTAGATAACATTAACTTTCTCATCAATCACTTCATTCTTATACTAACAAAGAAAAACATCCTTATAGCTCGCTTCATCATCATCATTAAAGCGTACTTTTTAATTATTTAAACTATAATTTTATAGTTTAAAATGCAGAATTCTAAAAACAAACACTCACTGGCAGCGTGTAGGTGCGCAAGCGCAGCCGCCAGCCCGTGCGCAAGCGCAGCGAACTCGCGCCACGTGACCGGCGCGCGCTGGAGTCTACTCCGGAGTGACTCCTCGCACAGCTCCAGCACCACCAGCTGAGAGCGACCCCCGCACTCGGTTAGGGAGGCGCGACTGTCGCTACCTGGCGTGTTAGAGAGATGGGGAGTTAGGGGAGTTTCGATTTATCAATTTATTGATTCATTGATCAAATTATATTAATAACTAGCATTGCCCGCGGCTCCCCCGCGTTCAGATGACCAAAAACCAAATTCTTAGGTTTTACGTATTAGTATACTCTTACATTGCACTTTTTGTATTTTTTCTCAGAAATGAGACATTTTTCCGCGGTAAAAAGTATCCTATATGTTGACCAGGATGACCAGCTATCATCATACTAAATTTCATCAAAATCTGTCCAGTGGTTTTCTCGTGATGCGGTAACAGACAGACAGACAAAAATTCTAAAATCCATAGATTCAGACTCTGTATCGATAATAATGTCTATTTCAATAAGATTTTCCAAAAAAAAATTAATGTACAGATTCGACTTAGTTACAATTTTATTATATGTATAGATGTCAAACCGACCGATTCCGGCCACGGCGGCTAATCTCACTGAGACTACCTAACTGCACGAGATATTGTATTGTATAGTGCAGACACAACGTGGACTCTCTGTTCCTGACACTCTCATACTGCGGTGACACCAGTCGGAGGCGCGGGGGTGAAACACCGCCAACTTCCCAACTCCGGGCTGTTACTGAGGCTTACTAAGCAGAAAGACTCAATAACTAAACTCATCCTATCCGAGACTCGAACTCAGGACCTCCAGATCTGCGACCGTACATGCTAGTCACTATACCACCGAGGCAGTTATCAATTTATTGATTTATCAATAAAAATATAGTTTATTAATGTGTCTATACAAAATAAATATAAACACAACAATTACAAAAGAAGTTATTATTTTGTTAATAAATTACAAACATTATAATGTTCTATATTAATTTTTTTTTTCATTTTATTACATTATAATTAAATGTTAATATTGTAAATTCGTTAGAAAACTAAAAATTATTGGCACATGCTAAAAAAAAAAAAACTTAAAAGTTGAAATCGATTCATCCGATGGCTGCTCATTACCAGGCATTATGTTCCGTTCTTTTTGGTACACATTTTATATTTACCATAATATCTCAATATATTCGGATGGGCGAGATGCGGTATTCCATATATAGAAGCTTCTTTATGCCATGCAGAAGGGTTGGAATACAGTTTAACGGCGACAGGAGTCGAACCCAGACTCCCTCGCCATACAGAACCGAACTTGCCTTGACCTGAAATAATGCATAACCATTAATATAAGAGGGAAAAACACACATTTACATACAATTACTATTATATATATATATATATATATATATATATATATATATATATATATATATATATATATATATATATATATATGTAAATCGATATTTGTCACACATAAATACGAATCAAATTTATGTGTTGAAAATTATTATTTTTTTCTTCCCGTATTAAAAACAAAAACTACTGATAAACCTAAAACGATGAAGACTTTAAAAATATAATTTTTAAATCGTATGGAATCTAAAACATTACATGGGATTAATTGAATTGTTATCGGCTCTTGAGTTATTATGAAATATTCTTTTAAAACATTAAAAAGAACTACTTCATTTTTAAAATCGGTCAAAATAACAATTTCTCCTCACCTATATGCTCAATGAGTGTTAAATTATCGACACACAGCAACCCAGTGGCCAAAGCATCAGGACCACTGCCCATAATGTCACCTGAAAATAAAACCATTTTTAATTTAAATAATAGTGTTTGTTTGTATGTATGTATGTATGTATGTATGTATGTATGTATGTATGTATGTATGTATGAATGTATGTTTGTTACTCCTGCCTGGACAGATTTGGATGAAATTCAGTACACAGATAGATATGATCTGGAGTAACACAGTATAGTTTATTTATTTATTTATTTATTAGGTTTATTTACAATCACTTACAATAATACACACAATATAAAAAAAAAATAGAACTAAAAATTAGGAACTAAATGTAGTGATTACTTACAAATAAACACAGCATGCACAGAAATAAAGTTTCTTAACATATTATACAAAATAGATATATTTTAGAAGTAAATAGTTTTTTTTAAATTAATCAATGAACAGATACACAGTTATATTAATTTAGCAATTATGACATTATTTAAGACTATCAATGCATTTATTTAGGAATTTGGTGCTAATGGTTCTGCGGAAATTGGCTAAGGAATCAGCAAATATGTTTAGTACTTATGAACACACCCAAGAGGCGCGAGGGTGAGTCGATAGTCTTCACTGCATAGTACAAATCTGTACATTTAATTTTTTTGGAAAATCTTATTGAGATAGTCATTATTATCGATACAGAGGCCGAATCTATAGTTTTCAGAATTTTGGCTGTCCGTCTGTCTGTGAACGCATCATGAAAAAACCACTGGACAGAACTAAAAGTTGAAATCGATTCATCATCGAAATTCGGTATCTAGCTAGTTATTCGGATCAACATATAGGATAATTTTTACTGCGGGAAAATATCTCATCTCTGAGAAATCTATATTAAACGTTAAAACGTAACTAAGGACGAACCCGAGCGGAGCGAAGGTGAGTCCCTTAATATTATATAATGAGTGTAATTTTATTTATTATAATCGAAAATTCTATCAAAATCTGTTAAGCTATTTAGTACTTACATAACAACATATCTTACATACTTACTACTTACTACTTACATACATACATACAGGTCAAACACAACTCTTTTTTGGCTTCGCCACAATAGGGTAAAAAAGAAACTATACTCACCTTTTTCCACATCAACGCCATCGCTCAAATCGTCTTTATCCAACTCCATTCTCTTACAATAAACTTTCTTAAACACGATCGCCATCAACAAAATGGCGACGAGAGCTAAGATGGCGGACGCTACAACATTAGAATAATTTGGATGCGTCGCACTTTCCATTGTGGATTCGGCTTTTATTGTAACCGTTTCTTCTTTGAGAGACACTGAAAAAAATATTTTTTATTCAATACATTGATATGTAAAAACGTAGATACACATTTTCTAACCTCTTGAAAAAGTGTCGTCGACATGTGACGTTAAGTCAAACCGAAGAATAAAATCGAAAGTTCTAATTGTCTAAACACAAATTCGAACTTACGCACACGACATAAAGTACTTTTTTAAACGAAACAACCTGCGTTTTAATTTTGTCATCCGAAAACAATGAACAAAAGATCTGAAAAAGGCGCAATTCAATTTTGAATCGAGAACTTTTTTAGAGGACACTTTTGAGACGCTAATTGTGTATCTTGAGTTCTTGTATATCATTGATTCAATATATTATCAATTTAAGTTTATTCTATATTGATGACTTAACTAGCGACTCACCCTTGCTTCGCTCGGGTTCGTTCCTTGGTTAATTCCCCATACAAACTTTCATCCCCATTTTCACCCCCTTAAGGGAAGATTTCCGGAATAAAAAGTATCCTATGTCCTTCCCAGTCTCAAACTATCTTCTTACCAAATTTCATCTAAATCGGTTCAGTAGATCCAGAGATTACCCCCTACAACTTCACAAACTCACAATTCACAAACAAACTTTACCTCTTTATAATATTAGTATAGATGATTAAACTAAGCAAACGCTTTTTCTTCTATTATGAGCCCAATTTTTTTTATGATCGTCCAATTTAATCTATACAATACTCGTATATTACATAGTATAAAACAAAGTCGGTGTCTGGGTCTATCTATTTCTCCACTTACTTCTTCTAAACCATGCAACGGATTTTGATTCGGTTTTCACTAATAGAAACAGCGATAAATGAGGAAAGCTTGTACATATAATTTGTACAGAATGACTGAGCCTAGGTGTTTTTCCAAAAAAAAAAAACTGATTTCGTACGATTACTGGCTAAACCTTTAGAGATATAACCAAACAATGTACTAGAAAATTGTAGGTCTAAAATTACAGGCCTACAGAAAAGTCCGCGTTAGCATGTGTCTATCTCCTAAGGTACGCTCATAATAACTATTCTTATCTATATAAAACGTACATAGATACGCACCCGAGCGAAGCAAAGGTAAGTCCGAAGTTTCAAGGTAAAATTAAATCCTTATGATTATAACTTTTACTTTTAAAATCGGTGCACATTTTTCATTACATGAGGACACGTTTGGCTTAGTTTGTAGTTACCCTACATGCTGTGCCAACGGTCGCAGATTCGAGTCCCGCGGGGGGCATTAATTTGTGTGATGAGCACGAATGCTTGTACTCCAGTCATGGGTGTCTATATTATAATATGTATGTATTTAAACGTAGCTTACCACGCCTTACTTACGCCTCGTAGCTTACCACGGAACTAGATGCTGCTGTGTGTTAATGTCCCAACGTATTTATTTATTACCAAATACTTACTAAAGTCAGCATTACAGAAGCTTTTGGTACAACAGCAGAACTTGCTGCCGGGCAGTTTAGGAGTCACTCGAGTGCATTTGTCACAACTGTTCCGACCTTCCGCTATGGATGAACGCCAGCAACCTGTGGATATATCATTATTATAAATGCGAAAGTTTGTTTGTTTGTATGTATGTATGTATGTATATGTATGTTTGGTACTTGTTTACGCTGAAACGGCTGATTTGATTTGGATGAAAATTATTACGCAGATAAGTGACCTGAAGTATCACATAGGCTACTTTTAGTATAAAATTCGCTAATAGGTGGCGTCGTCTTTATAATATTATAAATAATGAATATATAAGGCAGCTAGAGACACACTTAAGCGAAGGGAGGGCAAGTCGCCAGTGCATGTATAAATTAACCTTAAAAAGCATTCTATTATACTTTGAAATTTCAAAAGAAATAGAGCGAACTTATGACTTTTGAAGGCATTACTCGCATATATTTAGAAAATCATTTTTTTAAAACCTATTCTCAAATGCAATAGGCCTCATTTACGATTGAAGTGAAGAGGCCAAATTCCTAATAAAGAATTGTCGTCAACTTGATGCTGGGTCGACCTAGATATTAAATTATAAAGCGTACAGTTTCACTTGTGGCATTTAAGTACGCATAGCAACCTTTTCGCATCGCTATTTCTATCTTAGCTTAAAGTTGAAATGTGCTTTAATGAGGCCAACCGCGCTTGAATTCGCCGAGGTAATAAACTTTAGAAAAAATACAAGCCAATTTAGAACCTCCTCCTTTTTGAAGAAGTCGGTTGAAAATAGTATTATGCAGTCGGATACCTACATACATACAAGACTCACAGCAAAGATAAAATGCGTAGGTATATCTCCGACTGTATAGTACTATTTTCCTTAGTTTACTTGTTCCCTTATTTTATGTTCACTGTTTAGGGTTCCGTACCCGAAGGGTGCCAATGGAACCCTATTACTATGCCTCCGCTGTCCGTCCGTCCGTCTGCCAGAGTACTGTATCTCATGAACCGTAATAGGTAGAGAGTTGAAATTTTCACATAGTATGTATTTCTATTGCCGCTAACTAATAATAAAAATTGATAAAAGTAAAAAAATAAAATAAAAATACAATAAACATTTTGTAACGTTCGCAATCGATCATCGAAGTTAATAAACTACATGCATAGAGTAAAAGTAATATTAATAAAAAGTACATGTACGTTGGTACCGAACACTTCGTGTACGAATTCGACTCGCACTTGACCAAATTTATTTTTATTTTTATAAAACTATATTAATAATTCTAACAAAACGAATATTTAAGAGGCAGTAGTCCTATTTAAATTGATACAACAAAATATATAATAGAGTGGAATAAAGAGTTTTTAATTAGACAGTCTTGTGGTCGCCATAACGTTTGTATTAAAAAAAAAAAGAATCCAACGAGAAAATAGAGCAAATCGTCAGACTTAATGCGAGGGTGACCTAGATAGTCAATTGTATGTACAGATTCACTTTCCACGTGACATTTAAGTATACTACAAACTATTTGCATCGTTTATTTTTTTTTTTAATCTTGGCTAAATATTCAAAGGTCTCACATTTTAAAGATATTAATAAATAAAGAGGTTTTTATTTAGACTGTCTTTTTTATATTAATATTACGCGATAACTATTTCGATTTTATATCATAAATTTTTTTGAAATCTTCGTTGAAGTCCGAGGAAGGTTCTTATGACGAGAAAAATTGAACAAAAACAGAAAAACATAAAAATCACATTTTTCTTTTTCCTTACGACTACATACTTTATAATTATGAAAGCAATCTTAAACTTAATATTAACTACTTGAATGCATTTGTAGATTTGACACTTTGCGTATTTGTTTGTCCTTCTTCCACGTCGAAACAGTGTAACGGATTGGCGTGTTCTTTTGTGTGGAGATAGTTGGAGGGCTGGAGTGACATAGGCTACTACTACCGCGGGAAATGATCTCATTATCACGGGAAAACACGTTATAATACAACTCACACTCATCATACTTATGTATATACATATAATATACTAATATAGTCTATTTCATACTGTTTTAGTAATATTAATTAATATCTTTAGTTGATATGCAATTCTTTATTTTTGTTTGGTAATATTTATGTCACCTAACCGTGGGGATATGGCGCTGACAGCTGATGCACAGGTCTCCTAGTTCGGCTGCAGATGCTATGTTTTAAATATTTGTACGAGTATGTACCAAATTAGATTTAGTGTTAAGCAAATATCTGGATGTACTTACTATCTTTTGGAAATAAAGAACTTATTATTATATTATTATTATTACTGTTAAAAATAAAATTCGCAAGCAAAGCCGCAGGCAAAAGCTGGTATTAATTAATAGTAAAAATTTAGGAGTTTTTGTGCATATGCGGATGTATGGAAATATATATTAAACATTTCATAGGCTGTGTAGATTCCTGTAAATTTTTGCATTTTAAATAAGTGTCAATAAAAATATGAAATTGTCAACATCAATTTTTTAATTTTATATTCTGTAAATTTACATTTTTGGACGGAATTGATCGACTGGGAATCGACTACGTACATATAAGATATTTTAGATATTTGTATTGATGTTTATAAAAACAATTAAAGAATGTATATAAAAAAGAATTGGACAAGTGCAAGGTCTGACTCCATGGCATAAATAAGTATGTCATAAGTTTAATCAAAATTTAATTAAAAAAAATAATTTTGTGGTCCAACGTGTGAAATGGAAAATACCTACTAAAAACTTTAATGAGGGCACATAATGCTTATTTTAACATAAACACGAGTATTGTATTCAGCTCTTTTTAATGCCCCACTGCTGGGGGTGGGCCTCCCTTCAATACGAGGGGGATCAGGCCATAGTCCACCACGCTGGCCGAGTGCGGGTTAGCGAACTTCACGTGTTTCGAAAACTTGTTAGGTTATCTCAGACATGTGGTTTTCCTCTAGATGTTTTCCTTAACCGTAAGACAAGTAATCATGTTGGAAATGATTCGCACATGAAAATATCAGAGGTGCGAGACCCGGGATTTGAACTCGCTTAACTCGGTTACCCAAGCAAGCGCGTTACCACTAGGCTCCCACTGCCTACACCACTATTATTATTCTAATAACCTATCCAAAGATTACGTAAACCCACAATTATGTAATTATTATTATTCTTAATTATTTTTATAACCACCCAGTTACATTTATATAGAGCACCATCCCTATTTTTTTTTTATTTTTGTAATTTTCCTTCAGAATGGTCCATCAGTTTACATGAGACACCTACCTACTAAATTTCAGCAATGTAGCTCGAATAATAGTGTTTAGAGTACAAATGGCTGTTAGATCTAAACAAACAGACATGTCAAAATTATAAGAATTCCGTTTTAGCCATTTTGCTTGGAAACTACAATAATAGAAAGTAAAAAACGTGTGTGTGAACTTATGTATGCACCTAAGAAGTTACATTTCCTTGGCATAACAGAACTAAAATAGCTAAAGATTTCATCCCATATGTCACAACTTTATATTTGTAAAAGGAATACAGCTAACTTCATCATGTCGCGTTTTGGCTGTTCTTTCTTGTCCAATTTTTTCCAAATGTGCCAAAAGAAGTATAACTTCAAAAAAAAAAAATTAAAACATACCTTGCCCTAAAACGGTGATGTTTCCCTCATGGTCCTGGTGCCACAGTGTGTAGCAATAGGCTTTCGGGTCTGTGCACTGTTCCACCTGCACCACTTCACCATTCGGCATAGTTGTTTCATATATTTTGCCAGTATCTGAAAAAAAGCATTAGTCATCTCTTATAAAAAAAAATGAGATCAATTCAAATAGTATTTTATTCCAATGAAATAGAGTTTTTGTAACTTCTGTGGTGATCTAAATAGTGGGAAATGAATATAATTTTTTTTAATATATAAATTGAATGTCATTATTACTATCACAATAAGTTAGCATTATTATATTTTTTTATTTAAGATTATATATTTTTTAAGATGAAAACTTTATACTTTATACTACTAATATTAAACGTTTATTATGAAGGTTTAGTATGTTTTGGTATAATTGTAGTAATTCAATATTCATTATTACAGAAAAAAATATTTTGACATAAATGTTTTAAGCAATGTAATTTTAGTTATTTTATGTTACATTTAACAGCATTAAATACAATGTAGAGAACATACCAAATATTTCATTTTCAACCATCCATTGTGCATTCCTCTCGTCATCATAAGATGGAGTCACACTAATAGCAACACTGTGTATCTTATACAGACATGACCTTGAGTTTGGATTTATGGTGATTGGTTTTTCAGTCACAACAGCAGCAGCCTTCATTTTGTATTTTCTAACTTCATTGCTCAATCCATTTTGTTCTTCCTTGCCACTTGATATAGATTTTTTTTCATTTCCTATAATATTTTCTCTTACAGAAGCTGAAGCTAGTTGATTAAAATCCTTATTATCATCAGGTGTGAGTTCATCCAAATTGTCTACACTTCTTTTATCAATAACCTTTGGTTGATCCTGAGTTATTGGCCAGTATGTGACATCTTGTAAGTTGTTCCACTGAATAGTTCTTCTATGATGGTATTTTGTAAAGGTTCTCACAAAATGTGCTGGCTTTTGGTGGTGAATACTATTTCTAGTATCTTGAGATTCATGTGGACGCGATGTTAAAACTTTCGCGGTGAAGATGAAGAGGAATAAAACCATGCACTTAAGTAATGGTGTTACCCTCTGAGTTAAAATACCTTCCATCATCTTGGAAAATTTAATTTTTTTGCCGGTCGTTTGATTTCTACATCATTACTCGTTGATGAATGAAGTATTTTAGGTCATTTAGTGCAACCTAATTGCAGCTAAGCAACGACACTGCATATTATTGATTTTTCTACGCGGAATTGAAGCACGACAATGCGGCAAGTTTTTGAAATGTTAACCCACTTAACACAAAACACAAATTATTTTTGCGAGTTTAATACACTTTTAAACACATTTAAACTTCAAGGAATATGATTTTTTTATTAATTGTACGCAGTATACTTTACCGTATTTGTACCATTTGGTCAATTTTATGAACAAATTTTTGGAGATTTTTGAAAGAATATGTAGGAAATTAATGTAGTTAAAAATATTGTAATTATTTAATTTTATTTATCACACTGCTGTGCGATTAACATTTATCATTCAAAAGTAATTAAAAAAGAAATCGATCGAATGTTGACAAACACATTTCACCACTCGCCGACATATTGACTGTGTCGTTCCAATTTAGGTTTTGTTATTAAAATATTATTTTTTATTTCAAGAGTGGTAAACTATGAATATTTTAGAAAATAAAATGACGCTATTATATATTAATATAAAAGCATTTTATTGTTTTATATAATATTTGTAATTTAAGCTAAGAAAACGTGATAAAATTCTTTAATTTTTTTTCGACATAAAATAAAATGTCATTTTGACAGTTTTACTTTAGTGGATAAATCGTTTTGAGAACTGTTGCCGAGTGCTACTGCTAAGTTGACAGAGCAGAAATGTAAAATTAAAGGAGAGGGCCGACATTGGTACTTCTTTGTTGGTAACGGCTAACTATATTTTATTTTTGATGTTTAAATGTAAAACTTTATAAAAAATAGTTTATATTGTGAAGATTTAAAAATGTCAAAGGTAGCCGCCGAAGTAATAGATGAAGCAAAGGAGCGCGCCCATTTTCGAGCAGTCGTAAACGCTTTTAAATATTATAAGTAAGTAATTAAATAATATTACAAGTTATTCATACTTAAAATGCTTGTTAAATGTAAGATGAATATATGCATTGTGAATTGTTAAAAGTTATAATAATACCGTTATGTATTGACCTAGCAACAGCCCAATAGAGCAATATAAAGATGGAAATTGGTAAATGTAATTAACCTCTTTAGACAACAATGAGCTTTGTTTACATCCTGGGCACACGTGGAACTTTGAACGTTTTGTCCTTGTAGTATAAGGTTTGTTTTACTTTTCCAAGGCTACATCCTACTCAAATAACAAAGTATATAAAAGGATGTTTCTATGTATATAACAAAACTACTAATCAGTAAATTTATATCTATATATACACGAAGAGAAAACTTTGAATCCCATTTTAAGCATATTGCAAGTACTGATTAATACCTATAAGCTTTGTTATAGTTAAAGTTTATATAGAGAAGGGCTGCAGAAAACTAAAATTAACTGACTTTCTTTTACCAGCGAATATGTTTGTGCGTTTTATTTTTGTATAATTACTTCACTGCTAAAAGATGTAGCATGATGTGAGATAACCTTCATCAATATTATACGAGTACTTACATAATACAAAAATTAAAATTTTGTTTGTCTGTACGTGTAAATGCCTGAATGTATGGGCCCGTTTCAAAATTCTTTTAGATTATATAACTTTGAAAAAAGAACCTTAATATCTATCCTACTTAATGAATTATGGTGGATTTTCAATGGGGTGATCACTATTATTTATTATTGTGAATAGTATTTGGAAAATTTGTTACATTTTTATGTCATAATATAACATATAACTTGTTGAAATCATGTGAAACAATTTAGCTTAATAAGTATATAAGGTAGAAAAAAGAATTGGCTGCGATTTAGGATTGGGGACTCTGCCCCTAGCGGAGTGGGTGGTATTTCTGGATAAGGGACGTGATAGGAAGTCGAAATGTTAAATAAAAATTGTCCGCGAACATATGAGTAAAAATTTATTGAGACTTAAAGTTACAACATTTCCATACATTATTTTGACATTACTACCATTTAGACACTTGGAGTCAAAACGTCACTTTCAATTGTCAAAATAATCTCCAGATGATTGTCTTTATTTGTACTTTGCGTGAAATTCGAATTTTCTAGTTTTCTAGTCATTTATGGCACTCGCCGGCCGCTACCGCGGCACGCTCGCTTCGCTCGCTCGGCTCGTGCGTTGTGGCAACTGTTCTAACCTAACCTAACCAAGATATGAGGAATAATAAATAAATAATCTTAAATGTTCTAACCTAACCTAACCCAGATATGAGGAATAATAAATAAATAATCTTAAATGTTCTAACCTAACCTAACCAAGATATGAAGAATAATAAATAAATACTCTTAAATGTTCTAACCTAACCTAACCAAGATATGACGAATAATAAATAAATAATCTTAAATGTTCTAACCTAACCTAACCAAGATATGAAGAATAATAAATAAATACTCTTAAATGTTCTAAATATTTTTCTTTTTATTTATTTATTTATTAATAGTAATATTTTACCAACAGAAAAAGCAAAAATAATCAAATATAATCTGTTGTCATTTAAGCGGTAATATAAAACAAAGTGTCAGTTTTGCTTTTGTCAAAATGTAAGATCGTTTTGTTTGTGTTGTGAAATTATTAAAATATTAAATACAATAAAGCATTAATTGTTGTGAAAATGTGTAATGTACATAAAAAAGGATGCGTACTATTCGTTAAAGGTATGTTTATCTGTTGTAATCACTTATTTAGGTAAAGAAATGTATGGAAATGTGTTAGATATGTTATAACTTGTAAGTCTCAATAACTTTTTACTCGTACGTTTCCTCCAAATATTTTTAATATATTTTGACTCTCTGTCACCTCCCCTATCTAAAAATACCACCCACTCCGAATGGTGGTAAAGAAATATATGAAAATGTATGGAAATGTTGTAACTTTAAGTCTCAATAACTTTTTACTCATACGTTCGCGGACAATTTTTATTTAACATTTCGACTCCCTATCACGTCCCTTATCCAGAAATACCACCCACTCCGCTAGGGGCAAAGTCCCCAATCCTGAATTTGTGCCAAAGAATTTTCCACATTGATTAATAATAATTTAAATATTAAATAAAATAAATATTAAAAAAAAGCAAATTTACATTATTAAATGAAAGCATTGTAAGTTCTGCTTTTATATATGTATTTGATATTTCATATAGTTTATGGATCTATATAAATATTGTTTATATGTGAAACATACAAAACACCTTGGCCTTTTTTTCATACCCATTAATATATTTGTAGTTTTATCAACTTTATAAAGATCAAATTAAAAATAAATATCTTGAATATAGAAATCACAGTATGCAAAAGGTAGATTTAACAACTAACTGCACACTGAATCCAATAACAAATAGTTGTAAACTGTAAAAAAGAAATGAAAATTTAACGAACTTCTAATTGTCATATTGACTTGAAAGTTTACAAGTGTTTCTATTTCCGTTGATAGTGCAGTGGTTCGGTATGGTCGACCTGATCTGATGATAAGGCTAAATGGTGCATAGATGGAACTCTTCAACGGCTAATAGTAAATACCTTGAGTTTAGGCATATTTTACTTGATTTTACAGGCCCAATAAGTTAGAATTGGATCTTAGAGCCAGATTTTTTAGTGTTACGAATAAGCGAATTATAGTTTGGCATCAAACTAATTTAAATGGCTTAAGCGAATATTTTATATATAAAAATTGTCATCAAACTAACTTAATGGCTCAAGCGAATGTTTTATTAAAATATTCTCTTCTTACTTTGCTACTACTATGTCTATACTAAAAAGTAAAAAAAAACTGGATTCAAAAAAATACACTAAAACTTAAATAATAACTGATTGGTAGTTTTCATTTAAGTAATATAGATACCTACTCATATATTTTTAAAGTCGGTGCCAGCTGATACAAGTCAAAGCACATCAACTTCGAAAATATCTGATTAGATAAATGTAGTGAATGGAAACTACCAATCAGTTATTTTTTACTATTTAGTGTTTTTTCTTTGAAGTCTGTTTTTATTTTTTCCTATGTCATTGTATAGTTTTATATATGTACATTAATTCATTGCAGATTATATTGAATGATTGTTGCTTTGCATGAATCATATATGATGATATCCATACTAATATTGTAAATGTGAAAGTGTGTTTGTTTGTTTGTTTCTTTGTTTGTTTGTTTGTGTTTGTCCTTCTTTCACGTCGAAACGGATTGACGAATTGGCGTGATTTTTTGTGTGGAGATAGTTGGAGAATTGGGCAGGAGATTATCTCATTCCTACGGGAAAACACGTTATAATACAACCCAAAAGAATATTTATAAATATAATCAGAATTACTTGAAACTTGGTATTAATGCCCTTCAATAAAATTAAATAAATAGGTGTTGAAGCATTTTTTAGAAATTAATTCTGTAAGGGGTTAAAATAGGGGATGAAAGTTTGTATGAAACTACCTTTTTAGATTTTTTTTTGTAGATTTAGCGCGAGCGAAGCCGCGGGTTCTGCTAGTTATATATAAATTAATTCAAATCGCAGATTATATAGAATGATTGTTGCTTTGCATGAATCATATAAGATGACATTTTACATAAGAGTTTTCCTATTGTTATATTATAAATTAAGTATAATAATCATTTGTGTTGTTATTTATGTACATGAAATAATAATGAAACAGTCATGTATTATTGTCTATATAATATACTAGTTATGTTAACGTTTAGTATAGGTTTCTCAAAGATGAGATATTTTCCCGCAGTAAGAAGTATCCTAAATGTTGACCGGGATAACTAGCTATCATCATACCAACTTTCATCAAAATCTGTCCAGTGGTTTTCTCGTAATTGGTTCCCAGACAGATAGACAAACAGATATAAATTCTAAAGAGTATAGATTCGTCCTCTGTATAAATAATAATGACTATTTGAATAAGATTTTCAAAAAATATTTAATGTACAGATTTGACTCGGTTAGAATTTTATTATATGTGTATAGATCTGTTAGACTTATTTTACAGTCTCTGTTTTATTCAATCATTTTAGATATAAAAAAAAGGAATATATTTGTTGAAAGTTTGTCACTTGAGAATGGCTGGAATGATATTCATTTTTTTTTTGTGATTGTTTGGAATTGGTGACCCAATTATTACGAGATACTTGTGTTAGGGGTTTTAAGAATTGCACTACAGTGCAAATATATAAATATAGTTATATTTTCATTAGTATATATGTGTATGTAAGTACATATTGGGTTTATGTATGTGTGTTTATACGCATATATTGACTCATATATACAAAATAAAGTGAAGGACTATGTGTCTGTATTGTTTATTTGACAATGATTTATTTTATATTTAAGTAGAATTGCTCTATTATACTATTAGTAACTATGCGACGGTGTTCTTTTTGTTATATTTTTAGATAAAAAGAACTAAAAACTGAAATAAATACAAAAAAATGAATAAAAGTAAAAACTTTGTAATCAACCAGGATTTGAACCCTGTGATTGTCAATTTTGCGCTTTGGCCGTTTGTCCACGATGCTTATGCTCGGGCGTGCGTTATTACGACCATGTTTTGCGTAGAATAATGCGAAAGAAAACCGCATGAAAACTCGAAAACACGCGTTTTCCCAGACATAAGACTAATCTAGATCGATTTTTCGTCCCCGAAAACTCCATATACCAAATTCCTAAATAAATATACAAGAATTGCTCGTTTAAATATATTAGATAGATATTCAGTTTATTAAGACAAAAAATAACAACAAGAAAAATAACACATATTATAGTATTTTTAACAATAAAAATTAAGAAGTAATTTTTAAGAAATGAAATTTTGATAAATAGTTTTAAAATTAATACACTGCTTTTCTTTATATATTACTAACTAGCGATTCACCCTCGCCTCGAGCTCGGGTTCTTCCCTAGCTTCTTCCCAATACAAACTGACAAGAACTGACTGACTGAAACAAACTTCTATCCCTTAAGAGATGATTTCTGGGATAAAAAGTATCCTATGTCCTTCCCAGGGTCTCAAACTATCTTCTTGCCAAATTTCATCTAAATCGGTTTAGTATATCCGGAGATTACCCCCTACAACGTCACAAACTCACAAACTTTACCTCTTTATAATATTAGTGTAGATAGTATAGATAGGTTTAAGTAAAGACGGCGAAAGTTTGTTTGCAAGCGAGAGGGTGAACAGAGTCGAAGCCATTTATAATCCCATATGTTATCTGCACAAATTATTATTATTTTTAATCTTTCACAGGATATGCAGTCTCGATAGAATACATAAATCTGAAAAAATGATCTCAATGTTGCCACCGATTCATCAGAAACGACTCGACAAGTATAGGGATTACCTCTTTAAGTTTAAGAACTGCTTAGATGTTAATAATACAGTAGTATATAACATAATTGAGGACGTGGATACGATGTTCGAAAATGTCGACCATAGTGTTGATACCAGTAATGGTGTAGATAGTTTCGGTTGCAACTACAACAATTGTGAAATATCCTCGCAGAAACAACACAATATGCAACATGATGTGGAAAAGGTAAGTTTTTCTTTAAGTGTTTTTTTGAGGGATAAGTCAATAACTTGGAAAAATTACTGTAGCGGAAGTGTTTGCGAAAGTGACAGTCTAATTTATTATTAATAATTTATAAAATAATATTATATTTATATTTTTATAATAATTATTATGTAAATAAAATATATATTTATTATTACTATATAGTAATATTTATTACTGTGGGATGAATGTGCATAAATTAAATAAATGTTGTTATGACTAATTGTTGCCATATTAACCGTTGTTATTGTCTGACAAATGAATAATATATTCTTTCCGTATATGTTATTCTGTAAATATAAGATTGTAATATGCCTAACATGTCTAATTTAATTATTGATTTGTTTTAATTAAATTGCGATATTTTCTAAATAAGTTTTACTTCAAGCGCGCGTAAAAGTTACATGCACCCATTTTTTTTTTGTATGTATATGAAAAGGAATCCAAGGATTTTTTTTTGAGTTATGGGATATTTTTTCTAGTACAAGTTTTTTCCGCAAAGTTAAATTTGTTTCGCCTACTAATACTATGAAATATAAACTTATTTGTGTTGTCATAAAAATGAGTATCGTAGATGGGTCCATATACGAACGAGGTAGGTGTTTTTAGCGCTGACCTTGAGCGCAAACATCAATTTGTGGGGCTCTTCAGTGGTATAACAAGAAGCGCGGGAGGGGGGCTCGCTGTGATTGGTTCACCACGCGTCGGAACATAGGCGTCGCTTGTCAATTCGTCGGTTCTCTACGTCCGTTTCGCATGCTGACGTAAATCCGTAAATGTAGGATCCGCAAAGCAATTCAATTTCCACTCTGTCACCCAGCGCTAACTTATATAGTCGACCTATACAAAAGATTTTTATGTTTTACTAGCATTGCCCGCGGCTCCGCCCGCGTTCAGATGACCAAAAACCAAATTCTTAGGTTTTACATATTAGTATACCCTTACATTGCACTTTTTGTATTTTTTCTCAGAAATGAGAAATTTTCCCAGGGTAAAAAGTATCCTATATGTTGACCCGGATAACCAGCTATCACCATACCAAATTTCATCAAAATCCCTCCAGTGGTTTTTCTGTGATGCGGTAACAGACAGACAGACAGACAGACAGACAGACAGACAGATAGACAGACAGATAGACAGGCAGACAGATAGACAGACAGACAGACAGACAGACAGACAGATAGACAGACAGACAGAGAGACAAACATATAGACAAAATATCTAAAAACTATAAATTCGGCCTCTGTTTCGATAATACTGTTTATTTCAATAAGATTTTCCAAAAATATTTAATGTACAGATTCGACTCAGAATTTTATTATATGTACAGATGTTACAGAACCCTTATAGTGTAAGTCAGACTCGCACTTGTCTGTTTTTTTATTAATAGATTAGGGCAAAGGTATACGTAGGCAGAACGTATGAAGTACTTAATTATTTTTATTTGAATACTAGCGGCTCACCCTCGCTTCGCTCGGGTTCGTCGCTAGGTACGTTTTAAATAGATTAGTTATTAGCCAGCGTTAGCCATATAAATTTTATTTTTTTTGTTAATAATATTGACAAATATTGACATTAATATTTATACGATTCTAACGTCACTCAATTGCCATCAATGTTTTGCCTTCCCGGAACCTCTCCACTAACACTTAAGTGTTTGTTACTTGTCAACCGATTCAAATGGAAGGACAAAACCATTCTCCATACAAACTGGGGCTCGGTGTTACAGACTTGAAAATTTGTCATAAATTAATAATACATTTAGAAATGCATCATTAGGTCAATTTTCATGGGCTCCAGCTATGGTCAAGTTAGTAAAATCGGATTTTAATTCATAGCTATTTTTAGGTTAGGTTTTAAGTTATATTTTGACACATGGACAAATTACATTACAGGACAAATTATTCAATTTAAAGTAAATCATGAGCACACGGGGTCCCTTACAGGCACTTCTACAATCTTCAAATTCTATATCTACAATATATTGCCGCGTTTTTTTTTTGAATCGCGGAGAAAGCTCGTAGGTATACTCGTATGTCTTGTACGTCTAACTACTACAAAAACAGTCTTAAGTATTTTAAATTAGATAAATTTTAATAAAATCTAAATTTTAAACTATATTTGAGCGCACAAAACACTTTTACTTAATATGGATAAATCTGTTGAACCTACCTACCATTCATGCTAATAAGACAACTTGGTGCAGTAATATGGTAGAAATTAAAGAAATACTTGGATGCTATAATTTATTTTATAAATCATCTACATCAGAATAACATATTAAAATCTTCTTCTTCTTCTCCCTGGCCATTTCCCATTCACTTGGGGTCGGCATACTACATCTTCTGTACTGCTGATAGGAGTTGGCAAAAGTTTTACGACCGGCCGCCTGCCTGACGTCAACCCTCCTTGGGAATGCTATTGTTTATTATTATTATTTATTTTCTTTTCTATTAAAATATTGTCTAATAATTGTGCACGGGGTGTTATAAAACTTTTGTGTCGTTCCTAACCAAGAAACCATATTATACTCCTTGCGTGGGCACAGTAACCCACTGTTGTTTTTCCCACAATACATTCTTTAAGAGCTGTCAACTAAAATATAAACAAAATAGATTTAATTGCTTGTATGCCATGTAGTTTTAAACTATTAATTTTTAGGTACAATCCGTTTTGAAGAACATAGTAAGGGATTGGAGTGACGTAGGTGCCCCAGAGAGAGAACAGTGCTATAAACCGATATTAGATGAGCTGGCTGTGCTATACCCGCTTGACAAATATAGGTATCTATATATTTTTGTTTAATCTAAAGCTGCTCACTGCTGGTCTTCCCTTCAAGGCCATAGTCCACCACGCTGGCTAAGTGTGAGATGGCGGACTGATCATGTCTTTCGGAAACTTGCTCGGTTCTCTCAGACAGGCACGTTTCCTCACGATGTTTCCTCACGATGTTTTCCTGCACGCTAAGATAAGTGGTAATCATATTGGAAATGATTCGCAAATGAAAATATCATAGGTGTCTGACCCGGGATTTGAACTCACTCAGTTTCCAAAGCGAGTGCGCTACCTCTGGGCTACCACTGCCTAAAAAAAACCGATTTGCATCTGCTAAAATCTAACATATTGTGCTTTGCAAATTAAACCAAATATTATAAGCTTAAAGTATTTGCCGTTGAAGAGTTAAATATAAATAAACATGTTGAGACATAAACACACAGCACCATCTAGTTCCATGGTAAACTACGAGGCTTGTGTTATGGATACCAGATAGTTGATACACTACACATATGTAACTTTAAATACATACATTTTATAAATGTAAACACGATTGGAGTACAAACATTCGTGCTCATCACACAAATGAATGCCCCCAGCGGGACTCGAACCGGTGACCCGGTTGGCACAGCAAGTAGGCTAACTAAAAACTGAGCCAAACGTGTCGTCATTGAGTTCCACTATTTACCTTCTGGTTTCACCATCAGAGCCATTGATCTTTTCAGTGACAGGTCACATATAAAGATTCTAGTGCCAGGGGCTGGTTTAGGAAGACTCGCATGGGAAATAGCGGCCATGGGGTATTCGTGTCAGGGGAATGAGTTCTCCCTGTTCATGCTGTTTGCGAGTAACTTCATTTTGAATAAATGTCCTCAGGTGAGTGTGTTTGCTTATAACTGGGTTATTGTGTACAATATACATAGTCTTGCCGTAAATATTGTTACAAAGAAAAAAACATTTATTCTATTGCACGTAACATTTATTATTACAGTGTGTTAGCTTAATACATTAATATAAAACCATCAAAAATATATAAAGCTTATTCGAAGTGCTTTCGGACAGGATTTCTTCGAATTCTTTGAATTCTGCTTTGATCGCCTTTTTCCTACGAACACTACGTGGACGGCCAGATCTTTTTCTGTCATAAACAGAGGAGGTTTCATTGTACTTATCAATAGCCCGGTACACAAGCATTTGACTAACACCAAGCGTATGGAGAGTTTTAAAAATTGTATTTGGCTCCATACCTAGTTTGTGTAATGCAATCACAGCGATTCGGTACTTTTTATCACTCCACTCCATTTTAATATCACAAAATATTTTACAATGTATTGGCGCGAAAATGAGAAAACACGAATGTAATATTTTGTTTATTTTTAATTGTAACAGTATTTATGTCCAGACTATGAATATACTAGAAAATTATAGGTTATACTCTCTTAGATTTACCCGAATATTTGACATTTTGAATAAAACTATCTTTTCGGATTATTTTGTGGATTTATTTTGATTTTTATTTCCGACGTTTCGAATGCTTTACAGCAATTATGGTCACGGGAGAGATTCTCTCTCTTTCTATTTAAAATTGTAGGTCTTAAAAAGACCTACAAAAAAGTCTGCAATAGCATATTTGATGTCTATCTTCTAAAGTACACTCGCAATAATCATTTTTATCTCTGTAAAATGTACTTAATGCTCCTTATTAATACATATATGATTATTCTGTACGTGTATATGTCACTGAACTCCTTAACGGCTGGACCGATTTTGATGATTTTTTTGTGTGTTTAAGTGGGTTCACGGGTGGTCAAACATAAAAAGTAACTTATGTGCTATTCCAGACTACAATCTTTCTCTGTACCAAATTTCATCCAGATCCGTTGAGCCGTTCTGACGTGATTGAGTAACAAACATCCATCCATCCAAATTTTCGGATTTATAATGTACGTATGTATTCAGCCCTTTATAATGTCCCACTGCTGGGCATGGACATCCCTTCAATACGAGTGGGATCAGGCCATAGTCCACCACGCTGCCCAAGTGTGGGTTAGCGGACTTCACATGTCTTTTGAAAACTTGCTAGGTTGTCTCAGACATGCATTTATAATATTAATGGGATTATTATTTCCATCCCTTAAACGCCCACAGGCCAACCAGCACACAGTATATCCCTGGGTGCACCAGTTTGTAAACAACCTGTCCAGCGAGCATCAGATCCAAGCGGCCAGCTTCCCGGATGTGCCACCATCCACAAGGCACTCCCATTTCTCTATTGCTGCCGGGGACTTCCTCAAGGTAAGTCAATGTACTATTATGCTAGTAATTATATATATATATATATATATATATATATATATATATATATATATATATATATATTTATATTAGCGCTTCACTCGGGTTCGTCTCTGCTTGCTTTCCAATACAATCTTTTGTACTCCTTTTCACCTCCTTAAGGGATGATTTCCGGGATAAAAACTATCATATGTCCTTCACAAGTTTTCAAACTATCTTTTTACCAAATATCATCTAAAAAATAAATATATCAATGTCACAAACTCACAAACTTTACGTCTTTATAATATTAGTATAGATGGATTGATATTTAAGTGGAAATAAAACGTACTATTATTGATAATATTAGTGTTTACAAGGGAAGCCCTACATATGTTTAAATATTTTTGAGTGGAACCCTAATTATTTTTCTAAAATAAATTAGCCTAAGTTACTCCATATAATATCAGTTATCTGCCAGTGAAAGTCCCGTCAAAACCGGTGTAGCCGTTTTGTAGATTAGACGGATCCTACACACAGACATACAGATAGACCAAAAATTTAAAAATTGTTTCTTTTTCTTATAAGTACTTTATATAATTTCATATTTATTATTCAGGTATACACAGAATATGACGAATGGCACAGTATTGCGACTTGTTTCTTCATAGATTGCGCTCCGAATGTCATTGAGTTTGTTGAAAGGATATACGCGATATTGCGACCAGGTGGATATTGGATCAATTTGGGTCCACTGCTGTATCATTATAGGTGAGGTTTTAATATATAAAGATTTTTAATATAGAAAAATCTTTAGGTAAAAAAAAAATAATTGTAAAATTAATTATATAATATTATAAATGAATTAAACAAATCTATCCCACGGGAACCGTACATTTGTCTGGGAAAAGCAGCCAAAAAATTGTAAAATTAATTTTACAATTAAATTTTTTACCATTCAGTGACAGTTATAGATTCAGTCGTTCTGCAGATTTTTTTTTATACAAACAGACGGTCATTTTTTTAATATTCAAATCTATAATTTTTAAATTAATTTTTTATTTATTAATAATTTAATAATTAAATAATGTTTATTGTTCCAGTGATATGCCTACAGAATTCAGTATTGAGCCTCCTTATGATATATTATTGGATATAATTAAAGATGTTGGGTTCGAAGTTTTGGTAAGATATTAGTATACTTCAATACGAGGGGTATCAGGCTATCCACATGTGTTTCGAAAATTTGCCAGGTCCTATCAGACATGCAGGTTTCCTCACGATGTTTTCCTTCACCTTTAAGACATGTGGTCACGGTAGATGTTGGAAATGATTGATCTAATTTAGTGACCAAAAATTCGATCGAAATGAATTAGTTATTACAATACATAAATAAATAAATATAAACACCCATGACTGGAGTACAAACATTCGTGCTAATCACACTAATGAATGCCCCCAGCGGGACTCGAATCCGCGACCACTGGCACAGCAATTAGGGTTACTACAAACTGAGCTAAACGTATGGTCAAAAAACGATGATATTTTTTATTTTAATTATTATCGACATCACATAATTTCAAATTTGTTTTTGAGAACTAAATGAAAGAAGGTAAATGTAATAATTATAAGTACGGGAAGTTTTCCCGTGGTTCAGATCCATGGGCTTGAATTAAATTCAATCGATCCGCGGGTCAGCTATGGAAAAACTTCCCGTAGACTTGGAGATCGGGCGAATAATCGCAGCCAAAATGCGAGTGAAGCTGCATGAAAGGGCTATATACTCGTATATATATGCACATGTAAGTAATGTATGTATATTTTTGTATTACAGAAGGAAAAAACTGGTGTGAAGACGAAATACGCACAAAATCAAAACTCTATGATGCAACACGAGTATAAGTCTGTGTTTTTCGTTTGTAGAAAGCCTTTCAGTGCCTAACTTCAAGTATTATATTGTCTGACATGATTTAGTATTACATTGTTAATACGCCATTTTGTTTCATTTATCTCATATATAACTAATAGCTTTTACATATTTTTTTTCATTGTTAATAATCGCACTATTATCAAAAATGTAGATGTTTGTATGTGTATGTTCGTAAGTCCTGTACGCGGAAACGGCTGAATCGATTTGTATTGAAATTTTGTACACAGATGGATTATAAACTGTAATTACATACTACATTACCCAGTTTATTAGTGTTACGCGCCGCTGGTTTTTTAGGGATCCGTACCCAAAGGGTAAAACGGGACCCTATTTCTAAAACTCCGTTGTCCGACCGTCTGTCTGTCTGTCCGTCTGTCACCAGGCTGTATCTCATGAACCCTGATAGTTGAAATTTTCACAGATGATGTATTTCTGTTGCCGCTATAAAAACAAATACTAAAAAAACAATAAAATAAATATTTAAGGTGGCTCCCATACAACAAACGTGATTTTTTTGCTTGTTTTTGCTCGATATTGATAACGGCAACATGTAGACGCTTGAAATATTCACCAATGTTTAGTTATATATTGACTTTAAAAATAAATAATTAAATTAAAATAAATATTTAAGGGAGGCTTCCATACAACAGACATTATTTTTTGCAGTTTCTATAGATAGTGGTACGGGACCCTTCGTGCGCGAGTCCGACTCGCACTTGACCGATTATTTTTCCTTTGATGGCTTGGTATTGATTTAACAGACTCGATACATTCTGCCAGTGTCACGATTTGCGAGGAAGACACGAATGAGATTGGGCGGTAATTTTGAAATTTAGCAGCTTTAATGTGGAATTAAAACTATAAATGAATGATCAGTCTACAGGAATTAAAATTTTAACTGAGCCGAATCTGTACATGAAATATTTTTTGGAAAATTTTATTGAAATAAACATTATTATCGATACAGAGGCCGAATCTATAGTTTTCAGAATTTTTGTCTGTCTGTTTGTTACCGCATCACAGAAAAACCACTGGAGGGATGTTGATGAAATTTGGTATTGTGATAGCTGGTTATCCGGGTCAACATATACATAGGATACTTTTTACCGGGGGAAAATATATCATTTCTGAGAAAAAATACAAAAACTGCAATGTAAGAGTATACTAATATGTAAAACCTAAGAATTTGGTTTTTGGTCATCTGTATCTGTATTAATATATAGATATGATCAGTTGGATAGATCGGTAGGATCAGTTTAGTCGAAGACATCGAGCGCGTTCGTACAACCTCTGTGGTGTTCGTCTACGCATGTGCCTGGTGCCAGGCAGAAAAAGTATGGTGACGGATATATTTTGACGTTTTGCGCGAGGCGTTTGATTTTCGCTTGTATATTTATATTTTAGAACCTGGGCAACTGGTGTTCTTTTTTGTCAACGTATTTTTTAGATTCAAAAAAACTAAAATTATGAATAAATATAAAAAAAAAACAAAACATTTGTTTTAGAACCTGGGCAACTGGTGTTTTTTTTGTTATAACGTAATTTTTAGATTCAAAAAAACTAAAATTATGAATAAATATAAAAGAAAAAACAAAACATTTGTATTCGTCCGGGATTCGAACCCGGACGCCTGTGATTGTCAATCTTGTACCTTGACCGCTAAACCACGTTGCTTATGCCCGAGCGGGCGAAATTAGCGACCATATTTTGCGTGGAATAATGCGAAAATAAACCGCACGAAAACACGCTTTTTCCCAGACAATACTAATCTAGATCGATTTTTCGCTTCCGGAAACCTCCATATATCAAATTTCAGCAAAATCGTTATAGCCGTTTCTGATATCGCCAGTATAAATAAATAAATATACAAGAATTGCTCGTTTAAATGTATTAGATGAATAGATGAATTACTGACAATATAACAATTTATACAGGAAAAGGGTCCCATTGTTTTACATTAAGTTATTAATAGCCAAAACTGCACTGACACATAAGCCTAGTTCGCATTAAGCTAGTATTTTAGTCTAGTAGCGAGTAATTTAGTAGATAAATTACTCGCTACTCACCAAAAATCGTTCGCACTTTGGTCGAGTACAGTTTACAAGTGAGTGGTGTTTTGCAAGATGAACAGCCTACAACACAATAAAGTAAATAAACTGATTAAGCTGATCGTAACGGCTATTTTAGAAGAGGTGGATGAGGAAATTTGTGTGATTAATAAAAAGAAGCTATGGGTACGAAAATGGATCGAAAGACGAGATAAACTAGGAGCTACTAATTGTCTTCTGAAGGAATTAGCATTGGAAGATCCCAAAGAATACTTCGATAGTTTGAGAATGTCCGAAAGTTGTGTAAAAACGACATTATGGCGGCAACTAATGAACTCGACTAATTCGACAGGTTCGTACTTGTTTAGCCGGTGAACCAGTGAGCTCGGACGCGTGGTGGGGGCTGCTACTCGCCCAAAAAAATAGAATAAAATGGATTGACTCGACTAAATTACTTACTAAACTAATCGACTAAATTTTTAGTGCTCAGACACGTTTAGTTACTAAATTACTCGCTACTAGACTAAAATACTAGCTTAATGCGAACTAGGCTATCGCGACTCACTCACGCTTCGCTCGCGTTCTCCCCTAGGTAGGTCATAACGGTTAGTATGGAATAAAACAAACTGAAAAATAAAAACAAATCTATCCCACGGGCATCGTATATTTTTCCGGAATAAAAAGTATTATGTGCTATTCCAGACTATAATATATCTCTGTGCCAAATTTCATCCAAATCCGTCCAGCCATTCTGGCGTGATTGTGTAACAAACATCCATCCATCCAAACTTCGCATTTATATTATTGATTTTGGGATTACAAATAATACCTGCTCTACCAAACTGCGTTCAGCATTTTTCGGAAAAGACATAAAAATTGTTTTTTTTTTCAGAAAAGATAATATAGATAAACACAAAAAGCCATACCTTATCTAAATACATAATTTGAGCCATATCGTTAGAGCCATTTACGAAATACACGAAAAAAATGTATATATATATATATATATATATATATATATATATATATATATATATATATATATATATATATACGACATTGATATATAAAAACATACTATACACATTTTCTAACAAATATATCTTCAAAAAGTGGTCGATATGTAGTGTCCGACCGAAGGTCTATTTTTGGCCGAAGCCGAAGCCGAAGCCGATTAATCGGCTATCGCCACAACCTTCGGCCGAAGCCGAAGCCGAAGCCGAAGGTTTATATTCTCTCAGCACTCAGTAATTAATTTTGTATTAATACCTCAAATAGCCTCAATATTGAAGGTTTATATTGACTGTCTCATATAGAAGTTGATGATATATCATAGAGATGGTTGGTTTAGAGATAAATAAAAGTTTGTGATTTTGTGATTTACCTACTGGTAAAAAATAATCATTTCTTTATTATGTAATTCACAAATTACAATTAGACCAATCAGTCAGATTACTAATGTATCACAATTTATTTGATAAGCACAAATTCAAAACAAAACACTCGTTTAAATACACGTACGAACTTGTTTTGATGCATGCAATGTGATATTTTGACAGTGACTCCCCGCCGCCTCATGACTTTCGTAACAGTTCGTTTAATCTCGACGGTCGCTCGGACCTTCGGCGAAACCTTCGGCTTCGGCCGGGTTTTGGGCCGAAGCCGAATGTTTCGCCGAAGGTGGATTTTTTGGCCGAAGGTGGCCGAAGCCGAAGCTTCGGTCGGACACTATCGATATGTGACGTTAAGTCAAACCAAAGAGTATAATCTACGAATAATTGACTTATTATTTATAAGTAGAATATAATTCAAAAATCGAAACTTTTGTCTGAATACTAATTCGAATTTACGCACATCACATAAAGTTTTTAAGTGAAACAACGTGCATTTTAATTTTGTCATCCCAAAAACGATGAACAAAAGAGATTTGGAAATAGTACACGATTTCTAATTGTGCATTTCTTTTTGAGGATACTTGAAACGTAATTATTGTGTATCTTGAGTTTTTGAATGTAAATGATACATATATCCATACTTAATATTACAAATGTAAAAGTGTGTTTGTTTGTTTGTTTGTTTGTTTGTTTGTTTGTTTGTTTGTTTGTTTGTTTGTTTGTTTGTTTGTTTGTTTGTTTGTTTGTTTGTTTGTTTGTTTGTTTGTTTGTTTGTTTGTTTGTTTGTTTGTTTGTTTGTTTGTTTGTTTGTTTGTTTGTTTGTTTGTTTGTTTGTTTGTTTGTTTGTTTGTTTCTTTGTTTGTTTGAATGTTCGTTTGTTTGTTTGTCTTACTTTCACGTCGAAACGGAGTGATGGATTGGCGTGATTTTTTGTGTGGAGATAGTTGGAGGGCTGGAGAGTGACATAGGCTACTTTTTATTGCGGGAGATTGATTATCTAATTCCTACGGGAAAACACGTTATAATACAACAAAAAAAAATATATAGGAATTACTTGAAACTTGGTATAAATGCTCTTCAATACAATTAGAGAAATACATGTTTTAGTATTTTTCGAAATTCATCCTATAAGGAGGTAAAATAGGGGATAAAAGCTAGTATGAAACCTACCTTTGTAGTTTTAGCGCGAGCGAAGCCGCGGGTTCTGCTAGTCACTACATAGTATAAAACAAAGTCGCTTTCTCTGTCCCTATATATATATATATATATATATATATATATATATATATATATATATATATATATATATATATATATATATATATAGGGATATGTATGCTTAAATCTTTAAAACTACGCAACGGATTTTGAGGCGGGTTTTTTAATAGATAGAGTGATTCAAGAGGAAGGTTTTAGTATATAATTTGTTAAGTTTTTGTATACATTGGCTAAAATATAACGATATTTGTTGGAGGTGTCGGAAAAAATAAGTCGTCTGGGAGCTTTCAACGTAAACGCTGCCTAAACCCTTTGAGATATAACAAAATAATGTATGGTGGAATTGTGTATCTTATATAGGTCTACAGAAAAGTCCGCGATGGCATATGTCTATCTCTTAAGGATAACATACTATATCCATTTTAATTTAAAATGTACCTAGGGACGAACCCGAGCGAAGCGAGAGTGAGTTGCTAGTTTAATATTATAAGAGAAATACCACGTAGCACCTGAGATGTTAAAAATTATAAGTTCTTTTTTGACGCAAGTATAATATATGCAATTTTTCAATCCTATTAATATTATAAATACGAAAGTTTGTTACTCTTTCACGCAAAAACTACTGAATGGATTTTGATGAAACTTTACAATAATATAGCTCATACATCAGAATAACACATATGCTACTTTTTATCTCGGAAAAATTTACGGTTCGGTACATTAAACTTATACCTCTCTTCTTGTGTCGGGTTAAAAAACGGTATTTTTTATTCTTATCATTTTGTAATGTCCATTTGTTTGTAGGTATGTTTTATCCAATTTACTCAAAATATTTAGAGCTCTATGGCTGTTTGGTAAACAAGTGTCTCATGTGAACCCCTAGACTAATCGGGACTCGAATTACGAAAAAATATAATATTAAAAAAATATTATCTGTAAGCCGTATAAACATACATACATACATACATGTTCTTATCCCGTAGAAGTACAAATATCTATTTATATAATAAAATAGATGTAGGCAGTTGTAGCCCAGTGATAACGCGCTCGCTTGGGAAACCGAGTGAAGCGGGTTGAAATCCCAGGTCTCGCACCTCTGATATTTTCATGTGCGAATCATTTCCAACATGATTACCACCCGTCTTAACGGTGAAGAAAAACATCTTGAGGAAACCTGCATGTCTGGGAGAACCTACTAAGTTTTCAAAAGACGTGAAGTCCGCCAACCCGCACTTGGCCAGCGTGGTGGACTATAGCCTGATCCCTCTCGTATTGAAGGGTGGCCCGTGCCCAGCAGTGGGATGTTAAAAAGGGCTGAATACATACATACATACATAATAAAATAGTAACATAGCGACATCTGTACATAAAATATTTTTGAAGTTATACTTCTTGTGGGACGTTTGGAAAAATTATGAGAGTAAAATTTTAACAAAGCGCGCGTACACCGACAGCTAAAAAGCGACATGATGAAGTTAGCTGCATTCCTTTTACAGAGTTGTGACATACGGGGTGAAATCTTTAGCTAGTTTTGTTCTGTTACGCCAAAGAAGTATAACTTCATACGTGCGTACGTAAGTACACACACACACTTTTTTTAAAACATATACGTTATGTATCCGCCCGCGTTCAGATGACCAAAAACCAAATTCTTAGGTTTTACATATTAGTATACTCTTAAATTGCAGTTTTTGTATTTTTTCTTAGAAATGAGATATTTTCTTGCTGTAAAAAGTATCCTATATGTTGACCCGGATATCCAGCTATCATTATAACAAATTTCATCAAAATCTGTCTAGTGGTTTTCTCGTGATGCGGTAACAGATAGACAGACAAAAATTCTAAAAACTATAGCTTCGGACTCTATATCGATAATAATGTCTATTTCAATTAAATTTTCCAAAAAATATTTAATGTGAAGATTCGACTTAGTTACAATTATATTATATGTATAGATTTTGCGAAAAGGTAATAAATGATATAAGTATTACGCAGTATATATTGTGACGCAACATTAAGAATATCAGTTTTTTTTTATAGAGACACATGTAATCAATGTATTAGACAATTGTAATTTTATCTTAAATAGACCTTAATAATTATAAAAATAAAAACCCGACCGCATAAAAGCTAACTAAAAAGATGAAAACAAGTTGACGAAGAATATATTAGTATGCAGCCGGAGACATACACGTAGGTACTCGTATGTGCAATGTGCATACATCTTGCGGCAAGAGTGAAACGTGTATGGCTCAGACTGTAACTGAGCCGAATTTGTACATTAATTATTTTTTGGTAAATCTTATTGAAATAGTCATTTTTATCGACACAGGCCGAATTAATATATATATATATATATATATATATATATATATATATATATATATATTATAATTCGGCCTGTGTCGATAAAAATGACTATATATATATATATATATATATATATATATATATATATATATTCTAAAGCTCTTAGAATTTTTGTCTGTCTGCCTGTCTGGGAACGTATCAAACCAATCTAAGAGAAACCCACTGGACAGATTTTGATGAATTTTGTTATGTTGATAGCTGGTTATCCGGGTCAACATGTAGGATACTTTTTACTGTGGGATAGTATCTCATCTCTGAGAAATCTATACTATACGTTAGAACATAACTAGGGCCGAACATGAGTGGAGAGAGGTTGAGTCGCTAGTAGTTTATATTTTCATAATATCTGAAACTAATATCATGCACGGCGTTATTGAAAATTCTAGAAGCCATTCCGAATCGAATGACACCTCGTTCATATTTTTGCGAGATAGCTAAAAAAAATTGACCTAAAAGGCACTTGTTGACTAGACTAATATATAATCGGACTATAACTATAAATTCGAAACTGTGTATGTCTGTATGTTTGTTAGTCACGCTGAATCGGCTGAACGGATTTGGATGAAATTTGGTACACAGATAGACTGTATCTTGTAGAAACATTTTATATATGTTTAGTTACTTTACGAGTAGGTACCTAAGTCATAATTTAGGGCTACTAATAGGAATTTGCTTCCTCCTTTTTTGATGTCGGTCAAAAAGTTAGTTAATTGAGTAAGAATACGTATCTATAAAATGAATTAACACAAAGAAATATAACCTAATGAAGCCTTCGACGTGAAACATTTCTCTCACTTTATATTTTTGTTAGCCAAAACATGCCGCAACAATTTAATCAAAGTTGTTTTTTATGAGGTGGCTACTTTGTTAAGGTTTTTGGAGTTCCGTATCAATATTGTAAATTTCATTAAAAAAAATTCTACGGCTGTAATTTCTATCTATAATCTCTACATTACTTTTTGTTTCGTTGTTTGTAAGTAACGACAGTGGTTGCCCCGTTTACCGTTGTACCTTAGAAAGCCAAGTTAAACGGGTTCAAATACCGGCTCTCGCACCTCTGATATTCATATGTGCGAATCATTTTCAAAATGGCTACACTACATGAATATATTGCAGGAAAATATTGTGAGGGTACTGGCGAGGATATAGTGTAACAAATACACAAAAATATATACATACAACAATGAATACTTCTTACTTTTTTTAACTTGTTCAAAAATAAACGAAGTGTTTCTAAACTAACCTTTGACATCCTACATTTTTTAACAACATTAGCCAGAGGGTGTTGGAGGGAAGTACTCGTTCAATTCAAGATTACTTCTAACAAATAATAAGATTTTCTTTTGTAATTTGTTTTAACAACATGAATAATAGAATGAATTAAATATTAATGCTGTCTTAAAATAATCGTAAATACAACTAGCCACATACTCCAATTTTGGCTCACGTTTAAATAATATATATATATATATATATATATATATATATATATATATATATATATATATATATATATATATATATATGTATTTTATGTATCGAACGCAATATTCGAAAATATTTTTTAGATTTTAGCGTCTGGAAGTCGGTTTTCATTTTTTTGAAAGTTTTTATTATTATTTATGGTTCCGGATATTTCGAATGCTTTGCAGCAATCATGGTCACGTTCTCGTTTACAAGTGTCCACGTCCACGAGTCATGTCATGAGGAGAGTCCACGAGAACGTGACCATGATTGCTGCGAAGCCTAGTCTTTCTAGACTGATTCTCGTTAGTTAAGATAGTTTAATTTATATGTCTATTAAGTGCAATCAACAAACACATAATACACATAATATATATATATATATAATATATAATATATATATATATATATATATATATAAATTATAAAAATAAATAACCGACTACGTAAAAAGGATAAGTATATGTAATATTCATGTAGCCTATTATACTCGTATTATCTAACGACGTACAAATTAAAAAATTATTAATATCGGCTTTGCCGTTTAGTAATTACGAGGGAATATAGGATCAGACAAACATACATACAGGTCAAACACATTACTCTCCTTTGCGCTTCGCCGCTGTCGGGTAAAAAGACCGCACAAACCCAATTATAAATGTTACTGCAAAAAAAAATCTAAAAAGGTAGTTTCATACAAACTTTCATCTCAAATTTTACCCCCTTATAGAATGTATTTAGAAAAATACTAAAACACGTATTGTAAATGTTTTTTAACCCCCGATGCAAAAAGAGAGGTGTTATAAGTTTGACGTCGATGTCTGTGTGTGTGTGTGTGTCTGTCTGTAGCATCGTAGCTCTCAAACGGGTGAACCGATTACGATTCGGGTTTTTTTCATTTGGAATTTCCAGTTTCCTTGCGGTGGTTCTTAGCTATGTTTGGTTAATATCGGTCCAGCAGTGTAAGAGTATCAGCTCTTTTCCAAAATTATGTAAAACATTTTCACGTATTAAGTGCTTCACGCATGCAAGTGTAATCGTTAAATAACAATTACTTTGACGTAGGAGGTTTTTAAAATTTTTAATTTATAATTGGATTGTATTATATCGTGTTTTCCCGTGGGAATTAGATCATCTCCCGCGGTAAAAAGTAGCCTATGTCACTCTCCAGCCCTCCAACTATCTCCACACAAAAAATCACGCCAATCCGTTACTCCGTTTTGACGTGAAAGAAGGACAAACAAACAAACATACTTTCACATTTATAATATTAGTATGGACTATCAAACATCACTTCCAATCTCTCATCGCTTTCAGGATTGTTACTTTCAAATTACCAGCGTTCATTCAAACTGTAGTAAATCTGTAGCAATAAGAATAAAACAAAGAAATAAATAAAAGATCGGTACTAATATTCTGAATTAAGACGGACTGCTATTGTCTCGGGGGCTTTGCGTGGCTTATCTGTTTTGTTGGGTACGTTGACCAGTGAATCTTCAATGTTATTTATCATGTTAGTTATCTATTTCTATTACTATATAATAATATAAAATTATTTTTTAATTAAATAAATACTTAGATTTTGTTTTAAGAATCGATTTTGAAAAAAAATTACGCTCGTTTAGCTCGGGTGCGTAGGTGTACGTGCCTAACTGTAGCCTATGTGTGATTCTATCATATATGAATATCTTATATATATATATATATATATATATATATATATATATATATATATATATATATATATATATTTCTTCTGTACGTGTGTTTGTTAATCTACTTCTCCTAAAGGCCTGGACCGATTTGGATGAAATTTTGTGTATGTTCGAGTGGGTCCCTGCAAGGTTTGAATTCACAAATGGATCCGGTAGGTGGCACTGCAGTCGGCGTGTCACTAAATTTTCATAAAAGACTCCATTTTCCGAGTAATAAATAAATTTACATTGTTGATTAAATAACACAAAAATCGGTGTGTGTAAGTGTATGTATGTTTCCTATGGACTCCAAAACAGCTGGAGCGATTTTCATGACATTTTCATGTAAACTTCACATTAACCCAGCGAGAGATCTTGTGAATTTTGTTAGCGATCGGAAGTCTGGACGCAAGCGAAGCATAAAATTCAAAAGTGTATTATAGGAATATATGCTCACAAAAGGCTTTAAATATTTAAAACTAAGAGAACAATTCCGAAAAAGTTATAGGAATGCTTGACTTTAACTGACTTTATTTTGGCTGTGTTTGTACAAAAGTAAAAAAAAAATAACCAATTAAGTATATCATTTTTTTAACCATAATTAATATATATTAAAAAGAACATCTATATTAACTACAGTAATTAATTGATTTATCAAATAAAAAATAATTTTACACTCGTTGAGTTTATTTCGCCAGTTCTTCTTAATTGGACCTTTTATTTTCAAACTGGTAGTAGACTCCTTCAATAAAACACGTAAAGTAAATAAATTGTAATAATTTAATGAATTAAATATTTCGAATTTGAATTCAATTGCTCAGACAACGCCGCGGGACTGACATGGCTTAAGTTGACAGTGACCAATTTTTCTGACATGGTTAAACACTAAATGTCTTCGTAGAAATCTACGTCTACGTAGTCAAAAGGCAAAACTGTACTAATAAAAGCCCGTCCGAAGACTATCTGAGCTATATTATTGAAAGCAAGGTACATCTACCCCGCTAGGTAATTCTTTACTTATATTACAAAAAATACATTATAAAAATCGCAAAACCCGACTGCGTAAAATGCGAACTAAAAAGATGGAAAAGTTGATGAATGGACATTAGTGTCCGACCGAAGGTCTATTTTTGGCCGAAGCCGAAGCCGAAGCCGATTAATCGGCTATCGCCACAACCTTCGGCCGAAGCCGAAGCCGAAGCCGAAGGTTTATATTCTCTCAGCACTCAGTAATTAATTTTGTATCAATACCTCAAATAACCTCAATATTGAAGGTTTATATTGACTGTCTCATATAGAAGTTGATGATATATCATAGAGATGGTTGGTTTAGAGATAAATAAAAGTTTGTGATTTTGTGATTTACCTACTGGTAAAAAATAATCATTTCTTTATTATGTAATTCACAAATTACAATTAGACCAATCAGTCAGATTATTAATGTATCACAATTTAATTGATAAACACGAATTCAAAACAAAACACTCGTTTAAATACACGTACGAACTTGTTTTGATGCATGCAATGTGATATTTTGACAGTGACTCCCCGCCGCCTCATGACTTTCGTAACAGTTCGTTCAATCTCGACGGTCGCTCGGACCTTCGGCGAAACCTTCGGCTTCGGCCGGGTTTTGGGCCGAAGCCGAATGTTTCGCCGAAGGTGGATTTTTTGGCCGAAGGTGGCCGAAGCCGAAGCCGAAGCCGAAGCTTCGGTCGGACACTAATGGACATATATAATATACAGTACCAGGGCGACCAAGCTTCACTCGGAGTTATTTTTTGTTATATCGTATTTTTAGATCAAAAGAAACTAAAAACTTGAATAAATACAAAACAAAAACAAAAACTTCGTATCATATCGCATGAAAACTCGAAAAAATGTGTTTTTCCAGACATAAGACTTATCTAGATCCATTTTTCGCCCCCAAAAACCCCTACATACAAAATTTCAGCGAAATCGTTAGAGCCGTTTTCGAAATCCCCGGTATATATAAATAAATAAGTAAATCTATACATATAATGAAATTCTAAGCCGAATCTGTACATTAAATATTTTTTGGAAAATCTTATTGAAATAAACATTATTATCGATACAGAGGCCGAATCTATAGTTTTTAGAATTTTTGTCTCTCTGTCTGTCTGTCTGTTACCGCATCACGAAAAAACCACTGGAGGGATTTTGATGAAATTCGGTATGGTGATAGCTGGTTATCCGGGTCAACATATAGGATACTTTTTACCGCGGGAAAATATGTCATTTCTGAGAAAAAAAAACAAAATTGCAATGTAAGAGTATACTAATATGTAAAACCTAAGAATTTGGTTTTTGGTCATCAGAACGCGGGTGAAGCCGCGGGCAATGCTAGTAAATAAATAAATAAATAAATAAATAAATAAATAAATATTAGATATTACATATACGAGCATATATAGATATTGATGACGGTGTCATATAATATGATGATATTTAATATGATTTAACGTCTCTGAGGCTAAATGTCATGTTAATTATATGTTCCGATTATTACATGGTGCTTCGCTTTCCGCCCACTGTGACACAATCCTAATATTAGGATAAAATGTTGTTCGCACGTAGAGTATTCAGTCGGTGTTAGAGCGCCTGTAGAGCTCGAGTTTGTATGGTAAGTTTGTTTTATTTATAGCCCTTTATTATATAAAACATTTTTAAAAACAAAAATAAACAAAAACATTTTAATATTCGCCTGTCAAATTTAACTAGTGTTCGTCGAGTGGTCGAAATTCGACCGTAGTCATTATTGAAAATTTGAGGAAAATAAATATTTAAATACTTTTTTTTATAATAATATTTTTTTACTTTTGCTTCTACAAGTTTAGATTTTAAAAACTTTGGATGGTTCTGTAATTATATAATTAGTTTATATCATTTTTTTTTATTTTGTGTAATATATTTGCAACGCTTGTTATTGTTTTTGAAAAGAACAAAGTTGTAACTTTTAAGTATTATTAAAGGTGTCAACCCTAATTCCCGTCGTATTGAAGGGAGGCCCGTGTCCAGCAGTGGGACGTTAGAAAGGGTTGAATACGAAGGTGTAAATCTATACATATAATAAAATTCTGAGTCGGATCTGTATCTGTATCGATACAGAGGCCGAATTTAAAGTTTTTAGATTTATTGTCTGTCTGTCTGTCTGGAAAACCACTGGACAGATTTTGATGGTATGATGATAGCTGGTTATCCGGGTACATATAGGATACTTTTTACTGCGGGAAAATATCTCATCTCTGAGAAATCTATACTAAGCGTTAAGACGCACCAAGAGACGAACCCGAGCGGAGCGAGGGTGCGTCGCTAGTATATAATAAAAATTAAGTCAAAAAGCAAGTAGTTTCATAGTTTTTACATATAAAATAAATTTACAATTTTCTACAACAAAGATATATTTTAACATGGGTATTTCTTTTTCGTGTTCCGTATAATCAATGATAAATATAACTATAATAAGGCGTCCGTGTAAGAAAAAGTATTTGTTTCTAAATAGGTTATTCATATAAAAAAAATGTTTTTTTAATACCATATTTGAATTACTTTTTAACAATAAAAGGTAAGCTGACTTATAACTAAAATAAAAAAAAAATTATTCCACCATTAGGGGTAGAATATGATGGTGTAATACATATAACTACAAAAAAGTACATACGAATTGAGTGCAATCTCTTTGTTCAAATCTGTCAAAAACAAACGAAATATGGTGTTTCTCACTTTTTATCCGAAAACATAAGGCTAAATTAAATTGAAGCTGAGATAAGTATAATTATAACCAAAAAACTATAACATTAAAAGATCGACTCGCACTTTACCATTCATTTTTAGATACAACTTTGTTCTAGCAAGGAAGAGACTCCTTGATGTAAATTATATGTCAGCGTGCGATTGTTTCTTAGTACTTACTGCTTTGTTCTCTGTGATTTTATAATTTAAATGTATTTTTATATAGCTTTTGCCCATGGCTCTGCTTGCTTAATTTATTTATATATCCATATAAAATAGTGTAATGCAAAATACCTACCTACACTTTGCATTATAATTGGTCTGCTTCAAAGGGACGTAGCGTAATCTAGGCAGCTTTCGTTAGTAAATAGACTATAAAATGCAAAAGTAATTAGAGCGTTTAAATAAATATAAAAACGAGCAACAAATAACATAGAAATAGTTCAGCTTTATAATATTATGAAACTAGAAAAGCCGTAGCGTCCACGTGCGAATTCTGTTATTATGTCAACCGTTAATATACACTAGCGATTCACCCACGCCTTTCGGGTTCGTTCCTACTTACGTTTTATTGTTTAGTATAGATTTCTCAGAGATGAGATATTTTCCCGCAGTAAAAAGTATCATATATGTTGATCCGATAACCAGCTATCATCACACCAATTTCATCAAAATCCCTCTAGTGGTTTTTCCGTGACGCGGTCACAGACATAGGCAAAAGTTCTAAAAACTATAGAATCGGTCTCTGTAGCGATAATAATATCTATTTAAATAAGATTTCACTCAGAATTCCCGTAATCTTTCCACAGAATCCTAGGGCAAAAATATCTGTATCTCAAAAATAAAAATATATAAGTATTGTAATGGCAATGTTCTCGATAGTATTTTATAATTTTCAATAAATAAAAATTATAAATGAAACAAAAATCTGCAATCAAAATAATAATTTTATTAGCCATTTACTCGCTCCAGTAAATCTATTTATTCAAATAGTCATGGCAAGTTCGACTTGTTGCTTTAGGCTGCTCTGAGTATATTTGTTTACTAAACATTAACGTCTCAGTAATGTTATACATTACCGTGTTAACGTATTTGTTTTTTTGCTCTATATATATACACACACACACACACACACACACACACACACATATATATATATATATATATATATATATATATATATATATATATATATATATATATATATATATATATATACGTCCATGCGACCAAACCGAACTTGCCATTCTTTGAAATAAAAATAAACTTTGTGAGTTTGTGACGACGTTGTAGGGGGTAATCTCTGAATCTACGGAACCGAATAAGATGAAATTTGGTAAGAAGATAATTTGAGACTCCGGGAAGGAAATAGGATACTTTTTATCCCGGAAATAATCCCTTAAGGGGATGAAATTGGGGATGAAAGTTTGTATGGGGAATCATGCTTGGAAAGAACCCGAGCGAAGCGACGGTGAGTCGCTAGTATTAGTTAAAATCCTCAAAGAGAGTATGTCGTCGTTAGTTTTATACCCCACTCAGCCTGAAAATGAATTTAATCTCACGCCGTTACTACGCATTATTATTACAGGTATCTTGTAGGAATTTAGATATCCTTTTTTTCTTTGTTTAAAAATTTCCACGCGCGCCCTTTTGTAATCTTGCGCCCCTAGGCACGTGCCTAGTTGGCCTCATGGATAATCCGCCACTGCACAGTGTAATTAATATAACTTGACTATTTTCATTTCACTTTTAATCTGAATGATGGTGTTTATATTTATAATATTTGTATCTTTGAAGTTATATACGTGTAGTGTATCAACTATCTGGTATCCATAACACAAGCCTCACAACAAAGCTTACCATGGAACTAGATAGTGCTGTGTGTTAACGTCCCAACATATTTATTTATTAATAAGATTTACGATAAACCAGTAGGTAATATTATAATAAGTGACATGTTGGAATTCATAACATGTACATGTTTTAGTTTGTTACCTACACCTTTAGACAGAATTGGCTGAACGAATTTTGATGAAACTTAGTAAACAGACTATAACCTAAATCTACTGTTAAGCTTCTAGGGACCCGAGCAAGGCATGGATAAGGTAGTTACATCTTTTTATTTTTTAATATTTAGAATAAATATTGTTAAAAATAAAAACCGACTTCAAACAAAAGCACTAAAAAGTAAAAAATAACTGATTGGTAGTTTTCATTTACTATACATACCTAATCAAATATTTTCGAAGTCGGTGCTTTGCTTTGTATCGACTGGCACCGACTTCGAAATTATTTGATGAGGTATGTATAGTAAATGAAAACTACCAATCAGTTATTTTTTACTTTTTAGTGCTTTTCTTTGAAGTCGGTTTTTATTTTTTTGTTAAAAAGTTTTAATTTTTCCCTTTTAAGTGTAGACAGTAGTAGCAAAGTAAGAATTCTAACGTGTTAGGCTTGTCGAATCAAACAAAATAAGCCCAAACTCAAAGTATCTACTATTAGCCATTGAAGAGTTCCACCTATCCACCTTCTGGCCTTACCATCAGATCAGGTCAACAATACCGAACCACTGTACTATCAACGGAAATAGAAACACTTGCAAAGTTTCAAGTTAATATGACAATTAGAAGTAGGTTAAATCCATCATGAGCTATTTTTCCACCCTTAGGGGTGGTATTTTTTTTTTGAAATTTAAATGGGACCAATCTTGAAGTATACCCTTTCAAACAAAACAAAAATTATCCAAATCAGTTAATAAATGACGAAGTTCTGAGGTAACAAACATAAAAAAAAATACAGTCGAATTGAGAACCTTCTCCTTTTTGAAGTCGGTTGAAAATTTATACTAAGATTATAAAGAGACAAAGTTTGTTTGTTTGTTTGTTTGTTTGTTTGTTTGTTTGTTTGTTTGTTTGTTTGTTTGTTTGTTTGTTTGTTTGTTTGTTTGTTTGTTTGTTTGTTTGTTTGTTTGTTTGTTTGTTTGTTTGTTTGTTTGTTTGTTTGTTTGTTTGTTTGTTTGTTTGTTTGTCTGTCTGTCTATTTGTTTGTTTGTTTGTTTGTTTGTTTGTTTGTTTCTTTGTTTGTTTGTTTGTTTATTTGTTTGTTTGAACGCTTTAATCTCAGGTACTACTAATCCGATTTAAAAATTGTTTTTGCATTAGATAGCCCGTTTATTGATGAAGGCTATAGGCTATATATCATATAATATATATAATATAGTCTATATATTCCATACTAACCGTTAAAACGTACTTAGGGACGAACCCGAGCGAAGCGAGGATGATTCGCTAGTGTTATATAACCTTCGAATCAGCAGTACACCCTACGAATAAATCTGTCGCACAATTTTCAATGCATTGATATATTTTACGATGGAAATGTTACTTTTTATCTCTGAATATTCTTATAAATATTCATATTCGCTATAAAAATATATTAAACTTACAATACAATATGTAGAGAAAAATACTTAGTTATATATATATATATATATATATATATATATATATATATATATATATATATATATATATATATATATATATATATAGAATTGCAATAAAAATACTTCGAATAGCTGTTATGCAAGTGAAATATATATTACTTTTTGTATAGAGGTTTTCTTGTTATGCAGCAAACGGATTACACGACCCCTCCCACAGCGATCCTTGTATCGATACGGGTGGGGTATTACGTCCCTCCGTTAGATCTTTTGCGAGAGCTAACACTATAAATATAATAATAAGCCTTTTATTTCCTTCATAAAAATAAAATTTACAATTAATTGGTTTAACAATTATTTGATTTGATTAATTGTATATTTTTATGTAACATTATACTTACAATATACAATTTTGGCTCAGTTTACAGTGATCCTACTTGCTGTGCCAGCGGTCGCGGGTTCGAGTCCCGCTGGGGGCATTCATTTGTGTGATGGGTACGAATAATTGTACTCCAGTCATGGGTGTTTATATGTATAATATGTATGTATTTAAAGTTATTTAATATGTGTAGTGTATCAACTATCTGGTATTCATAACACAAGCCTCATAGCTTACCATGGAACTAGATGGTGCTGTGTGTTATGTCTCAACATATCTATTTATTTAATACATACGACATAATAATTGATTTAATGATTTTTTTAATGAATAACTAGATAATTAAATAATTAGTATGAAATAAAATAAACTATAATATAAATAAATTAAATCTCACAAATCATATTACATTTTAGTTATATACTTATTTATCACTAGCATTGCTTGCGGCTTCGCCCGCGTTCAGATGACCAAAAACCAAATTCTTAGTTTTTACATATTAGTATAATCTTACATTGCAGTTTTTGTATTTTTTTCTCAAAAATAAAACATTTTCCCGCAGTAAAAAGTATCCTATATGTTGACCCGGATAACCAGCATACCAAATTTCATCAAAATCCCACCAGTGGTTTTTCTGTGATGCGGTAACAGACAGACAGACAGACAAAAATTCTAAAAACTATAGATTCGGCCTCTATATTGATAATAATGTCTATTTCAATAAGATTTTCCAAAAAATATTTAATGTACAGATTCGGCTTAGTCAGAATTTTATTATATGTATACATTATTTTAATTTTTTTAACAAAGTTATAGCATGCAATATGAAGTATTTTAAAATCTGTTTAATGTTGATTATTTGATTTGAATAATTGAATATTTTTATATAACACTAGCATTACCCGCGGCTCCGCACGCGTTCAGATGACCAAAAACCAAATTCTTAGGTTTTAAATATTAGTATACTCTTACATCACAGTTTTTGTATTTTTTCTCAGAAATGAGACATTTTCACCCGGATAACCAACTATCACTATACCAAATATCATCAAAATCCCTCCAGTGGTTTTTCTGTGATGCGGTAACAGACAGACAGATAGACAGATAGGCAGACATACAGACAGACAGACAAAAATTGGGTGTCGTAGGAATTTGACGAATACTTTACGACCTATTCTCATACCTACCAAATATACAACAAAAATATCATTAAAATCGATCGTTTCAGAGAAGTGCGACCACAAACACCGTGGTATTTATATATTATGTGTATAGATATGGATAATATTGTATCTATAGTATACTTACTCATATAACCACACTCTTATTTCTCTTTATATAGCATATTACGAAAGGTCTCGACATTACTGGTTAGGGGTCAAGCGCTATACCTACGGTTTGGTAAGTTTTCCGAGAAAAGGGGAACCGTATACACCGTAATCTGTGAACTATTTTTAATATAAAATTTCTGTAACTGAGATTTTTTCATGGAAAATCCCAACATCTATACTTAGCATGTTTAGGGATTGTACAAGGCGGTGGAAAATTATTAACTTTTGTCTACGACTTTTTCGTGTTACGAACGTCGATCCAAAAATAGCTTCTGTTAATTACAGGTTACAAATTGATTTCAAACTGTTTGTCATATCTGTTGAACGGTTCCATCTTTAAGAAACTTCATTCATAAATTTTCGTTTTCATAACATTAAATGTAAATTGCAACCAGCAAAATTATTATGGTTTTGCAAAATGAGAGCATCATTTTGCAAAACCATAATAATTATTACGTGTGAAAATTTAGCTTTGTATTTATTTTTAATGCCGATTCATAAAAAAATAAAATAAGAAAAATTGACCAAAAAGAATTTTTTTAGGGTGAATCATCCTTATCACTTAGGGGTACGAAAAATAGCTTACGTCCTCTTCTCAGACCTATTGAATTTACACACAAAATTTCATGAAAATCGGTCAAGCCGTTTCAGAGGAGTTGTTACAAACACAAGAATGTTATATATTAGATTTAAAAAAAATACTACATAGTTTTAATTCATAATTTCTCGGTGTATTATTAACCAATCAAATACTTATCGTGCTTATCTATAAAATGACAGATTCCATCTAAAGCTTTTATTAAAACACTCGATATATCAGACGCGTTACATTTCATTTTCTGATTAGATTTTGGTTACTGTATTGATTTAGGCATTTATTACATGAAAAATATTATCCTCGTTGAATGGTAGTAGGGTCAGAAGTTAATTCAAAGTTATTGCTTGCCCTCTTTCTGTTATAAGCAAGTAATGTAAATAGTGAAATGAGTTAGTGAGTAAGTAAATACCTGTCTTTATTTACTGACTAACTTACGGAATTTTCATTCGTGCTATGTAAATGCACAGATTACAACAATTGCAAGAAATTTTATTTCATTGCACAGTTGATCTTAACATTCAAGCTCAAGTAAGCCATCTAATACAAAGCAAGGATGACTGCGAGCGATGTAATGATTGCGAGCTAAAGTCAGATTATTAGCTGTACAATTAAAATTTTTATGTTCTTATTTAATTTTAGTACAAACGCTCTAGTAGGTAGTGGTAGTATCTATATATTTTTTATTCAAGCAGCGACTGCATAAGGTGGCTTTTACTAAATACACTACAACCTCAAAATTCTCGAGGGGTGTTATAAGTTTGACGTCGATGTCTGTCTGTCTTTGTGTGTGTGTCTGTCTGTGGCATCGTAGCTCTCAAACAGATGGACCGATTTCGATGCGGTTTTTTTCATTTGAAAGCCAGTTTCCTTGCGGTGGTTCTTAGCTGTTTGATTATTATCGGTCCAGCAGTGTAAGAGTATCAGCTCTTTTCCAAAATGATGTAAGTTATTTTGGCGTATGATTACTCGATTAAGTGCTTCACGCGTGCCAGTGTAATCGTTAAATGGCAATTTGCGTAGGGGGTTTTTTAAATTTCAAATTTATAATTAGTTATCCATTAAAAAAATTGCTAAAGTAATTTCAATTGTTTTTTTACAGCGTATCGATTTTCAACCGGATATCTATGGTATAAAAAAACAAATATGGCTATTGTTTTGCTTCTATTATTACTGTTCAAAAGTCATACATGCGAAGATTCCCTTCAATATTTTTTTGAAGAAATCAATGAAGTTGCCAAGGAGTTTAATGGCATGGCTGCGGATATAGCTTGGCAATCTTCTCTCGATCCTGGCAAGCCAGGTTTGGCAGAAATGGCAGCGGATTATCAAAAGAAAAGAATCTTTTGGCAACAGAAAGTATGCCAGAGGCTAGCACATTTGCATGAACGTTATGCTCATACCTTAAATTCGAACCAGGAAAGACAAGCGTATCTACTATGTAAAGGACCAAATTTTACGTTTAGTGAAGTTATGTAAGATTTATATTAAGCTAATTTTATATCATATTATTATTTATTACGTCCATGGTTTTTTAAGTGGTATTTCTAGTTGCCTTTAGTTGTGTACGCCGGTAAAAGTTTTTTATCATAGTTGATATAATCTCAAATATCTAATGTGGAGTAATTTTTAAATATCCTGATTAAAAACAAAGAATCACTATACACAATTTAGCTTAAGTCCTTTCAGTACCTTTTTGCGTGAAACGTACAGACATACAGACATTAATTTCAATAACTATTGTTTTGGATTCTATATTCTGTACATAACACGTTACACTCATTGTTTTTAAAAAATATTTCATGTACAGATTTCGCTTTGGTACTATTTTATTATATGTACAGTGTATGTATGTTTAGATGATATTACGAATAACAATTACTTCGGAACTAACAGGGTGCCGCCATCTTGTTGTTAATGTCTGGTGTCAGGAGCAGTGTTTCCACTTTAGATTCCAGTTTTACCCTAGTTTCTATGGAAAATATCCCTAAAATACTATATATTTTTTCAGAATTCCTTAATTTAGCGCTTATAGTTATATAAAAGAAAAATACATTTAATTACGAACAAGATTACAATTTTAAATATTTTAGAGACCAAAAGCACTGCTTTTGCAGCGTTTCCCAACATTCACGATGGCACTATCAGGTTCCAAAAAGGAAAGTTGTTAGCTAATATTTCCAGTTTAGATTGAAGGAACCCGTTGAGGGTTTCGTTACTTAGTCTATTTCTTTTATGTAACATTATGTACGCCACCAGTCGCGTGCAAACTTATCTTGCGTGAACTCTAATTTAAATATCATATCTTAAAAATACCTTAAGTAACTTTTTTTTTTAATTTTCGCATTCCAGGGAAATGAGTGATCTATATGAGGAGCTACAATTCATATATTCTGACGTAGAAATATGTATACCCAACACTTCAAATTCGGAAAACGTAACGGCAATTGAAGATGCAGTAATTAAATTGATAGCTGATATTGAGAAATATATTATAACAGAGCACAAATCAGTTGTTTTTGGAATTAAAAAACAAGGAGCATGTGTTAAAGGGGAAAGAGATTTTCAAAAGATTATGGAATATTCGAGAAATGTTAGTATATTGGAATGGTTTTGGCTAGTTTGGAGAGAAAAGATCAAATCTATGAAGGAACCATATGATAAACTAGTTCGATTGGAGAATATAGCTGCTAGAAGAAACGGTATGCTATTTTACTTTAATTAAAGAACATTTTTACTTTTGTTTCGAGAAAAGTAATAAGTTTTTCATTCTATTAAATGAACTTTTTCTGTTTCATTATACATATTTCATTTATTACCTTGGCGCAAAGCTCCGTTCAACGTTTTTTGCTGAAAAAAAAAACACCAGTTAACAGGTGTTTTTTTTTCAGAAAAAATATAAACATTACCTGACATCCAGGTATGAACGGGTATATTAAAGTAATTAATTGCTCGTTCGTTTTTCAGAGCAAGCCAAGTATCGAGATTATAACAAATTTAATGATATAGGGTTGCCATACCAAAACCAATCCGTTTTTGTTAATATGATTTATGATTTAAAAATATATTTTGTCTGGAAAAAGAGTGCGGGTTCCACATAGTACATAGATTGGGGTCTCAGCGTATTGCAGATGTATAACTGTACTAGCTTAAGTGTAAGCTAAGACCTCATCAAAATTTCTATTTGTAAAAATTTACGTCTACGTTTGTAAATATTATTATCATAGTTAATAATGTATTTTAATTATTTTAAACCCACAGGCTACTCTGACATTGGAGCATCTTGGCGAGATGATCTTGAAATACCTAACTTGAGACAGCTTACTTTTCATCTATATGAAAGCATTAAGCCATTGTATACCCTTCTTCATGGTGTTATCAGGTTTTATCTTCGGCAACATTATGGGGCTATTGTACCCAAAACGGGACCTATACCAGCACATTTGCTAGGTATTTATTGTCAGTATGATAGAATTAATGATGGATGATTAAGAATATCTTATACTTTAATGTCTATTGAGAGTAACGCTATGGTAAAGGTTGACACTAATTAATCTGTACGCCTCTTTGTCTAATTAGAATTTTTGTTTACTGTAGATACTTAACAGACTCACAGATATTTTTGAAGTCGGTGTGTTTTGATTTGTGTGTGCTGGCATGTAAAAAAATATTTTCCTTTGAAAATTTACATAAAAAAATAGTTTTTATAAATATTTTAAGCCGATTCCCCATAATTTGTTAATATTTGTTATTTATAATTGATACATTAATAATTATAATTAATTAAAGCCTTTAATTTTTTTAATTCTTTCATTAATTAAATTTAATTAATTAAAGTCTTTCATTAATTAAATTTAATTAATTAAATTCTTTCAATTTAAAGGTGATCTGTGGGCGCAAAATTGGGAGCCATTGGCTGATTTGATCCTACCAAAAACAATAAATTTAGATCAGCGCATCAATCATCTGAACTGGACAGTAATAGATATGGTATTTTTTTTATTATTAACCTTCACGAAAGCAAAACCATCTTCACTTTAATATTCACAAAACATCCCTTTTTCAAACCCCGCGTGTAACCTTTTCCTTTTTACGAAATAAATAGCTTTATTTTCTGCATTCATCGCTTTCGACTGGATCTTTCGAATAAACCTTTTTTTATCGATCTTTAATTCCATCGGAATCATTATAGAGAGTACTTTATTTTAATCCTCTATTCGACAGAGATCATTTTGTTGAAAAAAAAAATCCTTTTCCAGGATTAAATTAAATTTATTTTAGTCGTTTATTTCCCAATGATTTTATTTATGAAGTATATAATAATAATAGTTATCATATCTATTTTTTTTAAATACATTTAATTTTATTATGTTGAATTTTTAAGGTTAAAAAAGCTGAAGATTTCTATGTATCACTTGGTTTGCCGCTAATGACAAATAAATTTTGGAAGAAATCTGTATTTAAGCGGGAAAATAGTACAGACGCGCGCTGTCACGGCAGTGCGGCGGACATGTTTAAACCAGATGACTTTAGGTTAGTGTTGCCACAGCTTAAAATAAATTAAATTATAATGTTTAAAATTTATGAATAGAATAAAATTGTAACTGAGTTGAATCTGTACATTGAATATTTTTTGGAAAATTTTATTGGAATAGACATTATTATCAATAAGGAGGACGAATCTATAGTTTAAAAAAAATCTGTATGTCTGTGTGTGACCGCATCACGAGAAAACCACTGGACAGATTTTGATGTAATTTGGTATGATGTAGCTGGTTATCATGGTCAACATATAGGATACTTTTACTGCGGGAAAATATCTCATCTCTGAGACACTATACTAAACGTTAAAATGTAACTAGAGTGAGTCGCTATCTATACTAATATTATAAAGAAGTTTACCTCTTGAGGTTGTGAGTTTGTGAGATTGTGAGTTTGTCACGTTGTCGGGCGTAATCTCTGGATCTCCTGAACCGATTAAGATGAAATTTTGTAAGGAGATAGTTTGAAATCCTGGGAAGGACATACGATACTTTTTCTCGGAAATCACCCCTTAAGGAGATGAGAGTGGGGATGAAAGTTTGTATTGGGAAGCAAGCTATAAAATATTTACTTTTAATTTTGTAAATTATGCTATCGATATTGACATAGGTCAATGATACATAAATTGTATTTGGTCACGTACAGTCTACTTCTTACATAACTTTTACTTTAATTGCTTGCTCAAAAATGATAAAACATTTTACAATTACAATCAATTATTAGTAATTCCCACGAAATGAAAGAAATTCCTTATAAGTAGGTATTTTTGTAATTTTCGAGTGCAGTGCATTGAATACAAATAAAATCTGATGCTTCAGTAGAGCAAAAAATAAAGGTTGGCGAAAAAAGACTTATGTAGTACTTGTAAATTCTATTACCTACTTTACGAAAGACACCTAAAAAGCAAAACGTTGAGTTTTTGACAGAAACGATTTTAACTAAATAAGGCACATTAACTTCATAATTACCATAAATTAATTAATGCATACCTATTGATTAAAAAAACGTGTGTGTGTACTTATGTACGTACGTATGAAGTTATACTTCTTTGGCGTACCAGAATAAAAGTAGCCAGAATATTTTAATAGTTTTCATCCCGTACGTCACAACTCTCTGTTTGTAAAAGGAATGCGGCTAACTTCATCATGTCGCGTTTTGGCTGTCGGTGTGCGCGCGCATCGTAAAAATTTTACTCTCATATTTTTTCCAAACGTGTCAAAAGAAGTAGGCACTTCAAAACTCGATATAAATCATTTAACGAAGATATTTATAACAACGAAGATTTGTGTATTACGTGACGTACATACTAATAAACATACGGCATAACTCCTTCTTTTTTAACTCGGTTGAAAAGTCATAAGAAATTGATATCTTTTTTTTAAATAAAACCATCTTTTTGGATTTACTTGCAGTTCTTGATCCCCGACGCTTCGATTGCTGTACAGCAATGGATGCCATGGGAAATTATATATTTGAATTTGCTAAGTCTTAAATTATCAAAAAAATGTGGAACATTTCTCGATTTTGCGTGTCATCCTTGCGCAGGGGACATGCTAATCTGATGATAAACCTGTATCGTTCGAATTTTAGTATTTATATATACAATAAAATATTTATATACAACATTATGACAATGATTGTTAATATTATATTAATGACTAGCATTGCCCGTGGCTTCGCCCGCGATCAGATGACCAATAATCAATTTTTTAGATTTTACATATTTGTATACTCTTAAATTGTAGTTTTTGTATTTTTTCTCAAAAATGGGATATTTTCCCGCGGTAAAAAGTATCCTATATGTTGACCCGGATAATCAGCTATCACTATACTAAATTTCATGAAAATCCCTCCAGTGATTTTTCTGTGATACGGTAACAGGCAGAAAGACTGACAAAGATTCTAAGCACTATAGATTTGGCCTCTGTATCGTATTATATGTATATGTATAATAATGTTTATTTCAATAAGATTTTCCAAAAAATATCTTAATGTACAGATTCGTCTTAGTTACAATTTTATTATATGTATAGATAATATTGTTTCGATATAAAACGTCCCTGCTTGGGCAGTACTTACGTACTGCCGAAGCAGGCACGACTGAATTGCGTTTAGAACTGCATCTATAGTAATGATCATACAAAACTTTAATAGCGCGATTCAGAACTCAAATATAATATTTTATTGCATCCTGCTATTTTTTATAATAACATTAAAAGGGCACCGAGTTTTTGGCGCTAATTGATTTTAGTGGGACGACAGCGGGTAGGGCGGGAGGGCGGGAGGGCGGGAGGGGGGGGGGTGGCTAGGATGGTCTTACGAATTTAGGTATGTCCTTCGTATTATTAAAACAAATACACATTTTGAAAATGTAAAGTGTATACGATATAGAAAACTTATAGTTTTGTTATTATTAAAGAACTAATGACTTCATTGAATTAGATATTTATTTTGTTTTTAGATGTCATTTTGGATTTTTTTTCTATCGAGGAAACTATAAGTAATCGTGTTTCTAAAGTGTACGATTTATAGAATAAATCCTTAAATATCCTACATATTAATTGCATAAAATGTCCTAACATATTTATTATTTTATTATATCTCAAAGGGCTTAGACAGCGTTTTCGTTGAAAACTCCCAGACGGTTTATTTTTTCCGACACCTCCAACAAATATCGTTATATTTTAGCCAATGTATACAAAAACTTAACAAGTTATATACTAAAACTTTCCTCTTGGATCATTTTATCTATTTAAAAAAAACTGCATCAAAGTCTGTTGCGTAGTTTTAAAGATCTAAGCATACATAGGGATAGACAGACAGCGGGAAGCGACTTAGTTTTATACTATGTAGTGATAAAATGCTTTGTCCTGATTGACTGACTGATCGATCAACGCACAGCCTCAACCACTGGTCGTAGAAACGTGAGATTTGAAGGACATGTTCCTTATACAATGTAGGCACCCGCTAAGAAAGGTTTTTTCGAAATTCATCCCCTAAGGGGGTAAAACAAGGGATAAAAGATTGTATGAAACTGTGTTATTCTTAAAGGGAAATGCACGAAAAATGGTATTTACGTTTAAAATGAATAATAAAACAATAAAAATATCAATTTTTATCAAAACTAATCCCTTAAAAGGGTAAAAGAGGGTTGTGCTGTTTATATGAGGAAAAAAATGTTTATGATCAAAACTACTTGAAACTTGGTACTAATTATTTTCAATACAATTAAATAATCATGTATTTTAGATTTATTTTAAATTCAGCCCCTAAGTGGGTAAAATTAAACTGGGCGGTGAAGTTGGAATTGTTGGATATATTGAAACTGAGTAACAGAAGTCAAGTTCTTCGTAAGTGCACACTTACTGTGTGGATATAAAGTAGGGAACGGAGATTATTTCAAACCTAAAGGAAAATTATATATAACTTCTCGGCTGTCCACAGCAGTGACAACTATAATAAAGCGCGACAGAGAAAACCTAGCTATTATTATCCTGCTATCTAAATCCCCCTGAGGGTTAGCACAACTGTAATGACAAAGTCACCTACGCTATGTAACGGGGTTAGACTGAGTAATTCATTAAGCATCATAGTGGCCTTTAACATCTTTTAAGATACTGCATATTTTGAGTTAGGATCGCTAAAATTAAATTTGTTTTCCTTTTATCTTGAAGAACACGAAATCTTACACGAACTTATTGTTGCAAATAATAAAGTATGCGTAGCGAAAAAGTTTCTTTATTCCGTAATTCGATCGCGGGCGAAGCCGCAGGTTCTGCTCGTCTATACCAATATTATAAAGAAGCTGAGTTTGTTTGTGTGTTTGTTTGTTTGTTTGTTTGTTTGTTTGTTTGTTTGTTTGTTTGTTTGTTTGTTTGTTTGTTTGTTTGTTTGTTTGTTTGTTTGTTTGTTTGTTTGTTTGTTTGTTTGTTTGTTTGTTTGTTTGTTTGTTTGTTTGTTTGTTTGTTTGTTTGTTTGAACGCGCTTATCAAAAAACTACTTATCCCACTTGAAAAAATTCATTTTGCATTAGATAGCCCGTTTTTTGAGGAAGGCTATAAGCTATATATCATCCCGGAAAATGTACTGTTCCTGTGGGATAAATTTGTTTTTGTCTAGAGACGAACCTGAAACGAAGCGAGGCAGAGTCGCTAGTTTTTAATATTTATAAAATTATATTATTCTATTTTAAGTTAATTGTTTCAGGCTTCTATATTGTTCAAAATGTACATTCAAAGATTTTTATGTGATACATCATGAAATGGGTCACATACAATATTATATGGCTTATGAAAACCAGCCAGGATTATTTAGGGTAAGATTGCTATTGCTTAAAAGTTTTAGAGTTTGAGTTTGCCCTTTGATCTATATCCATTAAGCTATTTTCTTTTATTTTTTAGCAAGCAAACACATTTTTACATGAAGCTATTGGGGACACCATCATGCAAGCTGTCATGACACCACAACATCTACATAGACTACGTATAATTAATGACTCTGAACTATTCAATTCAAATTCTAACAAAGATATAAACTTTATAGAAAAGATAATTAAAAATGGTGCAGAATTTTCAAAATTAGATGTTTTTGACACAAAAACTGATAGCAACGTGTTAAATGAACGGAGTAGTAACTTTGAAGATCCTGATAAAATAACTATAGACGACATATTAATCTTTAAACAAGCTTTAAATAAATTACCACAAATACCATTTGCGTATATCATAGACGAATATAGGTGGAGATATTTCGAGGGTAGTTTAGATAAAGATTATTTAAATCAGGAATTTTGGGCAATGGCTATAAAATTTCAAGGGATTTCACCCCCCAATGAAAGAGGTGAAGAATATTTTGATATTGGAGCGAAGTTTCATGTACCAGATAATACTCCTTTTGTAAGGTAAATGGATTATAGGATTATTATTTTTTTCAACATCCTTTTAAATTTTTAAACTGTTATTGTTTAAATAGTACTTAATTTAAAAGTCTATATATAATTATTATAAGACGTATCGTACCTACTAATTTAATTTAAAAAAAAACTACGTTTAAAAATCCGACTTCAAAAACTAAAAAGTATAAAATAACTTAATAAAGATTTAATTTAATACACCTCTTATGCTAACTTAATACCTTTAATATTAATAAAATACTATTATTTGTATGTGCTACATATTGATAGGTTTGAAGTCGGTACCAAGGGTACCTACACTCGCCGCGATCTGAGAAATCTATACTAAAAGCACCGACTTCAACAAAAATAAAATTATATCGTCCACGTAAACAAAAATTTTCATAAAAAAATGTTCATAAAATGAAATCTACTGGGCCAAACTATGTTAAATTTTTATGGGACCAAATGGCAACCATTCCGCATCAAACTAAAGAAGAATCACATAAATCGGATCATAAATCTCATCCTAACCGGTGTACATACATAAAAAAACCAATCGAATTGAGAACCTCCTCCTTTTGAAGTCGGATAAAAAATCATAACAACCAGTTCACCGTTATGGAAGATTAAAATATAGCCTACGTTTTTGAAGTCGCTTAGTAATAGACTGGAATAGACAGCTGAATCACTGCACAGGAAATACCTTATTTCATACCATTTTTATATTATTACAGGTATTTTCTAAGCAGTTTCTTCCAGCATCAGTTATTTGAGAATCTCTGTAAAGCAGCCGTCTTCGGCCATCGTAATATAAAAGATCCATTACCTCTGTCTATGTATTTAAATAGATGTGATATTTACGGGTCTAAGACAGCTGGCAAGATTTTGAAGTAAGACATTTTAATTTTTTTTGCCTTTGTTACAAGTGAAGAAAATAAAAGTATCTTAAAAATTCTTCGATTTAATTACCGTAGCTGTTAAAGGGTATATAATAAAATTATTTTTGTACTTATTATGTGGCAGTGGTAGCCCAGTGGTAACGTGCTCGCTTGGGTAACCGAGAGAAGCGGGTTCAAATCCCGGGTCTCGTACCTTTGATATTTTCATATGCTAATCGTTTCCAACATGATTACCACTTGTATTACGGTGAAGGAAAACATCATGAGGAAACCTGCATGTCTGAGAGAATCTAGCAAGTTTTCGAAAGACATGTGAAGTCCGCCAACCCGCACTTGTCCAGCGTGGTGGACTATGGTCTGATCCCCCTCGTATTGAAGGGAGGCCCGTGCCCAGCAGTGGGACGTTAAAAAGGGTTGAATACATACTTATAATGTTAGCAAAGATTCTCATGTAGTACGTATATATGCACAAAAGCTAGCAATTTTTCTAGAGTGATTTATTAAATTTTTAATGTCCATTTTAATTTATTCTTACGGGATTTATAGAATACCAGCAACCCTTTTCACTATCCTACCAAATCAAAAAACATCTTTTTTTAGCCGTTAACTATATCAATATACAAGTGGTTGCAGATCCGAAGATCGTGGGTTCGAGTCTCATGTGGCACCAAGTAAATTCATTGGGTTTTCATTTTCAAATGTTGGTCCTACGCCTGATGTGCCACCAGTTGTCAAATGCCTGTTAAATTCCTTTCACTGTCCAATTTCGCAACCTTAGTTGCGAGGGGGAGAACCAGTGTATATTATAGTGCACAAAAACCTTCTTTTGTACTATAATATCTTATGCATAGATGGCGAGTCTCAATCAGATTAGCCGTCATGGCCTATATCGGTCTGGAGCACATTAATTTTTATCTAAATATTTTTTTAGGGATCTAATGTCACGTGGACATTCCCAACCCTGGCAGAAAATACTTCAAGAGACGATCGGGGAAAATAATATATCTGCATCTGCTTTGAAACGTTATTATCGTCCGCTTTATCAAATTTTAATGAAACTTACAGATAAATATAAAATACCTATTGGATGGTAACCAATGATGATTAATGATTAATGATTAACTTTTGATGATCAATACGATATAATTTAATAATGATTAAAAAATAATAATTTATTTTAACATAATATTAGTCATAATAAATACATGTAAGTAGTTTTTTTTTATTTATTATTATATTTCTATAATAAGTATCTTATTAATGTGTTTCTTTATTTTATTAATCAAATTAATGCATAAATTATGGAATTAAAAGTCTTCATTTAAAATATATACATATCATACGCATATAATTGAAGTCGACAGTGTAGATGATAAAAGTTAATAAATAAACAAAATACTTTTGTATATTTATAATATAAGTTGTTAGTCATGATTTAGTTAGACATGAGGTCCCATCGGGAACAGAAGAAGAATAAATGTCAACAGTTTATAGTTATCGATTTGCTATTGAAGATCATCATAAATGAATAAACTATGAAAAGTAGATCCAAAAAAGGTGTTAAAATACCTTTCAGTAAAGAGAAATGAATGGAGCAAGCATTAAAGATAATTTTATTGATTATCTAAAAATCAGATATCAAGTGTTTGTGTTTGTAGTGTATATTCACAGATGGCGCTATTTAAACTGTAAAAGTCATTTATTACAGTTAAAAACTGTTAAAAGTTACTGAAATCAACGACATCTATTATATATTCAAGCAAACTAAAATACACCGAAGAATAGCCCGAATTAGCGCTGTCCTATTTCTTTGTATGGAATGAGGCATCTGTACTAGTAATGTGTTACACGCGTACTGGTACATAGCCATAGTTTGGGAGCATTGGAAAATTGTATTTTTCTTGCAAAAATCTTGATAAAATATGTATACATTTTATTCTGTTTTCTTATTTATTATGTAAAGTGTAGGTTTTAAAATAAAATTCTTCTTAAATTAACAATAAATATATTTAATTAACTTAATGACATTAAATAGTGGATCATAGACGTTTTTTTACTTACATAAATTCTTATAATTAAAAAGAAATTGTAAAAATTGAAAAAAATATTAAAATGAAATAATTTATTAAAGCAGTATGATTAAATTATTATAATATTTACAGTACTAATAATATGGTAAACTGAAAAATATCGACTAATACGGCTTTTTCATTTTACTTGTAATTTATGTACATTAAATTATTTACAATAAGACTTACTTAGGCACTTTTATTCCGAACAACGCGAGTATTTTTCTATTGCAATCAAATTTTATCACATTTTCGCTAATACAGTCAAATTTTATAATAAGTATAAAATATCAAAAAATTACATTAAAATTTTTTATAAATGTCTGTTATTGTAATTGTATGTAGTTATCATTAGCATACCTTTATAAAAGGGAAAGGAAATGTTATATTGTTTATAATTATAATTAATTATCACTTGAAAGTCATATTAGTTCGATGCCAACTTGAAATAATATGAATAATCTATAAAAAAACATTTAATTTTTTACATAATCTGGTAAAATGTGATTTTGCATGGATAATATTTAAAATGTAGTTTGTATTAAATATTAAAAAAAAATATCAGTAGCTTTTCACTAAGCGTATTGTCAATGTCAATTAATATTCTAAGATTTTGTGACATTTCTACCAAAATGGTATTTTTTTTAATTTCTACCAAATTAGTAGATTTTACGTATTAAAATGGTAGTTTTCATTATGACAAGGTAGCGTGTGAGATCCAGTCTACAGTGTGAGCCACTCTATGATAGATACCAGGTTGGCCTCGACTGGCACACGAATAACCGGCAGATACAACCCCTATAAGGAACCATCTTCCAGACCGCTCCAACATGAGCGGGCCTCCACTATCTCCTTGGCAACTGTCCTTTCCACCTCCTCGGTACCCAGCGCAGAGCATTTCTGGATATATTACTACGTTTATACCTGAAATAAAACATAGATACGTATTAGTATATGTATTAAATTATAAATAGTTCACTTTTTGCTTAGCGATATTTTTTATTCATCGGATTCGGATCATTTTTAGGGTTCCGTACCCGACGGGTACAACGGGACTCTATTACTAAGACTCCGCTGTCCGTCCGCCTGTCTGTCTAGCTATCTGTCCGTCTGTCACCAGTCTGTATCTCATGAACCGTGATAGTTAGACAGTAGAAATTTGAGTATTCAGTTTCAAATTTCATTTTATCAGTATTTCTGTTGCCGCTGTAACAACAAATACTAAAAAACAGAATGAAATAAATATTTAAGGGGGCTCCCATACAACAAACGTGAATTTTTTGCCGTTTTTATAGATAATGGTACGGAACCCTTCGTGCGCGATTCCGACTCGCACTTGGCTTCAACTCAAACTCAAATTTTATTATCATTTATAGTTTTCTTTATTTCTTAATAACTAGATGATGCACTTGATATTAATTTGTGAGGTAATGAAGAAACTTTGTGATATTTATTAAAAAAAGCTTCATCCAGTAAGCAGATGAGTGAAGTGTGACCTTACATACTTCTGAGACTAATATAATAATTTCATTTTTGTATATAACCTTGTATGTGTAATACATTTTTATTTATCCGTTTACCCTTGTTTAAATGCAAACCGAAAACAAACAAACAACATAGTGCTCAAAAATGGCTATTTTAATATATTCACAACAAAAATTATTCGTAAATATGCAGTCTCACCATTAGCTCGATGCCATCGTTCACACACTCTATTGTCAAGTACTGGTACGTCCACAGCTTGAAGCGTTCTCGGGCGTAGTCTTGACCCTGGACTAAGAGCTCCCCATCCGGCCGCCCAACCATATTGCCCTAGGAACTCCGATCCTCGCTCTGGGAGACATATTGGAGCTGAAAATTTAATAGGATATCTATATATGTATATGTAAAAATCGAAATGTGTATATTTTCTATGGACTCCAAAACGGATGGAGCGATTTTGATGAAATTTTCGGGCTATCTTCAGATTAGACCATCGGGTGATCCTGTGAATTTTGGTAGTGATTGGAAGTTTGAACGTCAGTGAAGACGGCGGAGACATACCCTTGCTTTTCGTGATTGCATCTATAGGTTCCTTTTGTATTCATAATATCAAATGCATGTAGCACCACCATTTGGCAAATTATATTACCAATGCCTACTAATAAAAAATAAAAACTAACTAAAGCCTGTGAGTTCTAGGTACATCCTACTATATATTACACTGGGTACTAAATATCGTTCAAATTCGTCTAACCGTTTTAGCGGGAAGGAGTAATAAACATACACAAACGCACATAGGCACAATTTTTCAGTTAAAGCAGCAAAGCAAAGCTTTTTCAACAGTGGGAGTAACATTCAAAAGAGGTTCCATATTCATCTTTAGAAATGAGTTCCCTAGGTATCTACAACACCGTGTTTCAAGCTGAATGTCTAAGTATCCTTGAGGCAGCTAGAACAATCGCGAAAAAGGACGTCAAAGACTTCTCTATCCGCATACTATCAGACAGCATGTCAGTACTACAGGCATTAAACAGTAATTCTACCACCTCAGGTATGATCTATGAATGTCATAGCGCTTTGACACAGGTAAGTGACTAAAACGAGGTCTCCGTACAATAGGTCAAAGGCCACAGTAGCTCGTGGGGTAACGATAGGGCCCACGAGCTAGCAAGAAGAGGATCGGACTTGAACGCAATAGGTCCCGAGCCCATCGTGGCGTTACCTTCTTGCTGGCTCAAAGGTCAAATACGACAATGCACAAGACGACTACACGAAAATTTATGGCGTGAAGTTGTACAATGCAGGCAGGCGAAGGAATCGCTTCCTACCATTAACGCATAAACGACTAACCGTCTGATCAATCTCAATAGACCTCAGGTCAGACAGATAACCGCGGCACTAACAGGCCACGGACCCTACAATAAACATCTATTTAACTTAGGTATAACTGACAGCATCTCTGCAGAGCCTGAATGAAGGCAGATAAAACGGCTGCACATGTAATTTTTTATTGTCCAGGTGTAGCGGCGTACCGGGCTCAACATCTTGGCACCCCTAGTACACTTCCAGAGGTCCTCGGTAAGACGAAGAGACTGCTGAAATTCCTGGAGGAACTGGGCTGGCAAGAATAAAACGAACGGAAAAATTTCCCACACACGCAAAATAGGCGCGCAGACGTCGAGTTGCAGAAACAAGCTCAATTATATCATACCATACCATAGGATTGAGTTCATAAGATTAAAATTGCATATCCTAATATAGCGTTTGCTCTTAGCTCCACCCGCGTCTTATAATTTTGCAGAACTACTCTGCTTTCGTACGTCGTAGTTTGATATAAGATAACCTCCCGTAATAAATATGCTAATAACAAAGATTTTTTTATATTTCATTTATTTTATATTATATAAATTATGCTATTGTTCTAAATCATTTTGTATCTCGGCCATACTTACCTATGTGAGGCATGTAATGTACGTTTCGGTCAAGCGTGAGCACAGCAACGTCGAATCGGTCGGCTTGTGGGGTAAATTTGAACAGTGGATGAACCTAAAAATGTTATTTAAATTAAATATTTAATATTTTTAATTAAAATATATATAATACATGTATATAAAAATATATAATGTGTAATGTATATAAAAATAATATAAGAAAAGTAGGTAGCATTTTTAAATGTTAGCAACTCAACAAATCTATTCCACGGTAACTGTACATTTTTCCGGGATAAAAAGTAGCCTATGTGCTATTCCAGACTATAACGTACTCATATGCCAAATATCATCCAGATCCGTTCAGCCGTTCTGGAGCGATGGAGTAACAAACATCCATCCAAACATCTACACTTTCAAATTAAGAAAGTAGTTTTATCTAGTCATATTTTATCCTTCGACATACAACATGTATATCTCCCTGTTAACTTCGTTAACTTGGCCCCTTCTTTTTGGTGAACTTTTTAAGCAATCGGGTTATTAATAACTATTAACTATATCTTTCAAAATTATAGCTTGCTAGCAGAATCCGTGGCTTCGCTCGCGCTAAAATAGCAAAAAAAATCTCTAAAAAGATAGTTTCATAGAAACTTTCATCCTCTTTCACCCCCTTATAGGATGAATTTCGAAAAATGCTGAAACACGTATTTATTTAACTTTATTGAAGAGCATTAATACCAAGTTTCAATTACTCTGATCATAAATATTTTTTGGATTGTATTATAACGTGTTTTTCCGTGGGAATAAGATAAACTCCCGCGGTAAAAAGTAGCCTATGTCACTCTCCAACCCTACAACTATCTCCACGCCAAAAAATCACGCCCATCCAGCACTCCGTTTCGACATGAAAGAAGGACAAACAAACAAACATACTCACATTTATCACAGCTGGAGAGTGGCTAATTTTTACCGCGGGAGATCATCTCATTCCCACCGGAAAACACGTTATAATACAACCCAAAAATATTTATGATCAGAATTACTTGAAACTTGGTAAAAAATAAATACGTGTTTTAAGCATTTTTCGAAATTCATCCCATAAGAGGGTAAAATAGGGGATAAAAGTTTGTATGAAACCTATCTTTTTAGAGAGTTTTATAGTTTTAGTGCGGGCAAAGCTGCGGGTTCTGCTAGTAATTAATATATGTTATATATGGTACATAATAGGTATGTATATTTTTTTATTATATGTATATATAATATCTATTTATTTAAGTATTTATATTTGAGTAATACTATCTCTCTACCTCACTTAGGTTGACTGGAAGAGATCTCTTCTACAGATAAGTCCACCTTTACTAACTAATTTTATTGTATGTTAATCTCTGTATTTTACATATAAGTGCAATGAAGAATATAATTATATTGTATTATCCATATAAATTAAATTTAATTTACAAACCTTAATGGTCCTTACACCAAAAGTATACGCAGGCAGTGGTTCTGCAGCTGAGTTTATGACGTAATCGCCCAACGTGACGCGCACATGACGAGGCTGCGCCCGCGCAACACAGTGGCCTGCCGTTACAACATGACGTCGAGATATAAGTGACCCTCCACATCTGAAAAGTTTGATTTAGTGATTAAAAAATGGATTTTTAACATTAATTGGATTTTAAACGAACGAACGAACGAAAATATTTTATGTTGACTATAAAAGAAGACTATAGAAGAAGATAATTACAGTTTTTTTTACATTAGGGAGATAAAAGAATTGGGAAAGCTTATTAATGTATTTATAAAAGATATTTCAATTGAAATATTTAAAAAATAGAAAATATGTTAAGAAATCGAGAAATGGGATGTAAGGGAGGTCTCGATTCTTATAATGTTTCTCGATTAAGTTATAGAGTGAATGTGTTCATAGAGTCATTTAATTTACATTAAAATATATATATATATATATATATATATATGTTTTTTTAAATACTGTTCTTTAAATAGTAACTTTCAATACGAATTTCATTTTACTATAGTGTTAGTGCTAGTGAGTACAGTGCTAGTGTTATGAAAACATCCATTAAAAAAAACTTCTAGGTCATATCGATATCTACTGTAATATTTGTTCATTCAATTATTTTTACAACATAATGTTTTAAGCAATTGACAATTTATTATAATAATAACCAATAAAAAACTCAGCTGTCTAATAAAATGACTGATTCGCCAATTTGACTACGACATATTTACGAAATGGATCATAAAACTGAAAATAGCAGGAAATCGTTAAAATATAATAAATAAAATGACCAATTTCGCACGACACGCGAGTGCATTGCGTAAACATCTTTATGTTGTTGTTATTATTCTCTTGCAAGAGTAGCAATGTACAATTGCGAAGTAGGGCGACCTAATTAGTATACCACATGCGATGTACATGGAAATGATATGTGAAATATAGTAATACTAGTTGTGCCCCATGGTTTTACCCGCGTTATATTTGATTATAAATATATACCTGTTTCATATATCTACCCTCTACACGACGAGTATTTGACCAAAGTTTCTGAGCTTAAAGCGTTTGAATATGTAATAAACATCAGTTTTACAATAATGTATGGAAATCTGCCCGATTTGTTGACATTTATGATTACGGCTCTGCTCCCTTGGGTAGTAGCATGATGATATATAGCCTACAACCTGCCTCAATATACGGCTTGTCTAATGCAAAAAGAATTTTGCAAATCGGATTAGTAGTTCCTGAGATTAGCGCGTTCAAACAAACAAACAAACTCTGCCCCTATTATATTATTAGTATATTATAAAGAAAATATAGTATATTTATATAGAAATTAAATGAGCTGTACAATATATGACGTTTGACGCTTATACACATATATACATACATATGTTCATCAAATCGGATCAAATCAAATCAAATTTTGCATTATTGACATTACATGCATGTATTCAAGTTTATTTAATTTTCATATAAGTAAATTTTTTATAGAGGTAATTTTTAAGGCAGTCCCATTTTCATTAAAATTATTTTTTACTAAAAGGCTAAAAAAATAATGACCAACCCATTTAGATATGAACAGCATTAACTACAATTGCTTTGCATCAGTTGGCATAAAACATAAACTATGTAAAAAGATCTGTCTAATTTCCTGTTGAAATTAAAACTTCCGTTCACTTATTTTTTACTTTTTTGTGCATTGAAGCTTATATGTATACATTTTATTAATATATATATATATATATATATATATATATATATATATATATATATATATATATATATATATTTATTATAAAAAAAACAGTCTGTGTAAAAAGCAAACTAAAAAGATGAAAACAAGTTGACTGAGCAACATATTTACTGTATTATGCAGTGTTTTTTTTTTTGATTGTATATTTGCCTTTCCGGTTCCGGCATTTAATTGAAATATTTTTTTTTATTATTATTAAACTGGGATTAAAGAGTAGACTACCTTATGGTAAGTTATTTTCATCGCACATAGCCATCTGCAACATAAAGGGTGTTAAAGAAGAGTTACCGGTCTTTCAGGGATGTGAAGGCTCTTGAAGAGTCCTATATTATCGCGTTTAAAACCTCAGAAGAAAGATCATTTTACAATATTTGCGAGACAGAATGAATATAGGCATATACGTATGGTATTTATGATTATACAATATCGTGGAAGATGATTAAAATTCACTGCAAAGCAGGTTTATAAGTAAAAACTAAAAACAAATATTTTAAAGCTTTTACTTGCGCCACACACTTAACGGTTCGTATAGGCCAACCTGTCAGATACTAGAACTGTCCATACATTCAGACCATGACAAATCTATACACACTCGTATAATAAAATTCTTTGAAAAAACATTTTTTTTTAAATCTTATTGAAATAGTCATTATTATCGATACTGAGGCCGAATATATAGTTTTTTTGAATTTTTGTCCGTCTGTATGTGATCGCTTCACGAGAAAACCACTGGATAGATTTTGATGAAATTTAATATGACGATAGCTGGCTATCCGGGTCAACATATAGGATACCTTTTTTACGGGAAAATATCTCATGTCTGACTAAATCTATACTAAAAATTAAAACGTAACTGGGGATGAACCCGAGGGGAGCGAGGGTGAATCACTAGTAAATGTAAGAATGCCCTCCTGGCCGATTTGGCCATGGTGGCCAATCTCTTTTGAGTCTAGCCAACTGTACAGGATATTTTAGTTCACAAGTGTGTGTGTGTGTAAACACGAGTGCACTCTCTATTTCTTCCATTCTCAAAATCCGATGGAACGACAATTAGACACGACCTATGCGAGATACGGCCTGGATCAACGGCTTTTCGAGTATTCCGAGGTATGGGGGTGGAACACCACCAACATCCCAATACCGGCCTACTGACAATTTCTTAAAAAAATATATTTGTATTTTCCCGACCCGGAACTCAATCCCAGGACCTCCATATCTAGACCTAAAAGCCACTAGACTTATGTTTAACATGATATATGTCCCGAAAGGGACAGCACAAAGGGCTTTAATCTGCAACTTCCGGTACAGTAGGAATAATTTGATCATCGTATTAATTTTTCACATCGTCGGTTTAATGATTATGCAAGTTAGTTTGTAAAAACTAATAAAATATAAGTTAGACGCTCTTTAATATAAAGAAATATTTAATAATCAATATATATTATTAAATATTAACAATTATTCATCATCATTTATTAAATATTGACAATTTAAATTAAAATGTCGGAAAAGGCTATGGAGCGTTTCAATTATTACCGTTTGTATATTTTTTTTTTCATATAATTATTTATTTATTATTCTGTAAGAAATACAAGCTAACTTAATTATTTAACAAAAAATGTTTGCAACAAATGGGAAATTAAAAGTATGTTATGTTAAAGGGTAAAATTATATATAATATAACAAAAATTTATGAAAATCTAATTACAGACCCGATACGCGTTGCTGTGGCACACATAATATGAAAATAGATATTTTTTTAATAAAAAAAAGGAAAAAATCGGGATAAAATCTATTCTAACTTTTAAGTTAGAACAAATCACACATTTAAAAAACATTACAATAGGATCGTATAAGTAGTTTCAGAGTTCATCCCGGACGAACATCGTGACACGGGAATTTTATATATTAAAATGTAAAAATATAATATTGATACACAAATACTAGCTATTTTATGCTAGCATTATTATAAAATATTTTTGGTGATAACTGAAAGAAATAACCAAGAGATTTTATAAGGATAGAAAAGAGACTTTTACTACAGAAAGGTCAAGGAGTTTTAAATTGATACCAATATACCAAAGTAGAACTTAAAGATATTTAAGACCTAACCTTCTAGATATTTTTGGTACCAATTTCATATTATCCATAACATTAGAACTCTCCTTAACCTTATTAACCCAGAATCTACTCAATGACGAGATTATAACCACGGTCATTACCGTGTTATAACCGTACGTCGCACTTTTGATATCTATACGGGACAAAATTTTGTTTTCATCATACAGAATTTCATTTTCTTTGATCATTAATACGTTTCTAGACCGGAAAAGATATTTGTACATGAGAATTATGAAAAATACGCTAAGAAGTTTTTAATAGGGATTTTACGCCATTGTTTACAATAAATTGAATAAAACAATTTATTATTGCAATTTAAACTTTATATATTTTTTTGAAGAATAAAAAAATATATGACAACATTCATCTTCAGAAAGCAAAGTATGGCTGTATTATTGTTAGAGTATTATTTATCGTGTACAAAGTGGAACAAATGGATGGAACTTGGAAGAAAAGTACTCTAAATATTGAAGTTATCAAGATTCACTCAAAGGAAATATTGCTTTATCTTAAAAAATAATAATAATTACTGCATTTATTTATTAAAAAAAAGCTTACCTGAACCGGGAATCGAATCAACTAAAAATGTAATGTCAAGCATATATGTATGTAAAGCGGAAGAAAATAGTTATTTTTTGTAAGTAAAAAAACATTAGTAATTACACATGCAAGTGATCATGCAATATTATACAATAAATCTTACAAACTACTACTCTATAGAAGAGGAATGTGCGAAAGTTGTTTAAAACCAAATTTTTTTGTAGAACAAATCAATTTTAAATAGTTGTAAATTAAAAAAAAATCTTTTTTTATTATAAAAAAAAACTATTTACAAAAGAACAGAATAAATAAACTAAAAATACTACTGCACTTTTATTTTTCTTTAGATAAAAGTATAAAAATGTCCTATTATGTTAATAAACATGCAGTTTATTTAGAATAACTTTTTTTGGTTTAGAATAAAACAAGAAAAAACAATTAAGAATAGTCTCTGCACGTAAATAAAAGTCTTCAATTCAGAAAAAAAACCCAAAGCCAAAAATTACCAATACGAGTATTTTTTCTACCATATTTTCAACAAAAACTACCATTTCTACTCTGCCTACCAATCTACGTGCTGTCTCTTTCGCACATTTACCTCTCTATCCAACACTGCTTCCAACCGATAAGCTCGAAAAACGACATAAGCATGTTGCATCTGTAAAATTACATTTTTTAATGTATTAATTATTATTAGTATTGTTAATAAAAAAATATAAAAAAAAATAACAGAAAATTCACAATAAAATGAAATTATGCAAATAATTGAATAATTCATTAATTAATGAATTATGTGGTGTTAATGATATAATTGTAATATTAATAAATATTCTTATGGTGCTAGTGATAACGATTTTAATTTATACTAATTACTAATTTAAAAAAAAACCTAAGTGGGTTTTTTTGTGTCAATAAATATTATGTGTATTGCCTATGGTCATGTTTATTTTAGTCTTTAATAGTCCTAAGAGTCAAGTCAGTCAATCATTTTTAAATTATAATTTTCTTATATAAAGTTGTGCACCTTTTATTTATTCTAATAATTCATACATATATTATTATTTTTAAGTCATCACCAACACAACACTAACAGTGAAAGCTAAAATGTCTGTCTGTTTGTTTATGAAAATTTCATGATTTAATGTCGAAATTTATCTAAATATTTTTTGTACAGAAATTTTACATTCCATATATTTTAATTTCACGGGAATTCAACTTATCTACAATAGTTATACAGACTAAAATAACTGAAATTTGCTTAAAATTTTCTCAGCATCAACAATAGAAATGTAGGTATACAAATAGGTCCAAATGCAGAGCACCCACTTTTACTCTAATTTAACAAATAAAGTCAGGTGTAAAAGTTAGTTAAATACTATTTATATAAGAATACTAGGTTTTAACTGAAAAAATATAATGATATTGTAAATTAAATGTATGTATTATAGTAAAATGCATCATAAAATAGATTGCATGCGTTAATATGAAATAAGAATTAATTACTTTAACGATTTGCAAATAAAGTACTTTAACTACAAGTTATAAAAAGATAACGGAATTTTATACATATTTACTTTATATTACAAATAAAAAAAAATTTCCGTCTTGTACATATATTTTTTGTCAATCTATTGTTTTTAATAGAGGAATCGATTTTGATATTTATTCGATTATATATTAAACGATAAAAAGCATCTGAACTGTATCGATAATATTTTATTTTTAAGTGTCGTCCAAAAAAAATTCATTGAAAATTATGTTGCTATATATCTTCTAATGTACTTTTTTTGATTACATAAAACTTTTTCAATAAAATCTAAATATTTTAAAAACGCAGTTAAATTTATACTTTAAACTCAAGTCTTCCTATATTTAAACGTCGGTTAAGTTTAACAGTTACAAAGCAAGTTAAAAATAAAATTTGTTAACCTGGAAGATCCTATACGAATATATGCTTGCCAAGGGAAAGTGCCGAATCCTGCATCGTCCCCGCCGACGATTCTCCTCTGAGCCGTTTGCTTGCCAACTGCCACTCCACAACCTGTAACCAAAAAATATATGAACATATCTATACATATAATAAAATTGTAACTAAGCCGAATCTGTACATTAGATATTTTTTGGAAAATCTTATTGAAATAAACATTATTATCGAGGAGGTCCGAATCTATAGTTTTTAGAATTTTTGTCGGTCTGTCTGTCTGTTACCGCATCACAGAAAAACCACTGGAGGGATTATTATTATTATTATTATATATATATATATATCCTACTAATATTATAAATGCAAAAGTTTGTGAAGATGTATGGACGTCTGGATATCTGGATGTAAGTACTGAATGAATTTTAATGAATACAATAATATAGCTCATACGTCAGAATAACACAAGGCTACTTTTTATCCCGGAAAATGTACGGTTCCCGTGAGATAGATAGTATAAAACATAGTCGCTGTGTGAGTCTGTCTGTTTCCGCTTACTTCCTCTAAACCACGCAACGAATTTTGATGCGATTTTCACTTATAGTATGAGCAATACGCCGGGAAGGTTTGTTTATTATAACATGTAAATATTTTGTATAAAATGCCTGAGTCTAGCCAGTGTTTTGCCCAAAAAATTGTGTTCGTATGACTATATGGCTAACGCTGGCTAAACCTTAAGATAAATCAAAGCAAGGTACTAGAAAATTGTAGGTCTTAAAAAAGCCTACAGAAAAGTCAGTAATAGCATGTGCCTATTTCCTATGGTAGGGTCTATAACTATTTTCAATACATATAATAAAATTGTAACTAAGTCGAATCTGTACATTAAATATTTTTTGGAAAATCTAACTGAAATAGACATTATTTCGATACAGAGTCCGAATCTATAGTTTTTAGAATTTTTGTCTGTCTGTCTGTCTGTTATCGCATCACGAGAAAACCACTGGATAGATTTTGATGAAATTTGGTATGATGGTAACTGGTTATCCGGATCAACATATAGGATACTTTTTACCGCGGGAAAATATCTCATTTCTGAGAAAAAATACAAAAACTGAGTTGTAAGAGTATACTAATATGTAAAACCTAAGAATTTGGTTTTTGGTCATTTTTCATATGAACGCGGGCGGAGCCGCGGGCAATGCTAGTTATCTATATAAAACGTATATTATAAATCAAAGTCCTTCAATGAGTTACGTTTCGGCTAATCTCAGAAACTACTGTGCCGATTTTCATAGGATTCTTATTAATAAAAAGACGGCTATAATCTATACTTCTATACTAATATTATAAAGAGGTAAATTTTGTGAGTTTGTGACGTTGTAGGGGGTAATCACTGGATCTACTGAATCGATTTAGATGAAATTTGGTAAGAAGATAGTTTGAGACCCTGGGAAGGAAATAGGATAGTTTTAACCCCGAAATCATCACTTAAATACTATAATATATATTACCATAAATACTATCATATACATTTAGTAAAAAGCTGTTATTTTGACATTACAAGCAGATACTTCAATTTTATTTATCTGTATAGATTAATGATACCTATTATTAATACACGATATTGCAGATGACAACTTTTGTCATCTTTAAAAAAATATTAAATACACATAAGACACCGTAGCCAGTTATACTTATTTTTTAGTTATAAGAATTAAATAAAATAAAGTTTATGTAATTTGAATCAAAAGGAATAGAACTTGCTATCTTTATATCGTCTTAGTGGTAAATCCGTCGTACCTTTAAAAGACTCTTCTTTCTCTTTTAGTTTCTTGAATAACTTTGGAAATTTTATATCAAAGAGCTTAACATTTACACATACGTTTAGAATAAGCAAAAATACTAATAACACTGTATGGCACTTCATTATTATTCAAAATAAATTATTCTAACACTTAGAATCTATCTAAAATACGTAATAATAAATATGAACATTACAATATATTTTAATATAAGCAATTAAGATTTTTTACGAAAAAAAGTTTTTGTTTCCATCCAAAAAGTATGATGAGACTAGAGTATCGGAATTTAATTCATAAACACAGATTTCTTTGGAATATATACACAAAAATTCACATTTTAACACAAAATCCCTTGATTAGCGATACACAAAATTTCGTCGTTCATAAATAAACAAAAACACAATAATTGCTCGTATTTATTTTATAAAACAAGCACAAAAATGCACGTCTTGAACAAAAAACCTGTTCAAGTCAACTGAAACCTCGTTACACATTATATAACACTTACTGGTGCATACATAACGTGCTAAAAAGGAAATACTGTACTCAACTTATTACTTAACGTAATATTTGGCGTTTAATTACGGAAATGCAATGCTATGAACAGGTTCTTTTATAACCTCTATAAGCCTAAATGTAAATATTGATTATTATAACACTAAAAACTCTGGTTTTAAAATCTAAAATCAACGTGTTTTTATAATTATATCATAACTAGCGTTTCACCCTCGCCCCGCTCGGGTTCGTCCCTAGTTACGTTTTAACGTTTAGTATAGATTTCTCAGAGATGAGATATTTTCCCGCAGTAAAAAATATCCTATATGTTAACCCGGACAACCAGCTATCTTCATACCAAATTTCATTAAAATCTGTCCAGTGCTTTTCTCGTGATGCGTTCCCAGACAGAAAGACAGACAGACAAAAATTCTAAAAACCAAAGATTCGGCCTCTGTATCGATAATAATGACTATTTCAATAAGATTTTCCAAAAAATATTTAATGTACAGATTCGGCTTAGTTACAATTTTATTACATATACCTAGATGTAGCATATGTGTTATCCAGATAGTATATTATTTGTGTATTTAATACCAAATTTGTCCAGTCGTCCCAGCGTAAAAGAGTAACAAAAATAATTACAAACATACAAACATACAAACATCGCATTAACATCATTAGTCCGATAATGAAGGTAATGAAATTTTGTTTACTTGAAGGGTAGGTACTATAATGCTCAAAAATGTGCATAAAATTATATATATTGGTTGATACTTGACAGCGACTGGCTTGTATTTGATGGACAGGTGTCGTATTTGAAGGATTATTTAGGATTTATGTAGCTAAATGAAACTACCTAACCTCGTTTCCTTTGTACAGACACTATACGCTAATAAAAAACTCGGTCAAGTGATTACCAGATTACAAATCTTAAAACAACAGAGATCAAGACCTACATCTTTATAATTAATTGTATATAAAGCTGTAGAGTTTGTTTGTTTGTTTGTTTGTTTGTTTGTTTGTTTGTTTGTTTGTTTGTTTGTTTGTTTGTTTGTTTGTTTGTTTGTTTGTTTGTTTGTTTGTTTGTTTGTTTGTTTGTTTGTTTGTTTAAACGCGCTAATCTCTGTAAATACTAAATTGATTTAAAAACGCTTTTTATAGTCAACTAATTAGATTCATTCGTTCGTCAAATAGTCAAATGTCGATACGTTAGGCTCAGTTTGTAGTGACCCTATTTGCTGTGCCAGCGGTTGCGTGTTCCAGTCCCGTTGGGGGCATTCATTTGTGTGATGAGTACGAATGTTTGTACTCCAGTCGTGGGTGTTTATATTTATAATATGTATGTATTTAAAGTTAGATATGTTAAGTGTATCAACTATCTGGTATCCGTAACACAAGCCTCGTAGCTTACTATGGAACTAGATGGTGCGGTGTGTTAGTGTCCGAACATATTTATTATTATTATTATAACTAGGGACTTATTCATACTTCGCTACTGATGCGTCCACTACTCCACGTTATAGTTTATCTGTGTACTAAATTTCATTCAAATCCATCCAGCCATTTCAGCGTGAAGGAGTGACAAACAAACACACCCAACACACATACACACACACACACACACACACACACACACACACACACACACACACATACACAAACACACACACACACACACTCACACACACACACACACACACACACACACACACACACACACACACACACACACACACACACACACACACACACACACACACACATACACACACACACACTGGGCACGGGCCTTCCTTCAATACGAGGGGGATCTAGCCATAGTCCGTCACGCTGGCCAAGAGTAGGTTTTCTCACGAAATTTTTTCTACATCGTAAGGCAAGTTGTAATAATGTTAGAAATGTTTCGCACATGAAAATATCAGAAGTGCAAAACCCGGGGCTTGAACTAACTTCACTCGGTTCACACCGCTGGGCCACTGCCCATCACCACTCTGTACCACACATACACACACATATGTATATACAAACTGTGTTATTTACTATAGTAGTCCGTTCTATTGAGGTATATTAAAGACTCTAACATCATGCTACGACTCTTAGTGCAGAATTTGTACATACATAAAATAAGGGCGGAGCCAGGTACAAGCACTCGATAAGATAATAAATACATGTTAACATATTAACTTTGTTATGAAATCTACATAGCTTCATGGTTATAAAAACTTGCAGAACATTCAATTATATTAATTCGACTCGCCTTTTAAGTATTTAAAAAAATATTTCTTAGCTTGTTTCGTTTAAAAAAGTAGGATAGTTGGTCAGAGAATAGATTTTTGTAAAGTATACGTAGGAATTACAATTTGACATTATTGTAACTGCGTTATCAAATCTTAGAAGTTAAATTTAAGATACGTCTAAATATCGAATTCGTTTGAAACTATAATTCATTGTAATAACAAATGCATCGTTTTTGTTCTAAAAAGTCAACTATTATTTAGTTAATTAAACATACTAGCGGGTACATTTGAATAGGCATCCCGTTCAAAACTTATTGTCCCTTTTATTATTGTATATAAAAAATTGATTTCGATTAAATACGCTATGAACGTAGCAATCTTGCAGCGGGATCTTAGTCCATATGTGAAATCTACATGACAACGTAATTTTGATGCCACTGAGGTGATCTGATGTTGATGTCAGTACGTGGCTAGTTTAACTTTTCAATAGCTATCTATTAATAAAAACGTAGTTTGAGATTATTAGAAAAATATTTTTTTTTTGAGTCTCATAGGTTTTTAACTTTTTATATTACTTTTTTTTAGATTTTTCGTGGATTTATTATGATTTCAAATGTTTCAATTCCGACGTAATACTTTCTTAGATTCACGCGAATTTTGGGATTTTTGGTTTTCGTTTTAAATGTTTTACAGCAATCGTAATCTTGGGAGAGACTTGAAAAGATAGTTTTATTTAAAATGTCAAATTTCGCGTAAAATCTAAAAAAGTCCTGTACATTACGTCAATCAAAACAATGAAACATTACTAGACGCCTGCATAAGAAATTCTTTTCAAAATTGCTTCACAAAAAAGGTAAATAGCAATAATATAGTTTTTTTTTAAAGCAAACTTTTGAAGTCATTTCATCGGGATAGAATCTTTGACCTCCGTCTTAAAAGACAATGCCAGAATACACTAAACGCCCATCACATTGTGTTTTTAATTAATACTAATAACATTGTATAAGTTTTTTAATCGCACTCGTAATATCCATCAAAAGAATAGAAAGTTGTGTTTGATTAATCACACGTTTATTGTCGATGCATCTTGTTGGTGGATGACTTGCTTAAATGAATTAAAACTGGCTAAGCACGAGATGAACTCGCTTATTTTGGAAAGACATATATTTTGACTGATTTCCATAATGGAGTACTCAATTTGGGTATTTGGGTTCCAATCCCAGGTTTCGCACCTCTGATATTCTCATGTACAAATCATTTTAAACATGATTACCACTTGAAACCTAGACGTCTGAGGGGACTCGTAGTATTGGAGTTCTGCAGCTAGAAGTGGAACGTTTAAAAGGACTATATACATACATAATATATATGTACATAGTACATACATACATGACGAACCAAATAAATAAATAGGTTATATAATATCATCTTTATCTCTTTCGTGTCCTCTCTCACACAATCTATCCATCTTTTCTTCAATCTCCTGCTACTCTCCAACTATCTACATTCATTTCCATCACTCTTCTTACCATCACATGTCCATACCAACTCAGACCATTCCTTTGAACAATACAAACTGACTTCTAGGCACTAAAATGTAAAAAAATACTAAACGGGGGTTTTCATTTAAATTAGATACCTAATCAGGATTTGGAATTTGAAAAATATATTCTTCGAAGCAAACAAGAATCCAAATCGGTTCAGGCGTCTTCGAGTAATCGGTGTACATACATAAAAAAAAAACGAATTAAGAACCTCCTTCTTTTGGAAGTGGATTGAAAATTATAATCAGACAGACAGTATTTGCCTTTGGCTACAAAATCCCCAAAAAACCGGACGAACCCCGGAAAAACGTCTTGTATGTGATATAAAACAATGTTTTTTATTTGTGCGTATATTGCATGGCTTATGATACGGTGAAAGACTCAACTTGAACTTTCTCGTTCTGCGGTAGAACTGCGGTTAGTACGAGGAAAAGGAGGAAAGCTAAATATTAAAGTATAAATTAAAAATGTATTATAAAATATTATATTGTTTCTCACATAACTACTATAAACTTTTAAGTTGAAACGGCTGGATTAGCATGAAGTTTACCGAATAAATAGACTGAATTGTAACCAAAATTTGTTAAAAGTCGGCGTTACCTGTATTTGATATGATGAATACTAAAGAAAAAAAATATTCGCCGAGCAAAGCAAGAGTAACTCGCTAGTACTATTACAAAAAATACGTCCCTTAGTAAAAAATATGCTTTAAAATACTTTTTGCGGTGAAACCTTTTGTGGTGAAATTTTTAAAAGACATGACACCTCGTCTTGTCGCCTCTACAATAATTGTAAAAGCTGGCTCGTTTTTTGACCAAAAAAATCGACTTTACCATAAAATGGAGGATTGCAGCTAGCATTCATGCCACATTTCCACGCGAACATGAATTGTATAGTAATTATAAAGTGTAAAATTATTTATATACAAATAATATATAATTAAGTACATTTTGATTATTGCTGTATTTTTTGCTAATGGTGTAAATATTTCCTGGTCAGAATGATTAGTTGGAATCACTGGATCTTCAAAGTCTTCTTAAGACTTGCGTAAAGTATAGTACTTCCTTAATTGCTCTAAAATAGTATAATCAATATGTTGGGACATTAACACACAGCACCATCTAGTTCCATGGTAAGCTACGAGGCTTGAGTTATGGATACCAGATAGTTGATACACTACACAATGCACATATATAACTCTAAATACGTACATATTATAAAAACCCATAACTGGAGTACAAACATTCGTGCTGATCACACAAATGAATGCCCCCAGAGGGGCTCGAACCCTTGACCGTTGGCACAGCAAGCAGGGTCACTACAAACTGAGCCAAATTGAGATTTCGGAAATAATATTTTAAGAAATAAACTTCCACAAATTGTGAATTGGCTATACTATTTGAACGTATTGTAACTTGAGAATGACATTTTGATAACATATCAAAGTAAATCCTATATACAATGTGGAAGAGAGAATAATTATGTTACTACATACAATTACGTATCATATGTGCTCAGTGGAAGGAAATCTCTAATGTAGAGGTATATAAGCCATTCTATATATAATATGGCCTTGACGCCTATGTACTATCTATATTGTTATAACAATAGGGTATTGTTTAGATTATAAGAAAAATATAGGATAAAAAGTAAAATGTTATTGAAAGCCTTCCTTCCTATTGTCTAGTGTTTGTACAGGTGTATATTGTGAGTTCCCATATTCGATTTCTGGGTCAGGGAATATTTTTTTTTAATTTATCCTTTTGGTAATTCATGTCGAGGACTTTTCAGAAGCTCGAAGTTGTATGTTTTCTCACCTTTGTGATCTTCTACTTTATATAACTTAGAAGTTGACGAATGAGAGTAAAATAATTAAAATGCAATTAAAGCCTTTCTCAGAGCTTCTGTAAAATTCTGTACAAAATTTTTAAGGGTATCTAATGGAGCACAAGGTAAGCTCATCAATTATATGTAAGACTAGTGGCTCACCCTCGCTTCGCTCGTGTTCGTCCCTAGGTTGCTTCCCTATACTTCTATTCCCATTTTCACCTATTTTTAAGGGATAATTTCCTGGATAAACCTATCCTTTGTTCTTCCCAGGGTCTCGAACTATCTTCTTGCCAAATTTTACCTAAATTGGTCAAACAAATCTCCAATCTATTAATTATTGCTGTACATAAAAAAAATATTGACCCTTTAGTACAGAAACTATTAGTAAGGATATCGATGAGTGAGATTGAAATTAACAGTTAAAACTAAGATTTCACAGAAGGAAAGTCAAACGATAATGCTAGTGTTTCATATATGGAACCATAGCATTGTAACGGATAGCTAACGACCGGTAAATTATAGTTTGTAAGAGGTATTTACGCAACCTCAATATTAAAAGCGTTGTGTTTTTTTGACGACAAACCAAACGAAATAGTTTAGTTAAAATGTAAAAACATACCAGTAAAACCTACCCTAAAGACCTACCCGGTTCACCTTACCATCCAGATGGCCCCATAAGTACATAAAAATAAATTTTATTAAAAGATAGATATTAGATTCTACATGCTTTAATTATTTTTATTATCTTTACTTTTAAGTATTTAAGGAAGTATATTTTAGCGGTACTTTTTCTTGTTATATCAATATGAAACCTAATAAGTATTTGAAATTCGGTTGACTATACAATAATTTCATACCATCGAAGTGATCTGTTGATAGAGAGCCAGGGCTTGAATAGTGAGGTTCAATGCTTACTAGTATAAAATACACTGTGGGTAGTGAGATTGGTCTAAGGCGGTGGCGCTGGCTCGGGCAAATTTTGGGAAGAGGAATACTGTACAAGTAGCATTCCAATGGCAGCCTGCCAAAAAGACCTGCCTTCAAAAAAGACCTGGCCGACCAATTAAAATCTTGAAGTGGTCCATTGGGGCATACCTTAGAAGGGTGAGAATCTTTTGGAACCATGTGAAAGCAGTTGCTAAAGATAGAAGGGCATGGAAAACTAGTGCTGCAGCAATAATAGAACAAAATCATTATCTTCGAGTTGGGGCTCATTTGATTGGTTTTAGCAAGTTTCATACTTAATAGAAGTCAGTTGATAGATGTTTTTTAAATCACATTTTTTTATTATTACGTAATAGAATATAAAAATGTGGAATTTAACCCTATGCAGGAATCGATCCTCTTATATATGTCATAGGAGATACAGTTAGACCTATGTCACAATAAACGATTACGATTTTCTAAATATCTAAAAAAGTTAATCTTGTTACTAATGAAAGTTTTTTAACATTTTAGTGAAGGATAAAATATAACCTTCCATATTTAGCGAGGTTAGGTCATCCAATTGTGCGATTGCGCAAGCGCCCGCTTTCTCTACATGTCTTTATAAGTATATCAAAACAATTAAGTTTTGTTTGTAACGTAATCGTTGATCGAGAGTCAAACCTATGACCCTCGAACTTTGCGATGAAATTGAATGAAAATTAACTTTATTTAATTAGATAATACTTTCTCAGATTTACGCGAATATTTGACATTTTAAATGAATGTAAATTTTTGGATTTCGTCCCGTTTTTATTTCGATTTCTATCTTAAAATGTTTTTAAAAAAAATTTTATACAATAAAATCTAATTCAATCCATATATAAACTTAAGTCATGACACATGCACATTTGTATTACTCATACAATTATTGTTTTAATCCATCATTAGTACCTGGTGGCTTATGGTGTCTAATGTTGAACTGAGGTCTCTCCCAAAGAGTGCCAATGGCAGAAGGTTATCTAGAAATGAGATCGCTTATGGTGATGATACCGCCTTCTGTGCATCATCTATTTATGTTCTTTTCTTCTATTGTACATATATTGCTTTTGTGTATATTTTTTGTGGTGTAAGATAAAGTAAATCTATCTATCTACCTCCATCGATGATATAGATGATAATTTTTTTAGACGTCACTTCCACTTCAGCGTGCAAATTTTGCAGTTTCTACTAATGCTGACTGTGACTTCGTTTCGAACTAAACACGCAATTGGCTCATATTAGTTTTTTTTTAAATAGAAAAATTTAATATTTTATAAAGAGAGTTGCATCAAAATCTGAAAACGTATAAAATTATATTTAAATGAAGCGATGTTTACATCGAACGTGCCGTAATCAATGACTCAAGTCCTTACGTAAACTATCAGTTCCGTTCAAACTATTCAATTTCAATAATTTACATATTACCGAGAATAGCTTCTGACGCTGAGAAGATAGTGATACGTCCCTCTTTATACCGACTTCATAACAAAAATCCTAGCTTCTTATTTTTGAAGTCGGTTAATCGGTTCTGGTGGGATTTGTTGTGTATTTTAAGTGAATTGTAAAACAGTGAAACATTTTTTTAATTCTGATGTCAAGGGTAGTTTTATATTATAAACTAGCATTGCCAGCGGCTCCGCCCGCGTTCACATGACCAAAAACCAAATTCTTAGGTTTTACATATTAGTATACTCTTACATTGCAGTTTTTGTATTTTTTCTTAGAAATGATATATTTTCGCACAGTAAATAGTATCCTATATGTTGACCCGGATAACCAGCTATCACCATACCAAATTTCATCAAAATCCCTTCAGTGGTTTTTCTGTGATGCGGTAACAGACAGACAGACAGACAGACAGACAGACAAACATTCTAATAACAATAGATTCAGCCTCTGTATTGATAATAATGTTTATGTCAATAAGATTTTCCAAAAATATTTAATGTACAGATTCGTAGTTACAATTTTATTATATGTATAGATATAAAAGAAAAAATCTATTCCAATTTTTAGAAATAGAATAAAAACTAAAATAAAATAAAAAGTAATTATACGATATTATACCATCTCATGATAGCTCATCTCAGAGGCAGTGGTAGCCCAGTGGTAACGCGCTCGCTTGGGAAACCGAGTGAAGCGAGTTCAAATCCCGGGTCTCGCACCTCTGATATTTTCATGTGCAAATCATTTCTAATATGATTACCACTTGTCTTAACGGTGAAGGAAAACATCGTGCGGAAACCTGCATGTCTTAGAGAACTTAGCAAATTTTCAAAAAGACATGTGAAGTTCGCCAACCCGCACTTGTCCAGCGTGGTGGACTATGGCCTGATCCCCTCGTATTGAAGGGAGGCCCGTGCCCAGCAGTGGGACGTTAAAAAGATCATCACATAAAAATTACATCACCAAATCAGGAAAAAAGTATCGTAAGCTATCTATATACTAGGAGTATCTCTGCAAAACTACCCTATGATGCTTATATGTTAATGTCAAAGGAGTAAAAACTAAAACTTTTTAATAAACCTATATACAGTTTTTTTTCTATCCATTGTTTGTTAACCTTTTCTTTTTCTTTGTGTAAGTGACTAGCTTTTGTGTTATAAATAAAAAAAATGGAAAAAGTTACTTTTTTGATATAGTTAAGTAAATTCTATTTATATAATATGTAAGTATACCACATATCCATACTTAATATTATAAATGTTAAAAGTTTGTGGGGATGGATGTTTGTTACTCAATCACGCCAAAACGGCTGAACGGATCTGGATGAAATTTGGCACAGAGATAGATTATAGCTTGAAATAGAATATAAGTTAATTTTTATCCCGGAAAATTGTACGGTTCCCGTGGGATAGATTTGTTTTTGTCCAGGGCCGAACGCAAAGCAAAGCGAGGAAAAGAGTACTTGTAATGATAGCAAGGATTTAACTTATCGATTTCTATAGTACACAAGTCCGAAGAAAGATATGTAAACGACCTACATATTTAATATAAACAATGATTAGAATTATCGAGTGTATTACTCAACGTAGCTGAGTGCGCATTTCAATGACAGTTGGTGGGTCGCTTTAATATTCAAATATTCCACGCATTTTATGTCCTTGACTAGACGACCTTGGTTTTTGTTCAACTTTTGACTTGGTTTCATTAAAATTTGTAGAGAATTTGAGCCATTTGAGAGGTATTGAGAGGCCAAGTAAAGAACAGTTGATGAATAGATGTATCACAACCTTTTAGTATTTCGTCGTATCTATTGTTATGAGGCTAGAACGAATGAAATAAGCTCTAACCATGAACGAATTAGGTTCTAACTTAAAGACTTGTAGCTGAGTTTCACTATTGCTAGTTGGATCATCAGATCAACTCGATTACCCTCAAAACAATTAGCACAAGTTCTGAAGAAATACGCAGTTAAAAAAATCGCTGTAGTTATTATACACGAACATACATACGAGTGAGTGAGAAACAAATATGTAAACACACATATTATTTATTTTATTACTCAAGCAGCTGCTAATACGTAATATGTATTATTTGAAAGATTTCATTGATTTTAAGTGCCTTATTATTGAACGTTAAGTTGCAATCATACAATGCCATTTCCCTACATTACCATAGTCGTGAGTTATAATTAACTAAAAGTTTAAGTCGTACTTTCTACACGGAAATTATGACACGTCACGAATAATGTAAAATACATCGACGATCTGAGTTCTGAGGCACTATTCTGTATTCTGTGAGAATTTTTTAAAACGACAGCTGAATCCGCGATTATACTTCTTGCAACAACTCGATTATACCTACTTTTTAGAACAAATTCGCGAATACACGATTGGATACATTTACGTGTTCGCGAATTCAGCTGTAGAGATATTCACTTCGGTAGGCGGTGTACCATGCAAGATGCTCCTGGTACTTTTCTGACTGCAGAGTGGACCGTGGGGGTAACGACTTGGTTGTGTCTTCTGTTTCGGTAGGTCTGCCGTCGAGACATCGTGGTTAAGTTCATAAGTGATCCTACGACACCCAATTAAGAAGTTCCGTTGGGTTTTAGAAGGTACTGGCTTCTTTTAGCTGGGTGCTAAGCTAAGAAACGTACAGGGAGGTTAGGTTAGGCACTTCGGTGGGCGGTGTTCCATGCGGGTTGCTCCTGGTACTTCTCTGATAGCAGAGTGGACTGTGAAGCAACCTCATGGTTATGTGGTCTGCTTCGGTAGACCTACCGTCGGGGCCTTGTAGTTGAGTGCGTAAGCGATCCTGCGACGCCCCATTAAGACGGGGGAAGGTTTTGTTGGGTTTTAGTGGGTAGTTACTGGCTTTTCGAGCTGCTGAGTCCCTCATAGCCATCTGTACGTGGTATGCGTAAATGCAATTTCCCAACATTAAAAAAAAGGTCATACTCTATCTCTGTACTAAATTCAGTACAAATATAAAAATCTATCGAGCCGTTTTAGTGTGATGGAGTAAAATATATACAAACATACAAAATTTTGCATTAGTCCAATTTCATTTTTGAGGGATCTCAAAAAATATTATAGAGAATCCAGTCAACTAAATAATAATTATTTATTATTATATTTACAAGCAAAATCATATGACACAGCCTGTTTTCATAGAAGCTGTTACAAATTTTCCAACACCATATAGTATCGATATACAATAACAAAATTCTTCGCATATTTATTTCCTACGCAAAATTTAAATTTCTATCAATGACATAACCGTTACCTACAAACTGTATAAGTTGGTCAAGCAAAACTTTCTAAGTGACATAATGTGTATATTACTTAACACTCTGTATACACACCACGTATATAAACATTGTGAAGTATGTCAGTATGTACGTCTGCTGAATATGAATATTTGTACTAATTGCTGAGCTAAATTGTTTCAAGGTGTTTCCCATGTAAGTATTTAGCCCTTTTTTAACTTTATACAGCTGGGCACGGGACTCCCTTTAATACAAGGTGATCAGAATGTTAAACCGCGCTGGCCAAGTGCGGGACGGACTTCATATATCCTTCGAAAACTTGCTATGATCTCTCAGACATATAGGTTTTCTCACGAGTAAAAAGGAGTTCTCCAGGAGTAAAAATTCAATTTGGATTTTGGACTCCTTTGTTTTATTTTGATTTAAAACAGACGGACCTATGGAGGTTGACAAGTGGTGGTTTGCGGAAATAAAAAAGACAAAAGGTATGAGAGAAACAGAGAGGGAGATAAAGTTAAGAGTTAGACAGGAGTACTAATAATATTATGCATACATCATCACATCCTGTTGAACTTTACGTAAGTATGAACCAAAACATGAATTTTTAAAGACCTAGATGTTTGAAGGTTGAGTCACTTTGATGACTTTTAATAATTGCCGCGTTACACTTTCTTTGACAACTTTATATGTTATATTTTAATGAACGTTTTTTATACGTGCTTGTTATAGTTCATCGACGGATAGCCTTTTCTGTGTCGTAATTGAAGGTAGTAGCGGGTTCTGTTCCCATACATAATCGTACAATTATTATAAATGTTAAAATTTATATGTGCATGTATGCTTGCTACTCCTTCATGGTGAAACAGCTGAACAGATTTTGATGAGATTTAGTACACAGATATAACATGTTATACATACTATGTTGTATATAGGCTACTGTTAGACATCTAGGGATGCCTCTGTATAAAGCGAAGATAATATATTTTTCATTATCCCATTATTATGATGTTTGGATGGATGGATGTTTGTTTGTTAGTCACACTATAACGGCTGAACAAATCTGGATGAAATTTGGCACAGAGATAGATTATAGTCTGGAATAGCATATAGGTTATTTTTTATCCCTGAATAATGTATAGATCCTTTGTATATTATTTTTTAGATATAAATAAAAACTTTATATTCTATATAATTATGTTCTATTGTCATTTTTTGATTTTCACATTTTGTGAAAATAAATGTTAGAAAGTTAAACAAGTGGGAGCACATAATTGATTGGATGTGATCAGATAAGGACAAATTGTCACTTTTACTTTCAATGACTTTAGGCAATAGTTTGAGTTAAAATGTTTATCAAACTTACTAAAATTAATATTATCTTACTAATATTATATATGTGAAAGTTTGTGAGTATGGATGTTTGTTACTCTTTCACGTCGAAACGGCTGAACGGATCTGGATGAAATTTGGCCCAGAGATAGATTATAGTCTAGAATAGCACATAGGCTACGTTTAATCCCGGAAAAATGTACGGCTCTCGTGGGATAGATAGGTTTTTGTTTTTTTAGAGGCGAATCCGAGCGAAGTGATGGTGAGCCGATACTGATTAGTACATTTTATTTGTTCTTGTAAATTATGAAGTTAGAAATAGTAATAAATAGTAAAAGAATAAAAAAATTATAACAAATTCTACATTTAACAAAGCCTAAGTAGACCATATTAAAATATTTATACAGTAATGACTCCATTCGCTTTGCTCTGGTCAGTCCCTAGGCAAAAAAAATCTATCCCACGGACTTAAAAATGTTATCAGTTTTTCTGATGTCCATCGAGAATAAATTAAAGAAAAAAACAGACTAGAAAAGCCAAAGATATTTATGGTTTGCCGGTGAGACGACACCTTAATGATTTTGAGCGTTGTTTAAAACCGCTAAAGCGTAACAATAGCTTATACGGATACAAGTGGCTATTTAAAATTCATTTATGTCGAACTTTCCCTTAAATACATTGTTATTTATATACTCTATCGCTTTATTTGCTGTCTCTACATAATACTGTTTTCTACGGGGTGTGGGATTCGATTTCTGTACAGGGTTACTTGCATTGCTTTTATCTATTTTAAGATAATAAATAAACTGCATTAAAATTCTGTGTGAGATGTTGACGCACTGACACACACACACACACACACACACACACACACACACACACACTCACACACATAATATCTTGGTGTTTTGAAGCACAGCATTCAATACATGAACTCAGATGTGACTCTAGGACGCGATCCAATTCCGACCATTCCCACGTTGCCCACTCAGTAAGCCTCTTCAGGAGATATATGAGTCTGACAACTATACATGAGTCTGTTGCGATACATATATGTTTACATACATATATACATATGGATAATTTTACATAAATTAATTTATATATATACATCTTACTTATATTATAAATGTGAAAGTTTGATGAAATCTGGATGAAATTTGGCACAGAGATAGATTATAGTCTAGATTAGCACATAGGCTACTTTTTATCCCGGAAAAATGTACAGTTCCCGTGGGAAAGATTTGTTTTTAATTTCACTAGTGTAAAATATTTTTTAGCTTTATTAGAAACGTAAACATTTCCTACAATCTTATTTACAACCTATTGAGAAAAGTAAGAATTATTTATGAAACTAAACAATAAATACTCACATAGAACAAGAGTACAAGAGATTATTAATTAATTAATTTCTAATTTTTCAACTCATACTGTGACACGCCCTTACCTATTGTATGTAAAAAAAAAATATCTACACTCATAACAGATTGAATGGAAGCCATTATACTAGTAAGAGAGGTTTTGAAGTGTAGAGTATATATATATATATATATATATATATATATATATATATATATATATATATATATAATACTTTTTGTATATGTATAATTAGCGACTCGCCCTTGCTACACTCGGGTTTAATAGCTGATTTTTTAAATTGACATAACTTTTTTATTTATGAACCGATTGAAATAAAACAAATACTAGTATTAAGCGAAGCTACCACAATACATTAATGAAAACCAAACTCAAATCGGTTAAGCCGTTTCTGAGATTAGCGCGCACAAACGCACACACAAAAAAAATTGGGTTCTACTGCATTAGTAAAGTCCGCCAATAATCCTTTATTTCAAATATCAGTTACACTCTTATTATATGTATGGTTGTTTTAATCTAAAATAAATTGTAAAATAATAATTTGTGTAGATATTTTAAGTGATATTTCGTTTTGATTGTTTGACATATAAAAATTTTTGTGTCTATTTTTCTAAACTTTTACTCTCTCTCATAAACAGTATCTCGATACAAATTTTGTTACATATATTTTATACTAGAGATTTAACTCTTGATTGGCTTCCTATGTGCCTAAAAGTAACCTGTGTCTAAATATCCTTTGTCCAGGTATTTTAGTACGAAGGCGTAACAAACAAACAACATACATTCAAATTTTCGCATTTTTAACAGTCCGTTTCTTCTTTTCTTAATATATATAATTCTTTTGTACGTGTGTTTGTCACTAACTCCTCTTAAAGGGCTACACCGATTTAGATGAAATTTTGTGTGTATATTTTAATGGGTTTCTGGATGGTTTGTGAATACCATTGGACCCGGTAGGCGGCGCAACTGTTGGTATGTCAATGATCTTCTCCTAAGCGGCAGAGTCGATTTTAATTATATTTTTTGTGTATGTTCGAGTGGATGCCTGCAAGGTTGAATTCACAAATGGATCCGGTAGGTGACGCTGTAGTCGGTGTATCAAAGAGTTTGTTTTTGCAGTAGTTTGAACGCGGGTGGACCCGCGGGTACTGCTAGTTTACTATATAATCGCTCCCGCTATCGCTTGTACTGTGGTATATGCATTATTAGTTTTCTTCACAATTGTTTTCACTTGATCAACAACAATGGTGTCGAGATAAAATGGCGGAAGTGGACTGATTCGGTAATTTTGTAATAGGTACTTTCAATTTTTCTAATAACGCACGGTCGAGTTAAACCTCTTTTGAATCAATTTCAATAAAAAAATGTTCCCAATTTCGCTATTTTAGTTTAATTCTTTATACGTTGCAATATTTTGACTGTTTACTAAATGATATTAATTATTTGTGTTTTTTTGTTTCATTAACGATTAGACATGTGTTTTTTTAGAGATTTTATACTATATATTATGCAGAAAATCTTATACGGTGAAAAGGCAATCATTGTTTTTATGTTGTTGGGACATTAACACACAGCGCCATCTAGTTCCATGGTAAGCTACGAGGCTTGTGTTATGGATACCAGATAGTTGATACACTACACATATATAACTTTAAATACATACATATTATAAATATAAACACCCATGACTGGAGTACAAACATCCGTGTTCATCACACAAATGAATGCCCCCAGCGGGACTCGAACCCGCGACTGCTGGCACAGCAAGTAGGGTCAGTACTAACTGAGCCAAACGTGTCGTCTTTTGTTTGTTTATAATTATAAACGCGCGGTAATAATGTAGTTGGTCAGAAAACCGTCTATTAACACAGTGGAAATTATCAATTTACAAAAAAAAAACAACTTCGACTTTCATGTTAATGATTTATTGACTATTTACTGCTTGTGATTTCTTTTCATTTTCTACACATTGTTTTTGTTATTACACTTATTACTTGGTGGTTTTACCAAAAATGGAATGGGAGAAGTACCTCTTACTATACAGATAAATAAAATTGAAGTGTCTGTTTGTAATGTAAAAATAATAGCTTTTTAATAAATGCATTTGAAATTATATATGGTACTTATAAGAAAAACAGAATTTTTAAAAAAATTTTCTGTTTGTCTGTTTTTTCTAGCTTATCTCCGAAACGGCTGGACTGATATTGACGGGACTTTCACGCGCAGATAGCTGATAAGGAGTAACTTAGACTACTTTTATTTTAAAAAACGACGCAATTTTGATATGTTAAAGTATTTAAAATTACTTTAAAATTCAAGTTTGTTAATACTTTATCGGTTATTATCTATACTAATATTATAAAGATTAAAGATTTTTTTGTTTGTTTGTTTCTTTGTTTGTTTGTACGAATAATATTATTAGATTTAGATGTTTGGTAAGAAGATATTTTGAGAACCTGGAAAGGACATAGAATAGTTTTTATCCCGGAAATCATCCCTTAAGGGGATAAAAATAGGGATGAAAGTTTGTATGGGGAATCAACCTAGGGACGAACATAAAATTTACATTTAGTTTATTACTGCCATGAACTTTTGACCTTTTTTGTTTCACTGGATAATGATTACAGTAGCCGGAAACATTATTTGATAGCTCTAGCGTTTCGTAGTCATCAAAACAGTAAATCATACCGTCTGTCTGTCACGGATTTTTTTGTATGGATAATATTTATGAGTAGGCTTAATAAGTAGTCTAAAAAATAGTTGTAAGTTGAATTTATATAAAAAAAAACTTATTAATGAAATTGAAATCACATATTTCTCATAGATGAGGTATTTTCCAACAGTAAAAAGTATCCTATATGATGACTCGGGTAACCAGCTATCATCATGCCAAATTTCAAAATTTCATCAAAATCTATCCAGGGTTTTCTTGTGATGCGGTCAAAGATAGATAGACAGACACACAGACAGACAAAAATTCTACAGATAGATTCAGCCTTCGTATCGATAATAATGACTCAATAAGATTTTGCAAAAAATATTTTTTACAGATTATGTACAGATTCGACTCAGTTAGAATTTTATTATATGTATAGATCATGAATATTCGCAGTATTTAAGTAAACTGCAAAAGTAAGAAATCGAAAGTGTAGTAACATCACTAAACTATAATGCCATGCATTAACAAACAGTGAAAGGCGAGGAAGGTATCGCGGAAACTACGCGTCGTCGAGCGCGATTAGCAATGTGTGGTATGTATAGAAGAGATAGCGGTTAGAAGATTTTGAAGTAGAAACAAAATTATAATGAGAAATGAGTTGGATCTTAATTCATCCAACCCATATTTTTTTTTAATGTTGGGAAATGCATTTATGCATACCACCTGAATATGAACAGGTGGTTTTGTGGGACCCACTGGCTAAAGATGCCAGTACTATCAACTAAAATCCAACAAAACCTCCACAAAAAACAACAAAACGCCCCGGCCGCAGGTTTGCCGAAGCAGACCACACAACCAAGGGGTTGCTTCCAAGGTCCACTCTGTCCCTAGAAAAGTACCAAGAGCAACCCGTATGGTACACCGCCCACCGAGGTGGGTCGCCTCTCAGTAAGTTTCTTGACTTTGGGGAGGGGTGCGGAGGGGGAAATGGGGGGGGGGGAAAGACTGGAATATTTTCTCCAAACACAATACGATACGTGCGTACCAAACCAATACGTGTAAATAAGCTGGACTGAGAACTTCTTCTTGATTAAAGTCAGTTAAAAAAACCTATTCTAGACACTTAAAAGTAAAAAAACGGGGCCTTTCAATAACTACAGACAAAGTTACAGACAAAGTTGTTAACATACTTTAAATTTCATTTTTTTTTTAATTTTCTCGAAAATGGAATACTCGTATCAAAGAAAATTTTATGCGACAACCTCGGGAACCTTAATAGAATAAAATATAATAAAATTAAAGTTGCCATAAATATAAAGCCATATACATATTATAGAACCTCCTTATTTTTGGAAGTTTCGGTTAAAATAAATATTATCGCCCATACTTATAATGTAAGAACTCTGTCCGTTAACTTACTTCCTGTAGAGAGCATCCTTTCAAATAAATGATGAAGGACACTAGACACTAAATTATATCTTGTTTTGAAGAGTCATCAATTATTTCTTCATATATTATTACCGGATATGCGTTATTAATAAAGACTGTCTCGATGTAGTAACGGATGCAGATCATGTGACCTCAGTTCGAGTATTGGGATCTGACAAAAAAAAACATGGCGTATAAGGCTTTTAAATGATACTTTCTTAGGTATATTCGCGTATAGGCGAATATTTGTAATTTTTAATAATACTAAACATCTTTTCGGATTATTTCACAGATTTATTTTAATTTTTATTAGTTTTCATATCTTACGCTTCGCTCGGGATCCCTAAGTTCCTTACAGTAGTCTATGTGTAATTCCAGGTCATAGTTTATCTGTGTACTATACTTAAAATTGGTCCAACGGCTTAGCGTATGTAACAAATAAACTCACATACAAACTTTTGCATTTATGATAGCAAATTTTAAGGTTAGTAAAAATATTGATATATGAAAGAAAATATGTGGGAAAAGGAGGATTTATTCCTCAGAGGCATTTCTTTCTTCAACGTAGCTAAGCGAGAGAAATACTCGTAGTTAGTATTTTGTTTCAACTAATAATACTACGTTATGTGAGAAAATCTAAACAATATTGATCGCACTTTCAACTATCGATCTCTTAGTAAAAAGTAATTTTCTAACCGCCTCTTTTCATTATAGGCATATTACACTTTGTTATGTTGCCAAGAAAATGATAGAAAAAATCTGAAAACACTAAGTGGTAGTGTAAGTTCGAGCAACTTTTCCAAAAATATTCTTGAGAATATTACAAATATTTTAATAAGTAAAAAGTTAGGTTAATCGGTCACTCTGTTCTTAAGTGAAGCATTTAGCAACAAATAGATTTTTTTGTATGCAGACTATTTTTATAATAGCTTGAAAAATACATAGTTATCTTCCATGCGATGTAAATTAATAATCATAATCCGGTCTTGAAGCTTACATGTAAACTTTACTTTCATTTCCCACTTACATCTAGTTAGTATATGATTTCCTAGGTTAGATGTAATAAAATATTCTACGTACAAATGCACCTAACCCCTCATGTCTCTAGTGGTCATTAAAGTGCTTATAATAAAAAAAAAACTTACTTCAAGCTTAGGGGTATATATGTATTGTTTTTTACTCGACTGCAGTGAATCCCTAAGCAGGGTTACGTTATTTGACCTCTATGTATGTATGCCCCATCCTATGTATCCCTCTTAATTAGTTAATTACAAAATCGGTTAGATTTTGACGATTCATACGGCATTCGATTCGTTTTTCTCGATTCATTTTCCCGCGGTAAAAAGTATCCTATATGTTGACCCGGATAACCAGCTATCACCATACCAAATTTCATCAAAATCCCTCCAGTGGTTTTTCTGTGATGCGATAACAGACAGATACACAGACAGACAGACAAAAATTCTAAAAACTATAGATTCGGCCTCTTTATCGATAATAATGTTTATTTCAATAAGATTTTCCAAAAAATATTTAATGTACAGATTTGACTTAGTTAGAATTTTATTATATGTATAGATTAAGCCCGCGAAAGAATGAGATAGAATACATTGCCATGTTGCCCTGGTAACCGTTGTTATTGTCTGACAAATATATATAATATTCCTTATATCAAATAATAGATACCTTTCATCTACGCTCGCATTCCATGTGACGGGTGGTGGCACGGGTAAGAAATAATTATTTAACAATAGAATATTATAAACTAGCGGCTCACCCTTGATTCGCTCTAGGAGAACAAAAACAAACCTATCCCACGGGAACCGTACATTTTATCGAGTTAAAAGTACCCTATGTGTTATTCCAGACTATAATCTATCTCTGTGCCAAATTTCATCCAGATCCATTTAGCCGTTCTGGCGTGAAAGAGTAACAAACATCCATACATACTCACAGATTTTCACATTTATAATATTTATAAAGACTGTTGGTCTGATCGTATTTGAAAAACACATATATGAAATATCCTCATCAGACGTACTCGTACGCATGTACATATTGCTATATATATATCATTATAAAATTAATGATTGAGACATCATTTCTAAGGTTATGTTCTTGGCTAATGACGAAATATAACCAAATACGTTTGTAGTTTTAAATTAATGTTTTTATTGCTTCATATTATTTTACTGTTATTTTTGGTGAATTATCACGATACGGCAGTGGTGGCCTAGTGGTAACGCACTTGCTTGGGGAATCGAGTGAAGCGGGTTCAAATCCCGGGTTACGCACCTCTGATATTTTCATTTGCGAATCATTTTTAACATGATTACCACTTATCTTACGATGAAGGAAAACATCGTGAGGAAACCTGCAAGTCTGATAGAACCTAGAAAGTTTTCGAAAGACATGTGAAGTTCGCTAACCCGCACTTGGCTAGGGTGGTGGACTTGGCCTGACCCCTTTCGTATTGGAGTGAGGCCCACGCCCAGCAGTGGGACGTTAAAAAGGGCTGAATACATACATCACTATACCGGATGAAAATTCGCAGGAGTCGACTATTCTATCTATTATAACTATCGTTCGTCCAGTGACGTGTTTTCCCATGGGAATGAGATAGTCTCCCGCGGTAGCCTATGTCACTCTCCAGCCCTCCAACAATCTCCACACAAAAAAATACGCCAATCTATCACTCTGTTTCGACGTAAAATACAAACAAACAAACACAATTTAACATTTATAATATTAGTATGAATTATATTGGAGTCAAAGTTGTATATGGAATATTATATAGAAGCTCAATTAACAGTATTTTAGAATTGTATGTATGTCCGCGTTATCACGCGTTACTCAAGAACGCTGTGATAGATTTTAAAATGACCTTTTATGAGTGACTTCCAAAGGAAAAGGAAAGATTAAAGGATAAATACATCGAGGAGACTACCCAAACCCATATTTTAAAGAGAAGTTTTCGCCTATCAGTGAAATCGTCATCAACCTCACCCAGAAATAGCGCAGAACATATTACATTTTTCACAAACAATTTCTAAAATTATTACTGTTAAACATGCACTGTAATATTATTGACCTCAAATTAAAGATGGAAGAGGGCGCTGACTCCTGACATACAGGTTTATTCTAGTTTGGGAGTCAGAGGCTTCAACAGGCTTATGTCACAACAAACAATTGTGTTAATAAAGATATATTCTATTCTATTCTATATTCTAAATAATATTTTCATCTGTCTCAAATTCTGGGACGATAGTTATAGACATAAGGCATAGGGCTGACAGCTTACTACTAATACTGTCAACTTCCCAACTCCGAGCTGCTACTGAATATTTCTTGACAGTAAAATCCAGTGACATTTTAACTCGACCATGGACTCGAATCCAGGACTTCCGGATCTGTAGCCGTACATGTTAACCACTAGGCGTGCACATAAGAATCGAACGCTGTAACGTATATACAAAAACATACGCAGATAAAATCGTATACAATAAATAGTATTAAATAAATGCTGACGGATATGACCCCGATATTGGTTTTTGCCTGCTATAATATGCGTTATGCATCCTACTTTTAGTAATAACTCTTATTAGAATGATATAAAGCTTAAAATGGAATGTACAATTATGAAACCGTAAATTGTAATAGATGGCTTGGGTTTTTCATATATTAAGAAAGATAGATACACGTAAGTCAGTGATTGAGAAATAATTGTTTTAGAACCAGGATTCTGCTTATATTAAGCAATAGATTAAAAGTATTTTGTATTAAACATCATACTAATATCATGATTACCGCTTGCCTTACGGTTAAGGAAAACATCGTGAGGAAACCTGCATGTCTGAGAGAACCTAGCAAGCTTTCGAAAGACTTGTGAAGTCCGCCCGCACTTGGCCAGCGTGGTGGAATATGGTCTTATCCCCCTCGTATAGAAGGAAGGCCCACGCCCAGCAGTGGGTCGTTAAAAAGGGCTGGATTCATACATACATCATACTAATATTATAAACGCGAAAGTTTGTGAAGATGGGTGTACGGATGTGTGTTATTCTGTCACACAAAAAGTACTGAACGGATTTTGATGAAAATTGAAACTTTACAATAATATAGTTTGAACATCAGAGTAACACATAACCTATAAATATAAAATTAAATTCCAAACATTTAACTAATACTGGTATGCGTCCAGAAGTCGAAACTCGACCGTAATATTTTTTTATAGATAACATTATTTTTGTTAAATAAAACTATCTTTCTATCGTTATCGAATTCTCGTTTTTTTTAAATAAAACTTCTTCAATGCTTTCGGATGTTTTCGCGGATTTATTTTAATTTTTGCTCTTCGACTTTTCAAATGCTTTACAGCAATCCTGGTCACGGGAGAGACTCCAAAAACATAGTTAAAACAAAAAATGGCAAATATTCGCCTATATCTAAGAAAGTATTATAACACTAGACCTCGTCAATAGCTATTTAACAAAAAAAAAAAAAAAAAAGAAAAAAGAAAATAGGTTGATAAACAAAGAAAAAATTACTGAATTGTTTTGTCTTTGCCTATTTATATATTCTACAGTAGTGGAAGTAGCTACAAACCGCAAACCGCTCATTTAACTAACATTACACTCATAAACCTTAATGTTGCCATAACGCGTGATACTTAAAAAAACATTTTCTTGACATGTCAAATTATAAAGGTGGTTCTACATGTCTTTTTTTTCATTTTAATTTATAATTGTTATTTATTTCATCAAATTATGTTTTATTCAAGACTAAATATACAAAATTATATTAAAGACTAAAGATTGTGTTTCTTAGTTTGTTTGTCTGTTTGAACGAGTTTATCTCTTAAACTAAGAGTCCAATTTGAAAAATCTTTTGACACACGCATTGCATTTTATAGTTTCAGTTTTATTTGAGGGTTTTAAGGATTTATTAGATTTGACAAAAAAATCATTTTATCATATTACACTATTATAAAGTACCAGCAGAACTGTCTCCACAAAAAAAGTCAAACCAATCCGTCATTCCGTTTTCACGTGAAAGAAGGATAAACAAACAAGCAAACAAACAAACACACTTGCACAATTATAATATTAGTACCGATATGTGTGTGTATGTGTGTGCACGTGTGAGTGTATATATGTTTGTTACTCCTTTATACTGAAATGGCTTTTCCCATTCCCCATTTTCACCCCCTTAAGGGATGATTGATGATAAAAAGTATCCTACATCCTTTCCAGAATCTCAAAGTATCTTATTACGAAATTTCATCTAAATCTCACACACTTTACCTCTTTATAATATTAGTATAGATAACGTCATTTTAATTATAATAACTTTTTAAATCTATGCTACCCATCAGTTACGTCAAGATAATATATCGTGACATTTAAAATTACGCTTGGCATCCATGTGTAAGCCCACCATAATCGAGTTTAAGCTGAATAAATCGTCATGCGCCGGCGCCAGTGAAAGTGTTTGCGTAACATGCAAATAAGTCAGTGTCAAGCATATTTTGGTCTTCATTTCAAAATTTTGTGGTTTTCAAAGATTATAAAATACTAGCATATACCCTGGTTATACCTGTTTTATTTTTTCATTAATTATTATGTTTATTGAGTATTGATAAAAAATATGACATGTTCTTAGATTCATGATCACGGGAGAGACTGACTATGATTGTTATTAAGTATTCAAAACGTCGGGAACCAAAAATAAAAATAAATACGCAAAAAAATCCGAAAAGATAGTTTCATTAAAAAAAAAATTATATAATAATGGTTTTTATTTATTTAATGGTAAATTTCAGGAGGATAAATAAAAAACTATCTTAGTAGTCAGGTTTCTAGACTTAGAAATTTTAATTCTAATTCTAAGATTTCTAACCTATTTATTAAAAAAGTGCAGAAATTCGTTTGACGAATATAATGCGTCATATATAAAAAATGTGCGTATTTTTTATATGTTACGCACACGCCCAAATAAATGAAATAAAACACAAAAAAAGTGTGTGTGTGCACATCAGAAGTGAAACCTCAGAAAAGTCACCAACGAGAGAATGAGATGAGTAAAGAGTATCAGCAGTAGGATAATTATAAGGTTTATTTTTTTTATATTATTTTTACCAAGTTTATAAGTTATTTTACATCTTATTTCACATAAATGCACAATACAGATAATTCAGTAATAAAATTTATTATTTTTCACTTCCTGTATAATGTATTTTATCTCAAATAATTAAATAAGGCATATTAGGCATATTACAATAATATATTTATAAAATATCGTATACGGAAAGAATATAATATTATATATCATTTGTCAGACAATAGCAACGGTTACCATGGCGACATGGCAATGTATTCTATCTCATTCTCTCACCGGCTTAGTCCTATATATTTATGTGTTTGTGTCTTTTTAGTGTCGCATTTTCGTTTCATCGAGTCTCAAATCAGAACGAGTCTAAAGAAAAGTCACTTCAAAAAAAGTTACAAAATTGTCTAAATTATTTGTGTCATATCTGAAACGTGATAATACGCTTCCTGTCGAGACTGTACCGTTAGGTTTAAAACGGTATTCCAGTTCAGTTAGTTCCTCACAAAGGGTTTAAATACGAGTATTCATGAGACGGGGCTTAAAAATATCTATTTCACAAAAAAAAAGTGTATTCTACAACCATTTTAATTTATCTGTATTAATATTATAATAATACATTTATTAGTTTTTATTCGGTAAACTATGAAACTATTCAAACGATGTAGATAATTCTTTCGGTAATATGTAGGTTAATTACGCCAAATTGAGTTAATTAATAATTGACTTTTTGTTTTGTTTATTTTAGTCGTGCTGTCACGGTTTTTGTTTAACAAGTAGGAAATAACATTGCGATAGTACTTTACGTGCACTATCTAAATGGGTAGCAAATATGTATGAAGTCCGCGAAAACCATATATTTAACTTCTACATATATTTCAGCAGACATATATATTTGCTAAGAAATATTGTAGTACTTGATTATTTGAACTATTTAATATTAATCCTTATAAAAATAAATCATTTCGTCATCACAAGTACCTATAATCTTCTATTTTGATTTGTGTAGCGACTCAACCTCGCTTCGCTCGGGTTCGTCCCTAGCTTGCTTCCCAATACAAACTTTCATCCCCATGTTCACCCCCTTAAGGGGTGATTTCCGGGATAAAAAGTATTTTCTTACCAAATTTCATCAAAATCGGTTTAGTAGATCCAAAGATTACCTTCTACAACGTCACAAACTCACAAACTCCCAAACTCCCAAACGTTACCTCTTTATAATATTAGTATAGATTACTATTATATTTGATAATTTTTTTGTATGTTTGTTGCTTTTTCAGGTTTTATCAGCTGGACAGATTTGAAATAAATTTTGTACATGGATAGATTATGACTTGGAGTAGTACATAGGTTTTAAGGCACCTACATATATACCTACACCTGAGATATAAGTCGCTAGTTAGTCACGACGACACATTTGGCTCAGTTTGTAGTGACCCTACTTGTAGTGCCAGTGGTTGCGGGTTCGAGTCCCGCTGGGGGCATTCATTTGTTTCATGATGAATTTTGTGCTCCAGTCATGGGTGTTTACATTTATAATATGTATGTATTTAAAGTTATATATGTATGTGTAGTGTATCAACTATCTGGTATCCATAACCCAAGCCTCGTAGCTTACCATGGAACTAGATGGTGCTGTGTGTAATGTCGCAACATATTTATTTAAAATTTAGTTGTTTATATTTTAACTTAGTTAACAAAAAACATTCCTAATCACTCCAAGGGAAAGCGAGTATCAATAAGCTATAATAAAACGATAAAAAAGTATATCACATGTTATGTAAAACATAAAATATTCCATACAGGCAGCAGGTGTTTAGAAACAGAGATTGAAATGTGGAAATGTATATATTTAAATAAGAAGTTACTATCCTGTTACTATTTACTGTTTAATTAATTGCGTAATTATCGCACTACGTACTGTTATATATGCGAAAGTTTGTATATGGTATGTTTGTTACTTCATACTAAAATGACTGCACAGATTTGGATGAAATTCAGTCCACAAATAGGTTTTTTTAGAGATTATTGATGAAACAGGCCAAAAGATGGCGCTACCTGTACTCGCTTCGCTCGGGTTCGTCTCTATACAAACATTGAGTCCCCATATAAATTTTCATATCCAATTTCACCCCCCTAAGGAATTATTTCCGGGATAAAACTATTTTAGGTCCTTCCCAGGGTCTCAAACTATCTTCTTACCAAATTTCATCTAAATCGGTTCAGTAGATCCAGAGATTACCCCCTACAACGTCATAAACTCACAACGTCACAAACTCACAAACTTTACCTCTTTATAATATTAGTATAGATTACAAATATAAAAGGCACCTAGTGATGAAACTGAAAGAAGCAAGGGTAGGTCGCTAGTTTCCTTGCTCAAATATCTAAACTATGAGTAAGGTCGTCTACGAATTTAATTTTGTGTCATAGAGACTGTAGTTTTGAAGATAAAGGGTAAAGGGGTTGTTTGTTTGTTCTAAGCACGGTGTTGCTAGTGAATGTTCTTATTATTGTTATATGAAAGAATAATACTGTGATGTAAAAAAACAGATAAAATAAGATAAATATATGTATAAAACAAAATACCACTTACCTGTACACCTAAGAAGCATGCAAAGAAAATGTGTTAATAAAATCAATATACTAAATATATTACAAATATATAATCATAAAATATATAGATGTGAGGAAGCAAGACATAATTAGAGAGCTTAGAAAGGAAATTAATAAAGAAGTTTATTTACATTTGCCAATACCTGGTGATGTTACTGCATCTAGAAAAATCTGGAACATTTGAGAACATTCTACTCCTAGCTATGTCTTGCCACACGACCACATCAGAGCTCTGTTAGTTTATTCCGCTACTGGTAAACACACCGTCACGTAACATATTACGGAAAGAATATTTTTGAAAGCTTTTACCGGATAAAAGTACTCTTATCGAATGATTTAGAAGGCAGTCAAAGATAAAGTATTTACAATTCTATGATATTTTATTACCAAAAATAAAAGAATCGATAAGTGGCATATCGATAAATTAACACCGATAGAATCGATTCATTACGCAACGGCGTGATAATGCAGATACACTTACTTTCATCATTTAAAACTGGACCAAAATTGTGTCCCTCACTTGATGAGTACTCTATGCTGTTCGAGTCTTGAACACCAAGTGTACCGGCTTTAGCTACTCTGTGGCAGCAGCCTTTTAAGAGGCTTCCACACGAGCCATCCAATAGACCACCGACCATCCAGCAATAGAAAAAAAATTCGCACGTTCCTCCTTGAGGACAAGATTTTTCATACTGTCTGTCATCTTTCTTCGTCTCTATCCCTTCTATATTAGAAGACTCAACCTGACTATCTAAAATTCTCCCTTTTCTTTTATCATTTGTACTTAAACTTTGCACTTTATTTGTACTTGTTAATTCTTTTATAATTTCATTTATCTTTTTTATCTGTGCGTCTGTTATCGGTTTAAATTCAGGCACTGATGAATTATCGTAAAATATTCTTTTTGTACTCTCCGTTTGTATGAACATAGGTTTTATATATTTCGGTTCACTTTTTTTATTATAAGTTCTCACTTTTTTGATTTCGTTGTATCGAGCTCGATGTGGGTCGTTGGCATCTGTCCGAATAAAAAAAGTTATTGAATTTTTACAAGAAATGTTACAGAGATATAGATAGAGATGTGGATTAAAGCAGTATGTACATGAATGATTCCAGAAGAAACTTGACTATTAAGGTTTTCAAGTAAAAATATGAAAAATGATATAAAATATGATATTACATAAATAATCAAAATTGAAACTATCATTACTTTATATGATTAAAAAATAATTAATATCTTTTTATAATCAAGTCTCTCCTTTTAAAATGTATTTAAAAAAATTCAAATAAATATAATTTATATTGTTATTAATATAAAAATCATAATTTATACAATGAAGTGTAAATTACTCGAAAATATATACCTTCACCAAAATACCACCACAATGATAAAAGATTTACAAAAGCTTTTGGCTTGTTTCACTTTCATATAATAATGCAGTAATAAATTTTTATTTTTTTATATTAATAGTATTTTTTAACTTTAAATGGAATTTGAAAATAATACTAAAAATAATAATTGCCTTTAGCGGTGAATATTTTCGTCCGAGATATCAACTATGTATTACTTAAAGTTTCATGAAAATTGGTTACCCACGTAGTGAAGATAGGCCAATGTTCTAATCATCAAATTGGTTTTTCTTTTGTTGTTTCTTTGAAGGCGTTAATCGGTGAAATTACTAGTCTGATGTATTTTTTGAATTTTAGTCTATTTACTTAGAAAGGTAAAAGGACGTAGGTTATCTAATATCACTCCACGACCCTTAAGAGCAGATTTATTATACAATAGCGACTCACCCTCGCTTCGGTCGGGTTCGACCCTAGATTGCTTCCCCATATGAATTTTTATCCCCATTTTTACCCCCTTTCAGAAATGATTTCTGGGATAAAAGCTATCCTATGTCCTTCCCAGGGTCTCAAACTAACTTCTTACTAAATTTCATCTAAATCGGTTCAGTACTTTATTCGATACTACAAACAAATCTTTCCTCTTTATAACATTAGTATAGATAACATATCATAAAACATGAGACCGAAGCAGCTGGTTAAGGCTAGTATAGTATAGTATAAAAATGTATAAGAGTGTTATCATATCATTGGCATGTATTATGTACATATTTTTTGTACATTACTAGGTTGAAGATCAAAATCTGAAAACGTGATAGGTTAACATAAGCCCACGTTATGCTATCTATACATATAATAAAACTCTGAGATGAATCTGTACATTAAATATTTTTTGGAAAATCTTATTGAAATAGTCATTAGTATCGAAACAGAGGCAGAATCTATAGTTTTTAGAATTTTTGTCTGTCTGCCTGTTTGTCTGTGACCGCATTACGAGAAAACCACTGCACAGATTTTGATGAAATTTGCTATGATGATAACTGATTATCCGGATCAACATATAGGATACTTTTTACTGCTGGAAAATATCTCATCTCTGGGAAATCTATACTAAACGTTAAAACGTAACGCACCTCCACGCAGCCGAGCGAGGTTGAGTCGCTAGTAAATTATAATTTCATAATTGTAAGAGAATGTTATATTAAATAATGGTGTACACTTGGCACAGTGTTAAATCAAACTTTTATTCAAGTAGATTCCAACAAGTATTTTGAACTGCTTTCAAGAAGGACGAACAAACAAACATTAAATTTATATTTTTATACTTTTTTTCAAAGTAAACCCAACTTTACGTCGATTTATATATTAAATATTTTTTTCTATAGTAATAACTAGCTCGTAATGTATTCTTCAGAAATATTTTTAGACTTTACGAAGATTTGTTGGGATGTAAAGGAAGCGTACAGCTCTAAATGGATTGCGCAACACTTGCCATTTTTCTCGGACTCAAAGTGGGCCATACGGCTTGCAAAAAAATAATATCGAATTTTATTGTAAGAAAGATAAAACTAGGGAAAATTGGATTTTCTGATTACTATTTAATAATATGAAAAATTGTATGTATGTATGTATGTATGTATGTATGTATGTATGTATGTATACATAATATAACATCTTTGTTATTCTTTTACGCTATAACGGCTGGACGGATTTGAATGAAATTTGGCACACAGGTATATATATATATATATATATATATATATATATATATATATATATATATATATATATATAATGATGAACTTTAAAGGTGACAGGAGGATAACTGAGAGTAAGAAAAAGTATTCTATTAGATAGTAGACGTTGTTAGATAATAAATGCATCCGAGTGAAGTGGGTGTAAACCACTAGTTTAGCTATAACTAAATAAAAATCTCAGGACAGACGATCACTGAGACATTTCCTATAGAAAGATTCAGTGTGGACAAGTTTTAGAGGCTTTGGATAAATATTAAATAAAATATGAAATCGCATTTAGAAATTCGTGCTTAGACCAGAAGTCCCTGGTGAAGTAAACAAAATTAATATCAGTATTAATTAATTTCATAATAATGTACATATATAATTTCTAACAATTCATGTTTCTGTTGACCGTACAATTTCACTTTCACGTACCGATCGCGTAATGTTATACAATTATATTATTATTTGCATTGTATTGGAATATTATCCGTGTTGTCATCAACTGTTTAACATATAGTAAATAATAGAAATATACGTTTTGTTTGTGGAGGACGAATTTCACTTGCGTTGACTGCATATTTGTAGGATATATATATATATATATATATATATATATATATATATATATATATATTATATATATATATATATTCATATACTAGCATTGCCCGCGGCTCCGCCCGCGTTTAGATAACCGTAAACCAAATTCTTAGATTTTACATATTAGTATACTCTTGCAATGCAGTTTTTGTATTTTTTCTCAGAAATGAGATATTTTCTCGCGATAAAAAGTATCCTATATGTTGACCCGGATAACCAGCTATCACCATACCAAATTTCATCAAAATCCCTCCAGTGGTTTTTCCGTGATGCGGTAACAGACAGACAGACAGACAGACAGACAAAAATTCTAAAAACTATAGATTCGGCCTCTGTATCGATAATAATGTCTATTTCAATAAGATTTTCCAAAAAATATTTAATGTACAGATTCGGCTTAGTTAGAATTTTATTATATGTAAAGATATTTGATCAAAACATCTTCACATTTGAAATATAACCGGAGTTAAATACATTTTTTTTAACTCCGATCCCTCTTTCTATTGATGAAAACCGTAAAATCCGAGTAGTTTCTGAGATAAGCCCAAACAAACATACTCAGCACGATTACTATGCACTCTAATTTAGATTAGCCCTAATTATATATATGACATGAATCCTTAAGTAAATTTTAACCGACTTCTGAAAAGTGAAGTAATTTGATAGATGTTTCTTTTTCGTTACACGTCATCTTATCATAATGGGTGATAAAAAAAGTATTAAAACATATTTAAAATTATTCTTACAAGTTCATGTATAAACTCGGACGGATCTTTTACTACTGTTTAATTGCACACGATTATGTTCATAAAATCGATTTTGATGCTTATTTAGTTGTTGAAACTAAATAAATTATAGCTATTAAGAATTTTCCCATGTTAAATGCAATGCCCATGGCATGACATTAGAGCCTCTGCTCATGGCATAATTAATAACACAATCTTATGAGCTAATATTTTACCACCGTTTCGCTCAAGCACGTCACTATGTATTACTCCAGGATATAGTCTATCTGTCTACTAAAATTTATCCAAATAATTCCAGCCATCCTTACAAAACTTAGATTTAAAGACATTTATTTCCCAAAAAAAGAACTTAGTTCACTTAATATTAGGTTATACAATAAAAACCTTATGTAACTAATCATACAGTAGTGTTATTTAATCGGATCTTTAGACTGTACGTGGTTTTTTAATTTCTTCTTAAATATATTCGTAGATTTTGTGTCTTCTCCATCATTAAATTCAGTTGTATCAGTTAAATTTAACAAATGCAAATAATACTAAACTAACATCAAATCAAAACAAATCTTTTCGAATGAACTTTATGTGACTAACTTCGTTCATTCAACCTGTATTGGCTATGTTCGGTTTAAACATGGACGCCACGAAACGTCAAACCTGTCTGTTTAACATTTTGCGCGCGCTTTATTTGAAAGACAACATTCGCATTCGCATTCGCATTCGTGAAAATTGGAGATGAATATTCGCATTCGCATTCGCATTAGCCAATATTAGAGATAGATATTCGCATTCGCGTTCGCGAATGTGAAAAATCGAACATTTGTTGCATCACTAATAACTTATTATTAGTAATAAGTATAGGTACGTAGTTTATATTAATACCCTTTGATTGATAATATTTTTGTACTGTAACTTATTGTACAACAATAACGCGATTCACAAGTAAATAGCGCAATACTCAAATAAAATTTATAATAAAAAAATCCTATTTATACTTTGAAATGCATGTTCTAAATGGTTGTTAGAATTCAGGAACATTAAGTAAAAAGTGGACATCACGATAAAAGTACTAAGTAGCAAAAGAATTACTTAACGGGAGTCAATGACATGAGTGAGAGGGATGGTAGCATATATGAATGTAGTGTGCGAGCTGGACGGCTGTATGTTCGTTTGTGTTGTTGCGTGGCAGTGAAATTCGTTAAGAGGCAGTTTTTGTTTACATATTTTTTTAATTGAATTTGATGTCATTTGAAGTTTTATTTGAAAGTATATTGCATGTAGAAACAATTTCGATTTTGTACATGTTTAATATTTTTGAAGTACTAAAATTGAAGTGTTTACCCATAAATTATATGTAATATTCGGAAACAGACAATAATACCCGATTTCACCAACGTCACCTAAGTTTAAGGGATCCCCTAAGCATGGTTAGGGCGCTGTTAGGGGCTGTTTCTGTTTCACCGATAGTTAGGGGTCGACTAAATATTAAAAGGCCCCCTAAATTTAGGTGATCGAAATATGGGCTTAAAGACGATCGTAAGACGAAATTTAATTTAGGGGCTAGTTAAGGGGACTTTTAAGCTAGATATCCCATACATAGGTGGTAGCTTATGGGTTGTTGGTGAAATGGGGCATGCGTCGCTCATACGTAGGTATATGCTAGCTTAGTCCCTGGATATCTAACAGAACTATAAGCTACTTTAGGTTATAGTCTGAGTGCTACATTTCATCCAAGTTCTTTTAACCGTTTCGTGTGAAAAAGTACAAACAAACACACATACAGACAAAAATTTTCGTATTTACAATAGTAATAGTAGAAGCAGTATTAAATTGTGTAGTTATATTTTTACCGATAATCCGTATTATTTTTTAATATTATAAATGTGAAAGTTTCTGAGTGTGGATGTCTGTTACTCTTTCACGCCAGAACGGCTAAACGGATCTGGATGAAATTTGGCACAAAAAAATGTTATAGTCTACTTTTTATCCCGGACAAATGTACGGTTCCCGTGGGATAGGTTAGATTGTTTTTGTTTTCCTAGCGGCGAACCCGAGCGAAGCGGGGGTGAGCCGCTAGTCTAACTAATATTATAAAGACATAAGGTTTGTGAATTTGTTGAGGTTCAGTGTTATTAATAAAAAAAATTATCATAACAGAAAAAAGTATTTTTTTATATAGATATGTAAATTCATATTTTATGTTTCCCTCAAATTTTTAATATTGTTTATAATGGTCGAGTTTCGACTACTAAGTGGAAACTAGTTATTATAATCTATATTAATATTATAAAGAGGTAGAGCAGAGTTTCTTCGCTTGTTTGGTTGAATGCGCTTATCTCAGGAACTACTAATCCGATTTGAAAAAATATTTTTGCATTAGATAGTCTGTTTATTGTGGAAGGCTACATGCTATATAACATCATGCCACTACCCAAAGAAGCGGAGCAGTAATCATAAATGTCAACAAATCAGGCAGACTTCCATACATTATTGTAAACCTGCATATATTATTATTAAACATAGGCACAAATATACAAAGCAAGGGTGAGTCGCTAGTACTAAATAAATGTAATTTTTTTTAATATGTGTATTAACATCTTCACACTATATTTAAGAGCTCAATGGACTTAAGGGGAATTCGAAAGAAAGAACGTATCCTTCAATAGCATATTTGTGTGGATGTCCTTACAATCAAGTGGAGGAAAACTTCAAAGACCAAGTTAAGGCGCCAGCGAAGCAATAGTAACTAGTGAGTGAAGAAGAAAACTCTTGATTTTGAGGAGCGATGTCGGTTCGAGCTTGATACGAGATGTGATTATCTTAAAGCCCGACCATCTGTGGTGATCAGGTACAATAATTATCACAATGGTGTGCTCACATTCCCGCAATGCATGCGGACCTTCTCAAAGAAGATTTTCTATAGTATGGGAGCACATGCACGATGAAGATCTCTCCAAAGCTGAAACAGACGCCGTGAACGAAATAGGTCGGGAGTTTTTTATGTAGAGATTTTCATTAAGTTGATCTGATGTTAGAGTTAGGAGGTATCTAAATAGTTAAAAATTTCTTTTGCTACCAGTAAGCCCTTCGGTTTCAGGCTAATTTGATTCATTTTGACAAGTCTCATACATTGTAGATGGCTAAAATATTTTTGGTTTATAAAAAAAGTAATATGTCTTCGATTAGATCATAAATTATACAGATAAATAAAATTGAAATGTCTGTTTGTAATGTCAAAATAGATTTTTACTAAATGCATATGAAATTACCTATATACGATATTTATAAGATATATACACATTTTTTTTTAATTTTTTGTCTATCTGTCTGTTTGTTTCGGCTATTGTCCGAAACGGCTGGATTAATTTTGATGTGACTTTCACTGGCAGATAGCTGATGTTATAAGGAATGACTTAGGCTACTTTTATTTTAGATAAAGAATTAGGATTCTTAGGCTCAAATAAATTAAAACGTACCTACCTAAGCCGCTAGTCTATACATATAATAAAATCTATAGTTTTTAGAATTTTTGTCTGTCTGTCTGTCTGTCTGTCTGTCTGTCTGTCTGTCTGTCTGTCTGTCTGTCTGTCTGTCTGTCTGTCTTTCTGTCTGTCTGTCTGTTACCGCATCACGAGAAAACCACTGGACAGATTTTGATGAAATTTGGTATGATGATAGCTGGTAATCCGGGTCAACATATAGACTACTTTTTATCGCGGGAAAATATCTCATTTCTGAGAAAAAATACAAAAACACAAAAACTGCATTGTAAGAGTATTGATATATGTAAAACCTAAGAATTAGGTTTTTGGTCATCTGAACGCGGGCGGAGCCGCGGGCAATGCTAGTAATAAATAAACTTATATACCTACATGCAATTTTGTGATGTTAGATCACTAGATAGAGGTTAATGTCCCTCGATAAATACAGATTTTTCGATAATGTACAGGTTAGTGAGTCCAAATAAATAAAAAAAAAACAATCTCTTTAGTGTTGCTATGTTAGTAAGTATATAATATTTATATTGTAAAATATAATTTGACTTAAAAACTCTTAAGTTCTTGCATGTTTTTATTTAAAAAAAAAACTAATTTATACATTTCACTTGTGCACAAAATAAAATATTAGGATTTTTATGTTTATATTTTTCAAATATATACGATATTTTAAGTAATCTCATAGTATTAAATGAGAAATTCTAGTACATATGTATGTATATATAAATTTATTTTGTGTATCTCAGCTATTTGAATCAAATTTTATATTTACCCTCGCTTCGCTCAGGTTCGTTCCTAGGTACGTTTTCACATTTTGGTATAGATTTCTCAGAGATGAGATAATTTCCCGAAGTAAAAAGTATCTATATATGTTGACCCGGATAACCAGCTATCATAATCGCTAGTAACGAATAAACTTATTCGTAAATTTATCATTCAGCCCTTTTCTCTTCATGGTCTGTCTCATACAATCCATCCATCATTTCCTCAGTCGTCTTCTTTCTTTCATCCATCTACATTCATTTCCGTCACTCTTCTCGCCACTTGTACTTTATCCCGCCTCTTCACATTATATAACACGTACAAAGAAAATCCTAGTAACCAAATATTTTAAAGAAAAAACGCACAATCTATACATATAATAAAATTGTAACGAAGTCGAATCTGTACATTAAATATTTTATGGAAAATCTAATTGAAATAGACATTATTATCGATACAGAGTCCGAATCTATGGTTTTTAGAATTTTTTATCTGTCTGTCTGTTACCGCATCACGAGAAAATCACTAGACAGATTTTGATGAAATTTGGTATGATGATAGCCAGTTACACGGGTCAACATATAAGATACTTTTTACCGCGGGAAAATGTTTAATTTCTGAGAAAAAATACAAAAACTGAATTGTAAGAGTATACTAATATGTAAAACCTAAGATTTTGGTTTTTGGTCATTTGAACGCGGGCGGAACCGCAGGCAATGCTAGTATATAATAATAATACAGTTATGTAAAGCAGAAATCATAGTATTTCTGGACAGATGCGAGTTGAAATATACTTGCAAGCAAAGTCGTAGTCAACGACTAGTGCCATAATAAAAGGACGTTGCCTTAAGAGATATATATCGAGCGTTAGTATCGTGGCATTTTATAACGGGACAAATAAAATTATGTTATAAATTTAACTTTAATTCTTACGCAATCACGCACTACAACTATGTTCTTATATTTATGATAATTAGGTATTTCGTGTAATGTGATAACTTGGAGATTGTATCAGAAGCGCAGCGTCTTTTTCACGAAATGGGTTTTGGGGTTCCGTTAAAATAACGATATGGAAAAAATTTTTTTTTTAACGGAATTTATATTATATACAGAAACGTATATTTACTATATTTATTATGTGTTGCACAATTCTTTGACTTCACTTAGGAAAAAATCGTGTGTGTGTGTGTGTATGAGTATATAATTGTTAACCGACTTCCAAAAAGTGGAGGTTCTATGTTCGTCTGTATAGACGTTTTTATTCGTATTGTTCGATGTGATTGTATATTTTTTTACATATATGTTACGTGATAGCTTAATTTTTTATTTAATATAACTTTTTTTTATTAATAATAGAGAAAATATCCTGTTATAACATTAGTGGTTTTGGGTTTCTTTTTGATAGCATGCTTAGTTTTAAACAATCCTTGTTCTTCATATTCATTTAAAATAAAAATGTTTGCTGCTACTGAGATTTTCTAACATAAAGTTCCCGGGATTCGAACTAAGGACCTCAAGATCTTCAAGTGTACAGCCACTAGACCAACGAGGCAGTATTTATCTACGCTGCTGCTCGCCCAGTGGTCAAATTTCAATCATAACCATTCTTTACATTCATAACAATAAAACTCGTCAATAACTACTAAACATAAAAAAAAAGAAAATCTGTTGACAAACAGAGGAGAAAAAGGTACTGAACTGTTTTTTCTTCACCTATTTATATATAGATACTTCAGAACCAATACAATATTAGCATCAGATGATTAAATATTAATGGCACGTCATTTGCGTACAAACATGCGTACAAGCAATTTACATAAATATACATATATTAGTGTTGTGACACCATTTCCGATATATTTTTCTCATTACTTATAATTACTAATGGTAAATGTCAAAATTCTACTTTAATAATATTGCTATTTAAAAAAATTATACTTGTTTATTAATTAATCTCTTATACATATACTAAGTCAACAAATATTGAATGGAAACAAAAATAAAATAAAGATCCGCGAATAAAATCGAAAAGACGGTTTTATTATATATAAATCTAAGAAAAAGAAAGTATTATGAAATTTAAATCGATTCACAATCAGTAAAGGTATCGTGCTACATATAAACCTTTTCCTGTTTAAAGTCGGTCAAAAAGTCTCGTAGATACATCCAAAACTTCCGAATTCGAGTTCATTATACAATACTATGACATTTCGCTGTGACATAACCCATGCGCATGCGCAACCACTTGCATAACTTATAATAACGTTTAGTTGACCTCTAAGTTATCGTTGACTTGTTTATTTCAGTTACATCTTCCTTATATTCTCTTAAATTTCGTATTATATAATTAAATTTTGTAGCATGATATGATAATTTCTATAGAGATTTTCCATTCGATTTTCGCTAAGGGTAAATTGGAACATACAGATATTAGTTCAGATTTTATTAGTGTAGCTTTGGTTATCTATCAAAATATATAATAAAATTCTGAGTCGAATTAGTAAATATTTTTTGGAAAATCTTATCGAAATAGTCATTATTATCGATACAGAGGCCGAATCTATAGTTTTTCGAATTTTTGTCTGTCTGTTCGTCTGTCTATCAGCATTCACGAGAAAACCAATAGACAGATTTTGATGAAATTTGGTATAATGATAACTGGTTATCTTGTTCAGCATTTAAGATACTCTTAACGTTGGGAAAATATCGCATCTCTGAGAAATCCATACTAACCTTGAAACGTAGGGACGAACCCCAGCGAAGCGAAGGCGAGTAGGGATGAACACGAGCGAAGCGAGTGTGAGTTGCTAGTAATAAATAAACTTACTCGTTAATTTATCATTCAGCCCTTTTCTCTTTATGGTCTGTCTCATACAATCCATCCATCATTTCCTCAGTCGTCTTCTTTCTTTCATCCATCTACATTCATTTCCGCCACTCTTCTCGCCACTTGTACTTTATCCTGCATCTTCACATTATATAACACGTACAAAGAAAACCCTAGTAACCAAATGTTCTAAAGAAAAAACGCACAATATACAATAATTTCTACATCTCAAGATCGTGGGAAGGTGAAAAGGTAAGTTTCACTGATGGCCCAACAAAAACAGATAGCATCTGGGAACTATGTATTGTATAGCAGGAAAGCTTAATTAAAATTATTTGACAGTTTGTTTATTTTGAAAGTAGGTTAGAATTTTGAAATATGAGCGGAATTTATAATCTTATATGGAAAAAGCCATGCTGAATCACCTGATGTAGAGGCAGTGGTAGCCCAGTGGTAACGCGCTTGCATGGGAAACTGGGCGAAGCGGGTTCATGTCCCGGGTCTCACACCTCCCGGATATTATTAAATAAAAAAATTTAAGAAAATATTACCTCCCGGATATTTTCATGTGCGAATCATTTCCAATATGATAAATTTTGTTTTACGGTGAAGGAAAACATCGTGAGGGAACATGCATGTCTTATCTAACCTAGCAAGTTTTCGAAGTACATGTGCAGTCCACCAACCCGCATTTAGCCAGTGTGGTGGACTATGGCCTGATCCCCCTCGTATTGAAGGGAGACCCACCCCCAGCGGTGGGACATCAAAAAAGGGCTGAATAAAATATCATTTATTATTAGTATTAAATCTGATAATTATAAGCAAAAAACCCATATACTATGAGTATATAATTAAACATCTAATTTATTCACACCTTAACGGAACTTTAAAAAAAGGTTAACATATTACTGCAAATTCCAATTTTTATAACAGCTTCAGTAGATATGTGCATATGTTCTAAAGATTTCATACCGAAACAATCATAAAAGTCAAAATGATATACTTTAAAATACTTTAAACTAGCAATTAATACCAATTTGTCAGCTATTAAAAAAAACTCGAGATTTTCCATATATTGACAAACTATCTACATATACTACTTAAACGGACTTATATATATGTATGTATATAGGATAAGAAAATGAAAGGGAAAAAATTAAGACTAATTTACGCCCACGGCTCCATTCGCATCTAAAATTTTATGTTACTCGCCCTAAATCCTCTACCCACTAGTGAAAGTACCGGTGAAATCAGTCTTGCCATTAAAGAGATCACCGCGTACAAACATACGGACAAAAACTGATGTGAGTAAACAAATGAGAAATCTCAATATGGATTAATAAAAATAATTAAGACGTCAGTTTGTAGTGACCCTACTTCCTGTGCCGCGGATTCGAGTCCTGCTGGAGACATTCATTTGTATGATAAACACGAATGCTTGTACTCCAGTCATGGGTGTTTATATTTATTATATATATATATATATATATATATATATATATATATATAGTATGTACTTAAAGTTATATATGTGTAACGTATTAACTATCTGGTATCCATAACACAAGCCTCGTAGCTTACCATGGAACTAGATGGTGCTGTATGGTAATGTCTCAATATATTTAATAGATTTTTTAAATCACTGAAAGATGCTTAAATAAGTTTTATTTATAACTAGCGAATTATCCTCGCCGCGCTTGAGTGTGTCCTTAGATGCTTAACAGTACCCTAGGTATTACTCCAGGTAGGTCTGTCTGTGTGCTAAAATCTATCCAAATCAAAAAAAAGAGTAGCAAACATTAATTATTCTTAGATTTACACGAATCTCTCTCCCGTTATGATGATTGCTGTAAAGCATTCAAAATGTCGAGAACCAAAAATCTAAATAAATCAGCGAAAAATCCGAAAAAAATAGTATTATTTAAAATGTCAAATAGATTAGCACTTATATATGACTTCACTCGCAAGGTAGATACATTAATAGTATTTAGCCTATAGAGGCAATTGTAGCCTAGTGATGATGATGTGCTGTTCTCCTGACCGATTCCGGCCACGGCGGCCAGTCTCATTGAGACTAGCCAACTGCGCAGGAGATATTATAGTGCACAAGTGTACGCGCAGACACAGGTGCACTCTCTATTCCTATCACTCTCACACTCCGGTGGGATGACCACTCGACACGATCGGTGAGAGTTTTAAGGCGCAGGACCGACGGCTTTACGTGCTCTCCGAGGCACGGGGGTGAAACACCGCCAACTTCCCAACTCCGGGCTGTTACTAAGGCTTACTATACAGAAAGATTCAATAACTAAACTTGGCCCGACCCGAGACTCTAACCCAGGACCTCCGGGTGTGCAGCCGTACATGCTAGCCACTACACCACCGAGGCAGTAGTAGCCTAGTAGGTACTAACGCGCTTACTTAGGAAACCGAGCGAAGCGGGTTCAAATTCTGGGTCTCGCACCTCTTATATTTTCATGTGCGAATCATTTCCAACATGATTATCACTTGTCTTACAGTGAAGGAAAACATCGTATTTGAGAGAACTTAGCAAGTTTTCAAAAGACATGTAAAGTCCGTCAAACCGCACTTGGCCAGCGCGGACTATTGCCTGATCCCCCTCGTATTTAAGGGAGGCCCAACCCCAGCAGTGGGACGTTAAAAGGGCTGAATATATTTAGTCTCTATGGTCCTTTAGGATATAAGCTATCTCCATTCCTAATTACAAAAGTGTTAAAGTGTCAGAGTTTGAAGTAGCAGCACTAAAACTCACTCACTAACTCACTTAATGTGAATATACACAGTATATTTAACCGATCCATATAAAATAGGTTCTATTATGAGCTACTTAACTAAAATGCGGCCATTAACTTTCTAGATTCGCTTTCGGTTTACGCAACAATGTTCTTGTCAAAAACAGCTGACGTAACGACGACGTAATGGATGGAGTCTCATTTAGTAGAAATGCTTTAAAGCTGCAAATATGGGTTGCTCTAATATTTTTTTAATGATTTTGGTGATACTCTTTTTATGGCTTTTCACCGACTTTGAGAGTGAGAGGTACTCGATGTTTTAGAGAGTGTGTTTGTTTATTTTTTTTAGTGTGAGTTGTTATTTACAAGATGTCTTTGCTAATTGTGAACTCATTGAATAAATAAGTTATATTGCAAAGATGGCTTCAAAGTAATTTATATCCCATATGATTGATAGTGTATATTTTAAATTATATGAAATAATTACTAACCAGATTGTGATTTTATTAGTATTACACACATTCGTAGTACATTATGATGTGAATGCCACAGAGTTTTTTCCATACCTTTGAAGTGTTTTAGTTTTATTTTGTCGTGATTCTCGTGTCAATTATGTCAATTCACGCTAGATGAGCCCACATGGCAATTTTCGGAATTTTGAGAGCATTTGTGCTGCATGCGCTTTCAGGTCTTCTAATCTGTATGTGATGCTGGTATTTTTGGAGTATATGGTTTTATTTTACTTTCGTACGCAAGAGGCAAAAACGGAACCTTGTGTATAACTAGAGCATGAATGAATACTCGTATGTATGTCTCCGACTAAATAAAAGTATGTTTCTCGTCAACTTGTTTTCATCTATTTAGATTGCTTTTTAAGTTAGGTTTTCTATTTTTATAATTTAATTATTTAACGCAGTTGTACAGTTATATCCTTCTAAAGACGTAAACATTGTGTCCCCTAAATTTTTTTAAGCATAGAGTGGAAAGTTTTGATAAGATAGTACTAAGTTTCCTAAATATTTTTTAAATATTTTGTTTGATCTTTACTTTATTGTTTTATTTTGATTTTTGAACAGGCTACATATCATTATATTTTGGAATTCATTTTATAAACAAAGTTACACCGATGTTTAATAACTTTTCAATTTTTTGCTACTTTTTCCTTTAAAGTTGGTTCAAAATGTTCCTACGTGGAAATAGAACTCCGGACACCATTTGGCACGACTCTCCCCTACTACTAGAAGCTCTTATGAAGATATTAGTGTATACTTTCCCTACACATTAGTACGCATCCATCATTCTTACACAAGGTATCTAAATATTGCTTTACGAGATACTCTTACCGATTGTCATAAGTTCTCACCATCCGATAAAATTGAAAATGACAAGTGTTTTTCTATAGATAGGGAAAACATCGTCTTATACTGTCTAAGATATTTTAGATTCATTTTAGACCGAGTTCGAAAAGGAGGTAGTTATTCAATTCAGGTGTCTTATCAATAAATATGTTATAGTTCAAATCACACACACACACACACACACACAATCACATTTTTTATTTTACTAAACTGTCTCCTAACTGCCTCGGTGGTCTAGTGGCTAGCATGTACGGCTGCAGATCCGGAGGACCTGGATTCTAGTCTCAGGTCGAGTTAAGTTTAATTACCGAGTTTGTCTGTTAAGTTATACTCAGTAGTAGCCCGGAATTGGGAAGTTGGTGTAACACTCTTGTGCCTCGGAGAGTACGAAAAGTCATCAGTCCTGCGCATTAACTCTCACCAGTCGTGTCGAAGTATCGTCCCATCGGATTTTGAAAAACTTTAGGACTACTACTACACTTGTGTCTGCGCGAACACTTGTGCACTATAATATCTCCTGCAGTTGGCTAGTCTCAGTGTGATTGATCAATGAGAATCGAATAAATATCCTAGAAAGTATAGATGCTCAAACCTTGATATATTGCATGTAGATTACACATAGGGAGTAGTTATCGGCTAATAAAGTTTTTTTGGAAATTCAAACCGTAAAGAGATAAAAGAAAATTTGCAAGGTTGTATGAAAATTTGTTATTTATGAAATTACAGTGAACAAATTGGATAATAAACTTTTCGCTGAAAAATGCTTAGAAATTTTAGAAAGTTCCTGTTGGAAATGGAAAATAGGGAATGATGAAAAAAGTGGAGCATTTATATGAGTACATTAACTACAGGAAAACACTGGTACTTATATATTTTTGACAGACATAATGTCGCTTAAACCGTCAACGAAATCAGCTGGTTAAATAAACTATATTGTTTTTAAAAACCAAATGTTTTTTTTAATGTTTAATCCAACATTGTATTGAAAGATGTCTGGAATATGAAATAGTAATTAAACTGTACCCTTCATTTGACTACACGCGACATTTTGTCACGCGAGTATGAAAAATGAGAGTTTACAACTGACAAATGATTTTAAACTTTATATCATTAATCATAAAGTTTATTTTTGTTTAGATAAAACTAATCAAAATAATTTTAACGGCCGCAAATTCTTTTCCCGTTTTAAATAACTTTTTCCATTTAATTTTCTAATATGTAGGAAATAGGCTTCTAGTTTATTTGACACTTCGATTTCTTTGATCAATTGTTTAATATTTATAATTTTTAAATTAACATACTATTCAGTATTATATGACAGCTTATTATTCTGGTGTTGGAGGAGATAAATGTGTTAGAAATTATAGCTGTAGGTTTAAAATTCGATGTATCGTTAGATACCTTCACTTAGCATATAATTTTTTATGATGTTTGAAAAACAAACCATATGTATATGTTTCTATATTTCCATAGGCCTGTTTCATACTGATCCTTTCATTTTAGTGTAAAATATGTGTTTCCTATAATCTATAGCAGTATGTTTTGAAATCTGAGTTTTACTCAAAAGATTGAATTTATACATTTTAGTACATATTTACTCCTTCACTTATAGGTTCTTTGGAATACATGCAATAAACTCCAACGAATAAACTTACTTTTTGTTTTTTATTTTATTGTGCTTTTTTATGTTGTACAATTAAATTTAAAAATATTATTAAAATAGAAGTTACATTCCCAAGGAGGGTTGACGTCAGGCAGGCGGCCGGTCGTAAAACTTTTGCCAAATCCTTTCAGCAGTACAGAGGATGTACTGCGCCGACCCCAAGTGATTGGGAAATGGGCAGGGAGAAGAAGGAGAAGATTAAAATAGAAGTTACACAGGGTTTGTAATTAAAATAAATCGTAATATAAATAAAAGTCGCTGAAAGCTACAAAAATTTAGTAAGGGTCGTACAAAGTGTCCTTAAAACTAAAAAAATGTTCAACTCGTCCTGACTTGAATATTTTTTTACTTTTAAGGAAAAATGTGTTTAAAAAAGTGCAATTAAAGTAATGATTCAACATTATTTAACTAGTTTTAAGCAACTAATATCTTAAAAATTACAGTATAAAAATAAAATTTTATTATCATATTATAAAAGTTGTCGCTAGCGAATATAGTATATATTTATATATTTCATATCTTAAGGCACTCTCACTATAATATCTATTGCGGAAGACAAATAATGACGCACGGTACACTTTCTTACAAGTCCGTGCTTTCGCAACCCTGTCGAAAGTCTGGCATTGTTACAAATAAAATATTTCACCAATTCTGTTTTAAATTAGACTTACCTCTCTCCGTGAAAGCATCTGCTCCATCTCCTATATCTTGAAGGGTTTGGGGGTTCTGGTCATCATTTTTTACTGTTTTAATCCCGACATTTTGATCACGAAACACTACATTGTCATTAAAAGTTGGTCCCCCATGAGAATTAGTTTGCACAAGATTATTGTTACTGTCAGGAGTGTAGGGAAACACTACCCTGGGACTTCGGGCCTTCCATCCTAGATTTGGATTTGGAAGACTGGACCCAATAAATCCTGTTCGTGGGGGAGCATATGGCTGGAAGGGTTCGAAAGCGAAATTTGGAGCGTACGGCCGATTAAACCTACCCTGGTAGAATCTTGGAAAAGAAAGACGTAGTCTAGGATCGTAGAATCGCTCATTTTCAAAAACTTTATCTTTGGGACTTTCTGTTACATCTGGGGATGTGAAGTCATAATCGGTTGTATCATCAAATTTAATTTTAGTATACTTATCGTTCGTCAGATCAATTTCTCCTCGACCTAAAGGTTGGCTATTTTCATCTTCATCTAAAAATATGACTCGCGATCTCAATTTTTTTCGATTTTTTGGGATAAACATGGGGTAAGTCCGAGGTTTTTGGTATATACTTAGCGCGCGGCTCGGCTCAACGGCATGTACTGACGCGGCCATGAGTAGAATCACTTTCCATATATTTTCGCTGAACATGTTGGCGCGGTCACTGCTCTCTGGGCTTCACTTTCATTTTACTTTTTACTCGATTTTTATTGTTTTGTTCGTTTATAACGTTTAGGGAAGTAATAATAATAAGTTTTTTTTAATACAATTTCATATTTTATTTTTGGTAACGCGTGTGATTCGGTCGGGAGTAGATCGCGGACTGAGTTTGTAGACAGCCCCCGCTGAGTTGCGACTGGTTAAGAGGGAGTTATGTAAAGTGCGTTCTGACATGAAGTTTATGTAACCGTTGCTCAGCAACCGCATTTTGGGCGTGACGTCATTGTAGTGGGTTAATGTTGGGTGTTCAGATGAAACAATTATATATGCTTCTAATTAAGTAATATTAAGATGCTATTATTGTATTTATAAAAATATTATATTATTAAAAAGTACATATTAGTCGATTAAAAATTCTACTAAATAAGGTCTATAATTTTATCTAATTTCGGATTGGATACTTACATAACAAGGATTTATAAATTTATACTATTAAATAAACACTTCAAATGTCCAATGTATACAAAAATACTTGTTCTGTTCTACTATTAACTTTTCCTTAAATATTTTTTTTCTTGTAATAAAAATAATTCACGGAACCTTTAAAAATATAATTTCTAACAAATTCGTTTTTACTATGTAAGCTAAATTAAAATAGGTGGTGAATTTAATATAATTTTTAATTACTTTTGCTCTACATTTAAGTGAGAGACTATTCTTATACAAACAAGCGCCACCTATCGTCTCTTTCTAAGCGAAACTTTCATTTAAGTGTGCCTTTAACATAAATTCCACATTAAATACGTTACAGAAGTAATTTATATAACGTCACATAGATGGCGTTAGCATGATATATTTGTGTAGTACAAAAGACTTCAACGAGCTAACTACTGCCAACGTGATAGTGTTATTCTAGAGTTTGATCACTTTACGTGATGTAAAAACATAAACATATTTATATGATTAAAATTGACTTACTATGAATACCAATATATATAATTTGCTTATTCACGCTACTTTTTAATGCCATTATTATTTACAAATTACAAGTAATATTACTACCAGACAAGGTATTCTTTTGGGGTAAATGACGCAGCTATATATTATAACTAGGATTGCCCGCGGCTCCGCCCGCGTTCAGATGACCAAAAACCAAATTCTTAGGTTTTACATATTAGTATACTCTTACATTGTAGTTTATGTATTTTTCTCAGAAATGAGACATTTTCCCTCGGTAAAAAGTATTCTATATGGTGACCCAAATAGCCAGTTATCAATATACCAAATTTCATCAAAATCCCTCCAGTGGTTTTTCTGCGATGCGGTAACAGACAGACAAACAAAAATTCTAAAAACTATAGATTCGGCCTCTGTATCGATAATAATGTTTATTTCAACAAGATTTTCCAAAAAATATTTAATATACAGATATAGCTCGGTTACAATTTTATTATATGTATAGGTAACGTTCTCCTGATTTGGTCTACGGTAGTCAATCTCACTGATGCTACCCATCCACAACCTTTTCTACTTTCCTACTCTTAAATTCCAGTGAGGTGACAGTTTCACATGACCAGTTTCAAGAGATCAGATTCAGGACCGAAGCCTTTATAATGTTCAATGAGATGAGCACTACTAACATTGAAAATCAGTTTTTTTTGACTTCCTGTTAATCTAATCTCAATAACTAAGCTTAGCCCGACCAGGGATCGAACCCTGGATATCCGGATCTGCAGCTGTATGCTAGGCTAGACCATAGAGCCAAATGTTTAATATTATATATTAATAGCAAATATTGTTTATTTACTTAAATAAATATATTTATATTTAATTTAATTTATATTTTAGAGTTATAAAAATAAGCTATATAATACTTTCTTAGATTTACGCGAATATTTGACATTTTAAATAAAACTATGTTTTCGGATTATTTCTCGGATTTATTTTGATTAAAAAATTCTCGAAATAATCCGAAAAGATAGTTTTATATAATAAGTTATATTTTAGATTTTTAACAATAATAATGAAGAAAAAAACGTCATAGTATACATATATCATTATTGTTAAAGAATATTTTTGAACAAATCTCATAAATGATATAATAAATGATAATAATATTCAAAACATTAAGTATAATTAATCTAAATTTACTTTTAGATTATTTCCATAATGCGTAAAATCAACAAGTAAACTGATTCATATTTCAATTAATAGTGAAACCTAGAAATAATCCATTCACCTACTTTCACATTAATATGGGGTTTTCAGTCTTGGCTATATTATAGCTGGCTTCCATACATTTGTGAAAATTACAATTTCTTTTAAATACATACATATATAGTAGTGCTTACCGTCCTGATGGATTCACTTATTACGCAGAAGTTCAAATTAAAACAAATCAAAGTATAGATGATTCAAATGGATTTTTACAAGTACTTTTGATTTGTCAATTTTAAATTTAAATTAAATGTCAGCATCTTTGAGGAAGCAAATACCGGCTCGGGAGGCAGTTTCGCTGAGAAGAACCTGCGAGAAACTTGACAATTCGATATCAGTAATGGTACTAAACTACTAAGTATGAAGCATAGAAAGTTGATAGATACATTCTCTATATACAAGACTAGCGGCTCACCCTTGCTTCGCTCGGGTACGTCCCTAGGTACGTTTTAACTGTTAGTATGGTATAGATAGAATATATTATATTTCTGTTACTCTCTCTTAGGTAGAAGCATGATGATATATAGCCTATAAACTTTCTTAATAAATGGGCTATCTAATGCAAAAAGAATTATTCAAATCGGATTAGTAGTTCCTGAGATTAGTGCGGTCAAACGAACAAACACACAAAAAAGTGCCTCTTTATAATATTAGTATAGATAATAGCCTACTATTTATTTTTTGTTAACTTGTTTTATTGGTTAAAAATAATTTTGCCTGGAAATGAATGAGGGGTCCACTACATAGACCGGGATCTTAGACTATAAGAAACAGCTGTTTATTTCAAAATTTTGCAAATTCATCCCCATTTTCTCTTATTACTTATTTTGTTATTAAATTTTTAGATTCATGTAATAGTTTGAAATTGCAAACGAAATACATACTTATCGTGATATAGATTCGGATTCGTGACCTCCATCTAAGAGTACAGTACTAAATATTAGCAGAATTTGTTTGCAGTTTGAATTATTATTACTTGTTATGAACTCGATGGTCAAAAGTAAGCCGGATGTTAATTTTATATGTGATTTGAGTCTATCTGAAGTGGAACTTTTTATTTATTAACTAATAGCAACGTTCTTGTTAATTGCCAGCACAGTTTTATATCCATACTAATATTATAAATCTGAAAATGTGTTTGTTTGTTTTTTGTTTGTTTGTCCTTATTTCACGTTGAAACACGGTGACGTATTGATGTGATTTTTTGTGTGGAGACAGTTGGACGGCTGGAGAGTGACATTGGATGCTTTTTACTGCGGGAGATTATCTGATTACCACGGGGAACCTTATAATACAACCAAACAAAGGATTTATGTTCAGTTTTACTTGAAACTTGGTATTAATGCTTTACAATACAATTAAATAAATACACGTCTAAGCATTTTTCGAAATTCATTCTATAATTGAATAAGATAGGATATGAAAGTTTGTATGAAGTCTAAGATACGTTTCATATACATTTTCATACTTTAGAGCTTTTTTTTGTAGTTTTCAGCGCGAGCGTAGCCGCGGATCCCAGTAGTATCAACTAAATAAATCTCAAAATAATGAATATACTTTTGTAGATTCACAAGCGATTTATCCTCGCTTCAATTGGGTGCATCCCTATATATATATATAACAGTAGCCTATGAGCGTACTAAGTTTCATCAAGTCCATCAAGCCGTTTCAGCGTGAAAGAGTTACAAAACATACAAACACACATACATAGTCTAACAGATTAATGTTAATATTCCATATAAATGCCATAAGATGTCACCATAAGATTCATGACGTAAATAGTAACATTAATCTTTTTAAATAAAACAATCTTTTAGAGATTTTTTCGCGGATTTAATCCGATTCCAAATCCGCGAGAAAATCCGAAAAGATAGATTTATTTAAAACGATAAATGTTAATAATTACGTTAGGAATCTTATGGTGAAATCTTATGGTAAATAACTCCACAAAATTTCATTGCAGTCGAATAAATGGTATCGTAACGTACCGTACATAAGTTACAAATAAACAAAAATACATTCGTTTATATATACATACAACTTTTTAGGAAATATCCCTAGTTTTTTATCTTTGAATGAACTACAAACATACAATATTAGGTAGTATGAAAAAAAATATGTACTTCCCAAACAATGAAATAAACTACTATTCGCCCAATGTTCATAATTCGACCATTATTATGCCAGAAAAACTCTTTTCATTTTTTTTTATTAATCTCACTACAGCTCGTCTATAGCCACTTAAAAAAAAAACAAAAAATAAAAGAAAATCGGTTGACATAAGAGAAAAAAATGGTACTGAACAGTTTTGTTTTTATGTGTATATTAGATTAAGTATCTGGGTGAGCACAGCTTGCTACGCACGACGTTTTTTCGACAAATATATAAAAATTATGGTTTTTGGTGTTATTTAGAGTATTTAACGAAGTTAAATCTTCACTTCCCAAGAAAGTTTATGTGAACGAGCTTTTAAAAGTTTTAGGCGCCATCTTATATAATGCAGTCAGAAAGTGTGTCAAAGTGAAAACGGAACCAGCCGCCGAATTTGTCAAATCCATTAATCTTTATATCCATATATGTATATGTATAAAATTATTGAAGGTATGTATGTTAGTTTATGAATATTAATTAATACATTGTCGTAAATTTTAATTGCTAAAATAAATAAATTAATTAAATTTTGGTAATTTATTTATAGTGGTTTATAAGTTTAATTTAATTCACTGAGTGCCATTTGGACACAATTTACTTCGTCAATGTCGCGTACAATGGAGAAGATTTATAAGATACTAGCAGAACCTGCAGCTTCGCCCGCGATCGAATTACGTAAAAATGAAACTTTTTCTACTAATACGCTACGCATACTTGATACTTTATTATTTTATAAGTTCGTGTAAGATTTCGTGTTCTTCAAGATATAAGGAAAACAAATTTAATTTTAGCGATCGTAACTCAAAATATCTTATAAGATGTTAAAAATAGATTACATATTCTGTAAATAAATTTTCACTTTAGGTATTTAGTAAGCTCCACTACCTGTATTTTTTTCTCATTTTTCTACTACATTTTTCTAAGGTTAGAGGAAGAGAGTACAATGATATAATCGCATACAATGTTTACGACTTTAGAATCATGTAACATGGCTTATATGGGTTTTAAAGTAACATACTAATATGCTAACATCTATGCTATTTTTAAAGACCCAATGCCATACACACCTGAAGCTTAGTCTCCCTCCTTCCCCTTCTTTTTTAAGTTACATATATAAAGTGCCATTGTTATTTTGCTGTAGTTTTTTGCCTGCGGCTACGCTCGCGTGGACTGAAAAATTTGTTGGATGAATTTCGATAAAAACTGATACTTTTATTGTTTTGGGTCTCATTTCAAACGTAAATACCACTTTCCGTGCATTTCCCGTTAAGAATAAACAGAGTTTCATACAACCTTTTATCCCTTATTTTACCCTCTTAGGGGATGAATTTAGAAAAATCCTTTCTTAGCTTATGTCTACATTGTATAAGGAACATGTCCGTCAAATCTCACGTTTCTACGACCAGCGGTTGAGGCTGTGCGTTGATCGATCAGTCAGTCAGTCAGGACAAAGCATTTTGTGTCGGTATATATAGATTATTGTTAAGGACGCGCCGAGGCAGCAAAACGTAATTATGAAATAATTGCGTTCGTTTGATCTTTTGCTGTATTGTTATTACTAAAACTTTAATTATGCAATTAATATGTAGAATATTTAAGGATTTATTCTATAAATCGTACACTTTAGAAACATGATTACTTATAGTTTCCTCGATAGAAAAAAAAAAAAAAATGATCTCTAAAATACAAAATAAACCCTTAGTGCGGCGTAAGTACCTAATTCAAGTAAGTTCATCAGTTCTTTATAATAACAAAACTATACGTTTTCTATATCGTATACACTTTACATTTTCAAAATGTGTATTTGTTTTAATAATACAAAGGACATACCTAAATTCACACGCGTTCCGTCCACCCTAGCCACCCCCCACCCCTCCTCCACTCTGCCCGCTGTCGTTCCACTAAATCAATTAGCGCCAAAAGCTCGGTGCCCTCTTAATGTTATTATAAATAAAAAATACCAGGATACAATAAAAGATAATATTTCGAGTTCTGAATCGCGCTATTAAAGTTTTGTATGATCATTACTATAGATGCAGTTCTAAACGCAATCCAGTCGTGCCTGCTTCGGCAGTACGTAAGTACTGCCCAAGCAGGGACGTTTTATATCGAAAGAACATTATCGTTAATATAATGTTGACGTCGTATCATTGTCATAATCGTGCTTGCACAAATATTTTTTTCTGTATAAACATTTCTATTGTATACTAGCGGCTCACCCTCGCTTCGCTCGGGTTCGCCTCTAGACAAACAAAAACAAATTTAGCTAATGTGTTATTCTGATGTATGAACTAAATTATACTAAAGTTTCATTAAAATCCAATCAGCAGTTTTTGTGTACTAAGCTGTATAAGTTACTATATTTTTTTAACTATTCCACGGGAACTCTTTAATTTTTCGGGATGAAAGTATTTAAAATGTTGATTGGGGATATAAGGTACCACCATGCAAAATTTCATTTAAATCGGTTCAACAGTTTCGGAGATTAGCCTGTACAAACAGACAGAGAAACAAAAATATTGAAAAAGTCTGGATTTGTTCTATTTCTCTTCTTACAGTCCCCATGATTCGATTCTTAGCATTTTTTTCTATGTACAGACATTCGACCTCTACAGTTTTATTATATGTATTTAATATATGTATAGCGAGTCACCCTTGCTTCGCTCGTATTCGTACCTAAGTACGTTTGAGCGGTAAGTATAGAATATGCTATAATAATATATGTACAATGTACATACATAGATAGGTATAGAAAAGTAGGTAAGTACCTACTATAAAAAATAACAAAAATATATATACCTTACTTGAGAAATGATTGATTCAGTACTTTTTGCGTGACACGCTCACATCGATTTGACTAAGTTAATTTTACTATAGGTATAGATGAGAATAGATATTGCGAGTGTAAATCAAAACAACCATGTCTTATTAGTCTGGATATCCAAGAGTAAGCCAAATAGTTCACATTTCACGTTTTGTGTTTTTTAACCCCCTACGCAAAAATATGTGTTATAAGATAAACGTGTGTATCTGTGTGTTTGTCTGTGGCATTGTAACCCCGAAACGGTTGAATTGATTTTAATTTTTTTTTGTTTGTAAAGTGATTTGATCGAGAGTGTTCTCAGCTATTAATCACGAAAATCCATTCAGCCGTTCGCATGTTATGTACTTTAACTGTAGAATAGGTAATATAGAATAAACTAAATAAATATGTCCATATAATGTCTAAATCTATACATCTATGTATACATATCATAAAATTCTAACTGAAATCTAATAAAATCTTATTGAAATAGTCATTATTATCGAACAGAGGCCGAATCTATAGTTTTTAGAATTTTAGTTTGTCTGTCTGTATGTCTGTCTGTTTAGGAACGCATCACGAGAAAACCACTGGACAAATTTTGATGAAATTTGGTATGATGATAGCTGGTTATCCTGTTATGTCATCTCTTAGAAATCTATACTGAACGTTAAAACGTAACTAAGGACGAACACGAGTGGAGTGAGGGTGAGTCGCTAGTATGTTTATAAAAATATACGTATCAAATTGAAAACCTCCTTTTTTCGGCGGTTAAAAATACTTGTTTCAATAATAAATAAGCCACAGGAGCAAGGAAAATATAAAAAAGTTGTCTTAACAGAACGGAATCCTTTAGTTTGATCAATAAAAGCTTATTATTGAAATTTTCCTCATCGCGTGCTTTCCGATACGTCAAAACATAAAGCTATTTTAACATCTATAATAATCGTCATAGCGTATCGAGAGAGAGAGAAACTTGATTTCGACCAGTTTTGAGAAACCTCGCTAGCTTGCAGTTAACGTTCATACACCGCGAAGTACTATCGTTTGGGTTCGAAGAAAAAAAAACAAAAAGGCCGGCAAATTTTAAAACATTTTTTTAAGTGACAAAATTAAAAAAAAAAAATTAAAAAAAATTATAAGTGTAAAGTTTTTTGGAGTGAAAGTGTTTAGTAAAAGTGAAAGGCGAGTGAGTTCCCGCACTTATTGGGTTAGATGTTTGCGAAGATACTTTTGTGACCTAGATATGCCATTTTTAATTATTTTTAAACTATAAATAAAGAATTATATTAAACGTTTCATCCTTATCAATAATTTGAAAGTAGCTTCACTGTCTTTTTATTTACTTGAATATCAAGTCTGTATGGCAGAAATGATTTTCATTTATAATAGGGATACTTGAAATGATATATACATTTTTTTTAAACATTTTCTATGTGCTAGAGGATGAAAAATATTTTATGGAAAAGAATAATACTTTCTTAGATTTACGCGAATACTTGACATTTTAAATAAAACTATACCTTCAAGTAAAACCTTCAAGTTGTCTGTAACAACTATACCTTCAAGACATGTAACACCTCAGTCTCTCCCGTGACCATGGATGCTGTAAAGCATTCGAAACGTCGGGAACCAAAAATCAAAATAAATTCACGAAAAAATCCGAAAAGATAGTTTTATTTAAAATTAAGGAAAAGAATTTTAATTACCTATATATAACTATACTGTATACCTATATATAATACTGGAGGCAAAGCAACAGCAAACGCATTACTAAAACAGAGAGAAGTCTATCTCGACATTCCTATACTCGAAATAAATAAAATTCCCGCACATATAAGTATTGCTGTAAATATTTTAAACATAAATTGATATAATAAAATTCATTTCTTATAATTTTGATCGTTAAATTTCTCTAAAAACTAAAAGTGTTTTAATGACTGATCGTAGAACAAAACTAAAAGCATATATGAAGTTAGCTTTCGCCCGGACTCCTTTCGCTTTTAGATAATGAAATATTCTTACTCGTACTCATAAAACTAAATCAGGAGTTCCAGAAGATATCCTCTAAATAAAAAAAACTCAACCTCTACAAATTAGTTATTACTTTCTCAATTTAAATGCATAAAAGTGAAACATCATTCACTCACTGACTAAACCCAAAATCTAGAAACCTTCTTGATCTATGAAGCTTACATGTAAGTAGATTGTAGGTGTGAGAAGTCAGTTAATAACAGATTTTGCGGCTGGATCAAATTATGGGGGTCGAAAGGTTTCTATTAAAGATATGAAGATGGGTTATTATATATTCCTTTTTTTAACGTCCCACTGCTGGGCATGACCCTCCCTTTAATATGAGGAGGATCAGGACATAGTCGACCACGCTAGTCAAGTGTGGGTTGGCGGACTTCACATGTTCTTTGAAAACTTGCTAGGTTATGTCGAATGGAGTAAATGATTTTAAAATGTTTTTAGTAGTGTTAGTAGTTTAGTGTACTTCTTAAGTTAAATTATTGTATAGAACATATATGTAGGCCGAAGAGCTCGTAGATACTCGTAGGCTGTTTATTATCCCTATCATTGATTAGTTCTCGTAACGAGTAAATCTATTGAATTTGTTGCAAAAAGTTGATTTATAATGCTAGTTTTAGATAAATATTTCTAATATTTAGTTCTTTAAAAATAAATTAAACTAAGCCTAAATTACTCCTTTTAACACCAGCTATCTGCAAGTAAAAGTCCCGTCATAATCAGTCCAGCCGTTTTGGAGATTAGCCGGAACATTCAGAGAGACCAACATCATATTAAAATTAAAAACAGACACTTCAATTTTATTTATCTGTATAGATTCGGCGTATTTTTCTCATGCATAGAGGTGGAACCTTGTTTATTTTCGTGGCTTCGCCCTCGCAACTTAGTTATGTATTACTGTATCATCTTAAATTATATCCTTTATGTCACTTTGATGTTAAGCTATATTTCCATAAAGTTTCATCAAAATCTATTTAGCAGTGCAATCTTATGTAGGTATGCGTGTATATTTATTATTGTTATTAACGTACAAGCTTTCGCGTTAATAATATTAGTAAAATATGATTTAAAACAGTTTCTGTGTGAAATGTGGTCTGGCTACCGCACAAGCGCCTATATTCTAACATTCAGGCCATGACGATATTTATATGCGTGGGATCTGAACCTATGTCCTCTGACTCATGTGGTATAATAAATAAACATAATTTTTTACAATCCTTACTAGGAAATTAAAAATTAGAAACTTTAGTAGTCTAATATAGACAATCAACGTTTAATGACGTGACAAATATAATGATTACCTTGACTCCCTTATAGTAGGGAATCCCGATCCATGTGGTGGACCCCTCACTATTTTATATTAATAAACACTCAAAGGGGTTGTCGCCAAAAATTTGCTCCAGACAACAACATAGAAGAAAAGGTTCTAAACTGTTTTTTCTTGGCCTATTTAAGTATGTTTATAGATATCAAGATAAAAAAGTTACTTCAGAACTCAGTGAGGATTTGTTTAAATAAAAGCCAAATCTAAGTATTTTGTTGTACAAAATTAAAGATATGAATAGATTTACTTGAGTTTAGAAATCTTTAAAACTTTAGTGAATGGAAGAAGAAATTGACGTTTTGAATTAAAACAAAAGATGCAAAAGAAATACTCGTACTATCCTCAAACAATACCAATCCACAACTTTCCAGTCGTTTACATTATAATAAAGAAAAATTTTCAGTTCACTATTATGCTCGTTTGGCACAGTTTGTAGGTACTTACTTTGTACTATTTGCTGTGCCAGTGGTCGGGTTCGAGTCCCGCTGGAGACATTCATTTATCTGTGAGCACGAATTTTTGTACTCCAGTCATGGGTGTTAAATTTATAACTAGCGACTCACTCTCGCTTCGCTCGGGTTCGTCCCTAGGTACGTTTTAATTTTTTTGAGCGGAACCCTAATTCTTTTTCTAAAATAAAAGTAGCCTATGTTACTCTTCATAACATCAGTTATCTTCCATTAAAAGTCTCGTCAAAATTAGTCCAGCCGTTTCAGAGATTATCCGGAACAAACTGACAGACAGACAAAAATTAAAAAAATGTGTTTTTTCTTATAAGTACCGTATATAATTTCATATGCATTATTTATTGTGACATTACAAACAGACACTTCAATTTTATTTATCTGTATGAATATGTATATATTTAATGTTATATATGCCTAATTCATAGAAATTATTGGATAATTTTGTGGGTTGATGAACATTTAGTAAGCCGTCTGTAACAACTACCTATATAATAATAAGTTTTGAGACGTTAAAAACCTTAATCTCACCCGTGACCATGTTTGTGTAGCATCGGGAACAAAAATTAAAAATATAAGCGTCAAAATCTAAAAACAATATTCTATTAAGGTTCTTTTATCGGATGTGCGGAACTCCATAATCAAAGGCCTAAAACTATTTAGAAGAAATTAGCATACTTGATATACATACATATATTTATACGCACCTTTAAATTTATACTTTCACTACAATGTAAGACAAGGGCAGGCCATATACAGTCAAATAAAATTTTTATTGATTGATTTTAAGTCACACGAGAGCATGCGGCCTTCTTACCAAAATTCCATTCCTTTATTAGACTCATGCCCAATTTCACCAACAACCCATAAGCTACCACCTACGTATGGGATCCCTAGCATAAAAGTCCCTTAAACTAGTCCCTAAATTAAATTTCGTTTTACGATCGTCTTTAAGCCCATATTTCGATCACCTAAATTTAGGGGGCCTTTTAATTTTTAGGTGACCCCTAACTGTCGATGAAACAGAAATTGTCCCCTAACAGCCCCCTAACTATGCTTAGGGGATCCCTTAAACTTAGGTGACGTTGGTGAAATCGGGCATTAGACTCTTATAGTACCTATTCTTATTAAATATGCTAGTGTTCGCCTAGTGGTTGATATTCGACAAATACCTTATTGAAATTTTGAGGAAAATATTAGAATAGAATAGAATTTGCATATCTATATAAAAAACTAACAGTTTCTCAATTTTTTTATTGATAACACTAGATAAAACTCGTCAATAGATACTGAGCAAAAAAAAAAATTAACAAAAAACGGCTGACAAAAAGAGGAAAAAAGGTGCTGAACTGATTTTTTGCCTATTTATATATAGATTAAAGCATTCGTTTCGGATACATTTATTTATTAGTAAATTATTAAGGTTTAGTTATCAAAAATATACATAAATTATACTTGTCATGCTAGCGATTTAAAAATTATCTCCTTCAATACCACTTTATTTTCTAAATACGTCACGCCCCAAAAAGTGCGCGTGCGCCGCTTTCGCTCGCTTAATTGTTAAAAGCCTTAAGTAGGCTTATGGCTTTATAAGATTAATAAAAACAATATTGACGCCTATTGCGGGGTAACGATATATGTTTGATAGCACTGAAGGACACGGGTTCTTTTCCAGGTGGTACATTTTTATTTTGATCTTGAAATATCATCAATTATGTCAATTTACAAGACAATTGAGAACAATTACTAAAGTAAAATATTTAAATGTTGCATTTACGTGGACTTTAGAACTACTACGAGGGCTACTACGATTGAATAGTGAATACGTAAACGAAATTCCTTACGTATTCTGTTAATCGTTGAGAGGATGTCTCATTTGGAGCCAACCCTGGACACAGTGGCCAAGTCATGGTAAATTTAAGAACGAGCTATTATAATCAAACGAATATATAAAATTTTGTGTCGGTACTCTTAACTATTGAGGAGTTATTTCGTCTGGAGCCAATCCTAGATGGAGAATTAGGTCTTGATTGTCATAAAAAGGATAGGATAATAGGATAAATAGGCCAGTAGGCCCTCTGTAAGAGGAAGTAACTCTAATCAAGATTGCAAGCTTTGACCCATACAAATAAACTAACCAACAAACATTGCAAGTTAAAAAAAAGCTTGTAAAAAGTAGTTCATATCACTTTCTGCCCATAATCTACTTATGTATATCTTTGCAAAAATCACCTAAACCGGTCGCGACGTAAAATAAACAACAAACGAAACACACTGTCGCATTCATGACATTAGTTTGAATAATTCAAAACCATTTTTCATCATCTGTCTTAAATTCTATATTAAAAAAATGTATAGGCCTTAAATACTATTTTAGATTTACGCGAATATTGATGACCAAAAACCAAATTCTTAGGTTTTACATATTAGTATACTCTTACAATGCCGTCTTTGCATTTTTCTCAGCAATGAGATATTTTCTATATGTTGACCCGGATAACCAGCTATCGCCATACCAAATTTTATCAAATTCCCTCCAGTGGTTTTTCTGTAACAGACAGACAGACAAAAATTCTAAAAACTACAGATTTGGTCTCTGTATCGATAATAATGTTTATTTCAATAAGGTTTTTCCAAAAAAATATTTAATGTTAGAGATTCGGCTTAGTTAGAATTTTATTATATGTATATAAATACATTACGCTCAAAAGCAGTCGAAACGTCATTAGGCAAAAATCGGAATGACTCCGAAAAGACAAGACTCAATTCGATTTTTTTTATTACTGTCATGTTTTAAAGATTTTCAAGCTCTCTGAATCCCCAAAAAATATTTCTTAGCATAGTTTTTCTAATTTCGAATAACGAATAGGTATTTTGTGTTAGTTACGTTCATTAAATCTTTAAGTTATATTTCTTTTTCAGATTGTATTAAATCAAGCGTTATCTCCGCCCACTATGTCAAAACATCCTAAACTAACTTCACCATGTCAAGGGTGAACCTGCGAATACCATGGAGACTAATACAAGACTATAGAGAATATAGAATCTATGATAGAAGATCACACACAGACAAAGTGTTGAAAAAAAGAAAAAATGTTTATAATTCAACAAAATGGCGAATAAAAACAAGATGGCGGATGACAAGAATGCTAATACCACTTGTAATATTGAATATTAGTGCGCTGAGTCATGGAGAAAGTATGATTTTATTATAATGGCACTATTTACTGCCTTCCCATTAAATAAAAAAAATAACTGCTGTCTGTATATTAAAGAAAGAAAATTCAATTTTAACATTTTTACATACGAGTATATATATATATATATATATATATATATATATATATATATATATATATATATATATATATATATATATATATATATACATTGAACATTTTCCGCTATTTATATACGTGATCAGTACATATACATACTTTAATGTTATTTAAAATGCTTCAAAACAATTAGAATAAAATTAAAGCACCAGTTATCATAACAAACTTAACTGTATGTCAAAACAGCTTACATTATTCTGGACATTAATTCAATATTCCAGGTCTAACCAGTCGAATGATTGCGTCCTTCCTGGGTTATCCCACAACTTGCAACGTTGGATCTGAAGTCCGAGCATGCACCCTGTCCATAACATGCTGGCTCCAAGGTGGAACCAGGGTCAGGGGTTGCGGGAGTAGCTGGCTGTTCGCTTGCTGCAGAGATGCAGATCATTTGATCAATGAATATGATTTTGATAACACGTGAGTGCTCTTTATTATGTTAATATGTATAGACTTTGTATATATTATTATCGTGAATGTGATGAAATTTGGTATAATGATAGCTGGTTATCCGGGTCAGCATATATGATACTTTTTACAGTGGGGAAATATTTCATCTCTGAGAAATCTATACTAAGCGTTAAAACCACTATCGATTCACTTTCGCTTCGCTCGAGTTAGTCTTTAGTAAATACTATAATAGTGAATTATGCAACTATTTTAAGTTGAACAAATGTTAAAAAAACATTGTTTAAAAGCTAGCTGTGTTGTATTTGATATTATTTTTTTCAGCATACCCTCTTCAGATTGGAGGTACACTCATAAAATTATGCCCCCTAAGTTAAGGCAGGTTCCACAGAGAAGCGTGGTTCCCACAAATGTCTTTAGACGAAGAGTTGATGATGACAATACCCAGGTATATATAATAGTGTAGAAATATATGATGATGATGATGTTCTCCTGACCGATTCCGGCCACGGCGGCCAATCTCATTGAGACTAGCCAACTACGCAGGAGATATTATAGTGCACAAGTGTACGCGCAGGCACAAGTGCACTCTCTATTCCTGTCACTCTCATACTCTGGTGGGACGACCACTCAACACGACCAGTGAGAGTTAAGGCGCAAGACCGACGGCTTTACGTGCTCTCCGAGGCACGGGGGTGAAACACCGCCAACTTCCCAACTCCGGGCTGTTACTGAGGCTTAATATACAGAAAGACTCAATAACTAAACTTGGCCCGACCCGGGACTCAAACCCAGGACCTCCGGGTGTGCAGCCGTACATGCTAGCCACTACACCACAAAATATATATATATATATATATATATATATATATATATATATATATATATATATATATATATATATATATATATATATATATATATATATATATATATATATATATATATATACTAGCAGAACCCACGGCTTCACCCGCATTCAATCAACAAAAAAATCTCTTTTGTTATATGTTATATAGCGACTCACCTTCGCTTTGATCTGGATCGAGATATTTATTTATATAATATTAAATTATTTGGATATTGTTCATACAAAAATACTAAAATCGCGATTAAAATATGAGGAGTGGCGGCAAGAGTGTGAAAAATACAACCTATTCTCATACCTACCAAACATACAAAAAAAAATCATTAAAATCGGTCGAGCCGTTCCAGACGAGTGCGACCACAAACACCGTTACATGAGATATTTATATATTAGATTATCTGTAATTTTATTGCATACTATGTAATAAAAAAATAACACTATTTATCACAGCGATCATAAATTTTACTCTCGTATGTAGCCTGAGCATTGACTGATTAATGCTTTGATTGAACAGCTGTTATAGGGCTGAAATTGTGTGATATCAAATTCAAATAAAAACGACGTAGCTAGGGCAAGCTTCTGGCTAAATATATGTTCATTTAATTTGGCATTGTATTTTATTCAGTCATTGAATAACTCATTTTATGTTATTCAGGTAGATTGCGGTCTCCCTTCTACAAGAATTTTGCAGAAAAGAATAATTGGTGGGAGGGAAGCGAGGTTTGCGGAGTTTCCATGGCAAGCTCATGTCAGGATATCTGAATTTCAGTGTGGTGGAGTGTTGGGTAAATATTTAATTGATTTTATGGCATTACTTTTTTACGTATTGGATTCGCGCTGAAATTTATCAGCTCGATACCCGCACCATACGTTATGAACAGTCTAGGACCCACCCTAGCTTCGCTCGGGTTCCTAGTGAAAAACTCAAAGACAGATCTATCCCACAGGAACCGCATATTTTTCCACAAAAGAAATACCTATTTGCTATCCCAGACTATAAAAAAGCTATATAAAGAACTTACGTTTTACGTTTAGTATAGATTTCTCAGAAATAAGACATTTTCCCGCGATAATAAGTATCCTATATGTTGACCCGGATAACCAGCTATCACTATACCAAATTTCATCAAAATCCCTTCAGTGGTTTTTCTGTGATGCGATAACAGACAGACAGACAAACAGACAAACATTTTAAAAACTATAGATTCGGCCTCTGTATCGATAATAATGTTTATTTCAATAAGATTTTCCAAAAAATTATTAATGTACAGATTCGGCTTAGTTACAATTTTATTATATGTGTAGATTAATAGGATTTAAAAATAAAAATTGATGCTAGCGACTTAATTGGGTCAAGATATGTGTGTAAGTTTGTTACTTTAAGGCCGTTAGACGGATTTTGATGAAGATTAGTATATAGATAGATCACGATGATCTGAAGTAACCAATAGGCTACTTTTAGACACTTAGGCACATCTATATATATATATATATATATATATATATATATATATATATATATATATATATATATATATAAGTAACCTTAAATTAATATTTTATTTGCAGTATCTCGATGGTTTGTGGCGACTGCTGCGCATTGCGTGTCGCGTGCGCGGCCTCGGGATATAGCAGTTTGGCTGGGAGCCCTAGATACTACCGCTGGAACTCATACTGCTAGAAAACTTGGGTATAATATTATTTATATTATTTCTATTAAACCGGGCTCATGCTCTTAATATCCGTACATATGTACCTAACAGTAACTTCATAGAGAGAAAAGAAAGAAAGATTTATTTAATAATAAAAAAATAATAATATATTGGGATATTATTAATACACAGCACCATATAGTCCATCCATGATAAGCTACTAGGCTAGTGTTATAAATACCAGATAGTTGATACACTACATGTACCTATTTAACTTTAAATACATACATATTATAAATATAAACACTCATGACTGGAGTGCAAACATTTGTGTTCATCATACAAATAAATGCCCCCAACGGGACTCGAATCCGCGACCGCTGGCACAGCAAATAACCCTAGTCACTACAAACCGAGACAAACGTGTCGTCTAAGTTATTTATACCAAAACATTTAAATATTTTTTTGGATTGTGTTATAACATGTTTTGTCCTGGGGAAAAAGATAATCTCCTGCGGTAAAAAGTAGCCTATGTCACTCTCCAGCCCTCCAACTATCTCCACATTAAAAATCACGCTTATCCTTCAAGCCGTTTCGACGTGAAAGAAAGACAAACAAACACACTCTCACATTTATAATATTAAATATGGATTTAAAATTGCAAGTCGCTAGTTGTTATATAAGTGCTATGTATGTATTCAGCTCTTTTTAACGTCCCCCTGCTGGAGACGGGTCTTCCTTCAATACGAGGGGATCAGGCCATAGTTCATCACGGTGCCCAAGTTCAGACATGTAGGTTTTCTAACGAAGTTTTCCTTCATAATAAGACAAGTGGTAATTATGTTGGAAATGATTCGCATATGAAAATATTAAATATCAGTTACAAGACCTGGGATTTGAACATTCACTATTTTTTCCAAGCGATCGCATTACCACTGGGAACCACAGTCCACTACCTTTTATATAAGTTACATCAACAGTATTACATAAGAAAATTGATAAGTATATAATTTGAAATGTTCCAGAGTCGTCCAGAAAATCCTGCATCCAATGTTCCAATTTCGTATGACGCAACCGGATAGATATGACATAGCTCTTCTTAAGCTATCTCGACCTATTATATATACAAGCCATATACTTCCAATTTGTCTGCCTGATGTGGAGTTGGACCTACGTGGCAAATCTGGGGTGATTGCGGGATGGGGAAAGACTGATACAAGTAATGGTCATACTGGGACTAATCTACTAAGATCTGCGACTGTACCCATTTTGAGTAAGTTTTGCTTATTCTTTAACTATAGGTTGGTTTTACTAGGGAGCTTTGTGATATCTTGTGTTTTTTGTACGATTCGTCTCTCAAATCTTTTATGATATAAGAGGATCTTTTCAATCTTGCCTGAGTATGTCCGCTCGAGCACAAAAGTCCAATAAAATATTTTTCTAATCAAACTGGTAGGTGAAGATGTGTGACATTAAAATTAACATAAAACCAGCTTTGTACTTTTATAAAATTGAACTCAATAAATTTTTAGGTACGGACCAGTGTATAAACTGGCACCAAAGCAAACAGATATTGGTTGAGATTCACTCTGAAATGATATGTGCAGGACATTCGGATGGACATCAAGATGCTTGTTTAGGTAAGAAGGCATTTTAAATATATTGTAATTATACATTTGCAAGAAAAATTAAAAAAAAATCGGTACATGTAACCTTTACGCGCGGTTGAAGTAAAACTTCTTTGGAAAATGTCATCATTAGATTAAAATAAATCAATAAATAAATAAGGCACATTGGGCATATTACCATCATATATATTTATAGAATATCATATACGGAAAGAATATAATATTATATTTCATTTGTCAGATAATAAAGACGGTTACCATGGCAACAATAAGTACAAGTGGCACGTTCAGCCCACAGTAGTAAATGTTTATTTTTATAATGTGTAATGATTATTATAAAAATATAAATATAATATGTAATATAATTGTAAGGTTTATTTTATTACCAAGTTTAAAAGTTATTTTACATTTTATTTAACATATTATTGAGTATTATGTTTCACTTTCTGTGCAATGTATTCTATCTTAAACTCTCGCCGGCTTAATCCTATATATTTATGTGTTTATCTCTTTCTCGTGTCACATTTCTCTTTCATCGAGTTTCAAATCACAACGATCCTAAAGAAGTTTCACTTTAAAATATACATACCCTCAGATCTGATAGATGTTTATAATTTTTTGCTCCTAATTATGATGATGATTAAAATTACATTTTCAGGTGATTCTGGGGGTCCACTTATAGTGCTAGATAGTGGAAGATATTACCTAGTAGGCATCACATCTGCTGGTTTTGGCTGCGGTGTAGATCATCAACCTGGAATATACCATAATGTGAAAACAACAGTCAATTGGATTAAAGAAATTATTAATCCAACTACAAATTACATTGATTTTTAAAGCTTTATCAAATTGTCTTATGTCGTGTAAATGTTAAGAGCAGCCAAATAATTTTTAAGTATTTATTATTCACAAATACATAATAGACATAGCCCCACAGATCTTCTATTCCACTTCCATGGCTCAAAAAATGCAGTTAAATACAATTTTCAAAAGGGTGATGAAGCAGAGATACAAAAGCAATACTCCAAGCCGTTTATAGTCATTTGTTATACTGTATGTTGGATTCAGTACCAGAAGTCTAAGCTTCACCAGACCGGGAAGCTCAGTGGTAACGCACTCGCTTGGAAAACCAAGTGATGTACGTTCAAATCTCGAATCTCGCATGTCTGATAGTTTGTACTAACTATTTTCAACTGTATGTTTGAGAGAATTTAACTAGTTTACGACATGTGAAGCTAATTTTCAAACTCCTCCTGTTCCAGCTGCAATTTTAATTTGAACCCAGTCTAATGCTTAGCTGTGGGACGATAAAAAAGGCATAAATGTAACAAAAATGTAAGTCTTTTACTAGAATTGAACATACGACTCTTTTTATGGTGGCTGCATACGTCGGTACAAGCTAACCGTTCATAAATTTCAATGTAACCTGTTTCTGAAATCATGGACGACGATGATGTTTAACTCTACTTATTTTTGAATCGATTTTCATTCTCTTAGTGACATAATTCGTTGGCTCACTATTACAAGGTTCTATGTTAATTTTAATGAAGTTTGGTAATTTTTACATAGAACTTCGTTAATTTTGTTATCGTAAAAAAACAACATAGAACTATGTAAAATTGAATATTTTGTAGTTATAGTGTCGCTATCTAGTGGTTTGTTTTTGCAAAACTGTAGCTAATGACACATAGCACCTTGTAGCATTAATAACTAAATAAGTACTAAAATTGTAACATAGAACTTTGTAATAGTGAGGCAACGAATTATGTTAATAAAAAATTTTGTTTTTCGGCTTCTGAAAGACAAGCTGCTAGCGGCTTCCAGAAGCTACTTTCAAAAATATTACCGAATTGATACATTCAAAGGAATACAAAATGGTTGTCAAGCTTGCATTTACGTGTCTAACCAGCTTTTATAGTATCAGTGGACACTTGTCAGACATGACGATTATAATGTAATTATATTTTAATTTTAAAAACTAAACTTGTTAATAGAGTCATTAGTTAATTAGTTTATAATTAATATATTTATCAACGCTTTCACTATTGAGATATCTCAACAAATTATAGTTTGACTTACCATTATTTATGTCGACATTTGGCTGATTTGATCTCTTTATTTATTTTTTGTTATTGTCTAAATAAATGTTGTTTATTAAGTCTGTTATTTTTCTTTCTAGTCCTTTTGGGTACTAAGTGTAAATATAAAGATACTAGAAGAACCCGCGGCTTCGCCCGCGTTCAATCTACATATAAAAACCTTTTGCTTTAAAAAAATCTTTATCTTTTACATAGCGACTCATCCTCACTTTGCTCGGGTTCGTCCCTATGTATTTATATAATACTAGCGGACCCGACAGACGTTGTCCTGTCTACACGTCTTTAATTTGAAAATTTCAAACTTTTTTTAATAAGCTAAAACATTCTGGACCATTTTGATGAAAATTTTTATTCTTAAAATTTCAATAAAATAAGTTTTTTAGGTACACTTCAAAACTCTTCTCAAAACACTCAGTACCTTTTAATTTAATATTTGATCCAGCACATGGTCTACAATAACACAATGATACCAAACCTTTTTTTTAATTTGATAGCAGCGCTAACTGTCGGGACAGACTAAAATTAAAATTCGAATATTATTTAAAATTTGACACTGCGATGGTAGCGCTGTCTGTCGGATCCAATGTAAAACATTCCAAAATCAACAACTACTAATAAATTAAAAATTAATTAAAAAAACATTGTCCAGCGGACAAAATTGTGAATCTAAACCATTCCCAGATCCCCTTGAACACACACAAAAAATTTCATCAAAATCGGTCCAGTCGTTTGAGAGAAGTTCAGTGACATACACACTCTCAGAAGAATTATATGTATAAAGATTTAATTATTTGGATAGTTCATACAAAAATGCTAAAATCGCGATTAAACAATGGGGGGTGGGGGTACGAGGGTGAAAATTACTCACGACGAAAATCGGTCGAGCCGTTTCGGAGGAGTGACCACAAAATATGACACCAGATTTGACAGACAACAGATGGACTAAAATCAACGATCTAATATATAAATATTAGATTGTTGATTTTAGTCCATCTGTTTGAGGGTTGCGATACCACTTACATATGTATGTATATATATATATATATATATATATATATATATATATATATATATATATATATATATATATATATATATATATATATATATATATAGTCACAAAAGACAGGTGTTTAACTTACTGCTTTTATCCAATTTTCGTATTCCCACTTTGTGACTTCCCATTTTATCCTCTCTTCCTCTCTGTCCTCTAAATATAAACAACTGGATGGGCTTGAAATATTTTATTATATAAAAATTAAATTTAAAACACTCGTATCTTTTAAAGTAATTTCTCAGTATGATTGCTATGTATCGCTTTTGTTGAGGATAAATTTGTGCCTTACATTGCGATGTTAATAATTTATGACAAATATCACGTTATAGAAACAGAAGTACCTACAATATTATATTTTCTTTTTTTTTTCTTTCCCTAATAGCATGCGAGCGTGCACTGTCCTATCTACAAACAGAAAAATCACGCCAATCCATCAGTCTGTTTCGACGTGAAGGAAGGACAAACTAACACACTTTCACATTTATAATATAAGGTATGGATAGTGGATGCGTCACTGCTTAGTAATTACTAAATACAAGTGGTAATTAGTCACGTAATGAAGGAATTTTGTTGTTCAGCGTAATAAAGATTATAGCATTAGCTGGGTATACCGAGTATTATTTATAGTTGACAAGTTTCTGACGGTGGTTTCGCTCGCGTAGTAAGTGAGCGGGGATCAAAAGTAGTCCATTGACCCTCAGGATGCATTCTATGTCCTGGCAAAATTTTTATCAAAATATGATTAGCGATTTAAGCTTGAAAAGGTAACAGACAGACATACTTTCACATTTATAGTATATATTTGTTTAAACTGATAACGTGCGTCAAATAAATGGCGTCCCCCCGAATAAACATAATATACTTACCTTATCATAGGGAGTATCTGGTCACTCCTTAACCGTTGTGGAATATTTCATTAAAATACTACACAAAATGCCAAGGTAGAGCAAACTGAAAGATTCATTGCCAAAGGAAAGCAGCCTTTATTATTAATGAGATCTTCATCGGCATTGAACGTTTTTAATAAAATTATTTAAGGCCGTGGTAGCCCAGTGGTAATGCGCTCGCTGGGTAAGCTAAGTGAAACGGGTCATATCCCGGGTCTCGCACCTTTAATATTTTCATGTGCAAATAATTTCCGACATGATAACCACTTGTCTCACGGTGAAAGAAAACGTTATGTCTGCATGTCTGAAAGAACTTAGCAAGTTTTTGAAAGACATGTGAAGTCCACCAACCCGCACTTGGCCAGCGTAGTGAGCTATGATCACCCTCGCGTTGAAGTAAGGTCCGTGCCTAGTAATAGGGTAAAAAGGACTTAATACAATTGCCTGTCTTTGCCTACTTATATATAATTATATGTATGTATGTATGTATATACTATATAGATATGTAAATACACGATTTTATTTTGCTTTTTGGTTCCCGGCGATTCGAATGCTTTACAGCAAGCATGTCACTATACTAATATATATTACTAGCGAATCACCCTCGCTTCGCTCGTGTTCGTCCCTACCTTGCTTTCCAATACAAGCTTTCATCTACATTTTTATACCCTTAAGGGATGATTTCCAGGATAAAAAGTATCCTATGTCCTTTCCAGGGTCTCAAACTATCTTCTTATCAAATTTCATCTAAATCGATTCAGTAGATCCAGAGATTACTCCCTACAACGTCACAAACTCACAATCTCACAAACTTACAAACTTTACCTCTTTATAATATTAGTATAGATTAGATTTACGTGAGAAATGCTAACTGGCTGTTTTACTCAGTGAATCCCATATGACAAACTTCATGGATGGAGTAACGAGAGGTCGAATTCCAACTATATTTATCCTAGAACCATGAAGTGACCATTTTTCGTAACGTTTATAATTAAACTTACTTTGAAAAAGGTCTGACATAATTTACGAATAATGTTAATTTCATTCCCCTTTTAATTATACTAGCGACTCACCCTCGCTTCGCTCGTGTTCGTCCCTAGTTACGTTTTAACGTTTAGGTCATAGATGAGATATTTTCCCGCAGTAAAAAGTATCCTATATGTTAACCCGGAATGTTAACCAGCTATCATCATACCAAATGTCATCAAAATCTGTACAGTTGGTTTTTCGTGATGCAGTCACAGACCTAGCCAGACAAAATTTCTAAAAACTATAGATTCGGCCTCTGTATCGATAATAATGACTATTTCAATAAGATTTTCCAAAAATATTCAGTGTACAGATTCGACTCAGAATTTTATTATACGTATAGATTTACACTACGATTTCTTAGTGGAACGCTAAGTTACTTTCAACAGCGCTCTTACAATGAAACCTGTTCTATGCTTTATCGCTCTAAAATGTACTCTATGTGGTGGAAATAATACTTAATTTCGCATAACTTTTAAATGTGATTGGTCAACTGGATCGTCTAAAGCCGCGTCTTTAGAAAATTGAATCTTATATGACAATCGTAAAGTTTATTTTTCCTTATATATATCCTAAAGGATAGTTTCAAAACATACATTGAAATTTAAACGTTATATACATAAAAATATGGTATAATTTTGTTTGTAATTGAAAAATTAACGTAAGTTCGTGCCGTAAATGTCAAACAACACAGTCTGGAAGAATGTGCTGTTGTAACGACGTGTTAGTTTAAAATTATAAAGTTTTATCAAAATTATTATAGTTTATTACTAATTAAAGCAGTTATGGAGAAACTGTTTTGTGTACTGGTAATAGTGGCTGGCTTGGTTTCTGTTCTGGAGGGACAAATGTCTGGTGGCGGTAAGTGAAAGGCTTCTATTTTAGCCTCGTCTGTATTCGTATGATTCATAAATTATATGGCTAATATTTCATAATAGCATTTATAAATGCTATCAACAGTAAAATACATCAAAATTAGCTAAGCACAAAGATATATTATATGGTTCATAGGTTTAATATTACCGAAACTAAGCGTCTTGCTTAACTGTTACATAAAGTCACATGGAAATTAAATTATTTTATTCAAAAACAACTTTTTTCTCATTATTTTCCCATACTGCGAATATTACTACATACGCACTTCGTAATTTTACAATAGTTTGGAGATTTATTTTAAACTTTAACTGGATAATCTTAAAGCTTTTTATAAATTAAAGCTACAATTTTTGAACATTTATCATCTTTCTCGCTTTGTCCTATGGGATAGAGGGAGGAAGGCAGTATAAGGTCAAGTTATTTCGTCCATTTGCTCTAATTTGAAGTTTTTGATGCTCAAAATTTTCCCTGTATCTCAAGGTCATTGAGGACCGCATTATACGATACATACGAAGCTCGCATTAAAACACTGCTTAATTTGGTAATACTGTTGACCTTCCCCTTTAAGAAATAGGTCAAACATGAGGTCGACTCCTTCAGTGAAGAACGTAAATACCACAACACATTTATTTTTTCTTAGTATAGAGTTTTTACCGGAAAGATATAAAAATGTGTTTTTTCCAAAAAGGCTAAACTTAAAAAACAAACCTAAATATAAAATTTGATCCAAATTCACTCTTCAATTTAGAATTAGTATCGATTCACTCGGGTTTGTCCATAGGTTATTCCTTAAATTGACTTACCTTTTTTATTTATGAACGGATCGTAATAAAACAAATACCTACTAAATGTTAAGTGAAGCTTGTATTCAGCCCTTTTTAACATCCCACGGGCACGGGCCTCCCTTCAATATGAGGGGAATCAGGCTATAGTCCACCACGCTGGCCAAGTGTGGGTTAGCGAATTTCACATGTCTTTCGAAAACTTGCTTGGTTCTCTCAGACATGCAGGTTTCCTCAAAATGTTTTCCTTCACTGTAAGGCAAGGGTAATCAAGTTAGAAATGAGTCGCACATGAAAATATTAGAGGTGATCCGGCAGCATATCGAGGTGACAGAGTGAGACCCGGGATTTGAACCAGCTTCACTCGGTTTACCAAGTGAGCGCGTTACCACTGGGCTACCACTACCTTACGTGAAGCTTAAGCTTACCACAATACGTTAGTGAAAACCGTACCCAAATTGGTTTAGCCGTGTCTGAGAATAGCGCGCACAGAGAAACAGACAAAAATTCTAAAAATGTTTTGTGTTGTATAGTTTTTCTCAAATATCTTCCATGTACAGACAGCGATCAGCTACACTTTTATTATATGCATAGATATTTACTAATGTAATGTAGATAAGATATTTATAATGATTAGTTAGTACAATAACTTGGTCCCATCGAGCTTATATGATGATGAAGCCATGAGGTGGATTGTGAAACTCTTTTACTGGGTATGCTGCAAGATCTTTGAGTGAGAGCTCATTTGGGTCCTTTGGACATTCAAGTCAACAAAAGCATTCCATTTATTTAACAAAATATAATTATAATTTATTTGTTATATTAATTTTATTGTTTAGTTGTGGCATAAATGCAATATTATGTAATAAAATACTTGGTCAAGGTACTTACCACAAGTTTTTTCAGAACTCTCGCCCGCGGATGCACTCGCATGGCAGGTACTCGATCTACCTACACAGGCTAATAAAAATACAAATATTTATTCGGAATATATGTAATTTTTATCCTGAGGCACATGGTAATGGCATGTATTGTATTGTAATTTAATTGCCTTTTTCATCCTCGTTCCCTAGCTATGTCCGCGTACGATTTTCTTTTAGTCTGGTCGAGTCAGCGATACGTGAACTGCTCTCTTTCATTGCGCCCACTGTCTTCTCAAGAACGTCTCACCAACCGTAGCTCAACGTCTCATGGTGCATTTACCATCAATTTCACCCAAGACTCTATTTAATAATATATAATAATAAATTTATTTCTTGTACTATTTAAGACAATGGAGCTAAAATTGTACTAGGCAAGTTAAATATGTTGGGACATTAACACACAGCACCATCTAGTTCCATGGTAAGCAACAAGGCCTGTGTTATGGATACCAGATAGTTGATACACTACATACATATAAGTTTAAATACATACATATTATAAATATAAACACCCATGACTGGAGTATAGCATTCGTGGTCATCACACAAATGAATGCTCCCAGCGGAACTCGAACCCGCGACCGCTGGCACAACAAGTAATGTTACTACAAACTGAGCCAAACGTGTCATTACAAGTTGCACTCAAAGAGCCTCAAATAAGGTTGGAACTGCTTTCTTCTGAACTAAACGAGATCATGCATAAATTGACAACAATCTATATTTTTCTAGCAAAAACCGCGGCATGGCTCGCGCTAAAACTACAAAGAAATCTCTAAAAAGGAAGTTTCATATAAACTTCCCCTATTTTACCCCCTTATAGGATGAAGTTGAAAAATGCTAAAATATGTAATAATTTAATTTTATTGAAGACCATTAATACCAAGTTTCAATTAATTCAGATCACATTTTTTTGGGTTTGTATTATAACGTGTTATTGTGGGAATTAGATAATCTCTCGCAATAAAAAATAGCCTATGTCACTCTCCAGTTTTTCAACTATCTCCACACAAAAAACCACGCCTATTTGTCACTCCGTTTCAACGTAAAAGAAGGACAAACAAACAAACACTTTTACATTTAAAATATTAAGTATGGAAGTATAGATGTATCTGTTTGGCATTCTTTTAACATTACAAAGTCTTACATTCTCTCTAGAAAATGCTTAAGTGACCACATAATATGTCCTAAGAATTTTAGGGCCTTGTTTAGACAGATTGTGGTAAGTTGGTCCCATACCTTGAGTTTGGGTATAGGTAATAGAATTATTATGCTGGATCCACACGCTTGTCAAGCCACGACAGTCCATCACAAATTCAAACATATGAAGTGGGCGCTTAGTTTGGCTCTTGTAGGCTTGCAAGTATCAACTTGTGGCCGTTCCGATCCATGTCAGTTTTTGACCACATCAGGGGAAATTTGAGGAAATTTCTTGTATTGTAATTGTTTGTGCGTTTGTAGAGATTTGTGGTCGTGGAAAATATCAAGCGTGTGGACCCGACAGTAGTTCTCAGTACTCACTTTGTTAGATTCAATTAAATTAGTCGCAGCAATCGAATCTGTTACAAGAAAATTCCAACTATTTAAACGAACTTTTAGTTTAAGTTATTGAATTTTTCTATCTTATTATTTTTACTAATCTTCGTCCAGTGGTTTTGCCCATTTAATATTGTTTTTATATGGAATTGGGTACTTGAACGAATATTATAATATCTGTGTTATAAATAAGGAAGGAAGTATATATGTACATATGTAAATTCTATTATTAATGACTATATATGTTGATTACTGAACAGGTGTTAGTAATAACTGGTATAATTAATACTATTAAATGACTTATTAACAGGAAAGGTTGCCTTTACTTTTCATCTATGTATGTATATACTTATAATATAATTACACTTAGCATTTTCCTACATTCTTTGGAAAAGGCGTATATTTTGAACAGCAAATATATTTAACTAAAAAAAATGTAATTAAGATTGCTATAGAAATAATATAAATACATCTATTTAGGAACTACGATGTCACAAGCAAATGCACAATGGACATACATACATATCAAACTTATAACTCTTTTTGCTTAGTTGGTTAATTAAAAATAGTAAATAATAAATCAGATATTTATCGTCCCATTTGAGTATAATGCACTGCATTGGTCTTATACGTGTTGGTGGATAGATATGTTTCGAAAACTGGTTGGACTTTCTCAGATATGAGAGTTTCTTCATAGTGTTTTCTTTCACTTAATTATATTGAAAATAAGCCTCGCAAGTGAAAATCTTGAGACTCAGGCTTGAAACCGCTTCGTTTGGTTTACCTATTATTCTTAATATAAGTTGAAATAAATATAAAATATAAAACTCCCGTGTCACAATGTTTGTCTCCGGAACTAATTATCCTATCTAAACGTATTTTTTTTTAAATGTGTGATTTGTTCCAACTTTTATGATAGTTTTTATCCCGATTATTTTTTTTTTTACTTTAAAATTAATCATTTTCATATTAAGCAAATTATAAGTGTGCCACAGCAACGCGTGGTCAGGTTTGCTAGTTTAATATATAAAATACTTAAATATTGGGAAAATTACTTAAAACATTAGTCAAACTACCACAAAACCGCGGGTTACAGTTAATGTTTTGTAATAATAGTTTCTCAATAATGGCTATAAATATTTTGTAATTTATTGAATCAATTAAATTTTTTTTACGTATTCTTTAATTATTCTGTGGTTAATCGATCGCCAATGTTAAGTTAAAGTTTACAGTAGTACCTTTTACGAGAGCATTGCCGTTGAGCATGCCAAAGGAACGCTATTAATATGCCTCCACTGTCCGTCTGTCTGTCTGTCAGAGGGCTGTATCTCATTTACCGTAATATGTAGAGAGATGAAATTTTTACAGAGTGTATATTTCTATTGAATTAAGTTATGGAACAACAAATAAAAATAAAAAAATAAAATCAATCATCGAAGTTAATATACCACATACGTAGAGTAAATAGAAGTCACATTAATAAAAAGTACATGAGCTATGGTACGAAACCCTTCGTGAGCGAATTCGACTCGCACTTGACCGATTTTTAAAAACATACAGGTGAATTGAGTCATCTTATTTGAAGTTGGTTATATATATATATATATATATATATATATATATATATAACCCTTTATCTCCTCACTGCATGAAGGTTTATTCAACAAATGCTTCAATTTAAAGTATCGTAAGTGAAGATTAGAATTCATAGTCCGAGGTCTCAATTCAATTCGAAAATAAATTCCAGTCACGCTCCATTGCAACGTCTTGATTTAAAATAAACACCGAACCAAAAGCCAGTAAAAGTTTCGCTAACCTTGAACGACCGTCTGTTAAGTATTTATTTCTACGCCGTAAGTTACAGATTCTACTCCCCCTGCACAAAACATTTATATTACTATACATGGGTGTGAAAAATTGCGTTTTCTTTCCTTATATACTCGTAGATAAACTTAAAAAGCGAAACCTTATCTAAATACAAAACTTGATAGAAATCGTTAGAACCGTCTCTGAGATACAGGAAATTTTATATGTATTTACATATGCAAAAATTGCTTATTTAATACTATAAGATACTAGTTATTTACCCTCGCTTCACTCGGGTGCATAAGTAGAGTACGATTTTATTCCCAATTTCATGGGTTTTAATTATCTTGCGCGGAACCTTGATTCTTTTTCTAAAATAAAAGTAGCTTAAGTTATTCCTTATAACCACAGCTCTTTGCTAGTGAAAGCGCCCTCAAAATCGGTCCAGCCGTTTCGGAGATAGCCGGAACACACAGACAAAAAATTTAAAAAATTGTTTTTGTTTTTCTATTAGTACCGTGTATACTCTCATATGCGTTTAGTTGAAGCTGTTATTTTGACATTACAAACAGACACTTCAATTTTATTTATCTGTATAGGTTATACATATATAGACTACTAGCGACTCACCATCGCTTCGCTCGGGTTCGTCCCTAGGTTGATTCCCCATACAAACTTTCATCCCCATTTTTACCCCCCTAAGGGATGATTTCTAAGATAAAAAGTATCCTATGACTTTTCCAGGGACTCAACCTATCTTCTTACCAAATTCCATCCAAATCGGTTTAGTAGATCCAGAGATTACTTCCTACAACATCACAAACTTACAAACTCACAATTCACAAACTTTACCTCTTTATTATATTAGTATAGATACAATATATTGCGTTATATATGGCTTTAAGCCTAGATTTGACATGAGTGTCAATCTGGGCAAGGAGGCCACCATCTTTCAAGCTGGTCTTCGCCATAAACAAATGTGCTGAAGTCATCCTGGAGAGAAAGCTTAGAAACCAAAATATCTACATCAACTCAGATAGCCAAGCAGCACTTTTAGCTATAGATTCTCTTGAGACCAACTCTAAGTTGGTCAAAGACTGTATGGATAATCTGAATGTCCTGGGCACACCCAACAGAGTTTCCCTCAGATGGGTCCCTTGTCACTCAGGCATAGATGGGAATGAAAAGGCTTATGCATTGGCAAGAAGGGGCGCTGAAACCCTAGAATGTGGCCCCGAGCCATTTTGTGGTATTGCAAAACAACATGCCTATTCAATTCTCAAAATTCACTGCAATCGCCAAGCACTTCAAGAGTGGCAATCCACTTCTGGACAAACACACTCTAAAGCGCTAATTAAGGGATATCGCAAAACGTTTACAAAAGAGTTGCTTCAACTCAACAAGTATAAAACCAGTGCAGTAACCAGAATACTTACTGGTCACTGCAAACTCAATAAACATATGTTTACCCTCGGCTCAGACCGCAATGTGCAGACTATGCCATGAGACAGAGGAAACTGCTATGCACATCCTCTGCTCGTGCGGTCCACTCATGCACCGCAGAAGTATCTATCTAGGGCAGCATATTATGCAACCGGAAGAGATACAGATGCTCTCCGCTCAGAAAATCTGGAAGTTCTTGGAGTCAACGGGACTAAGCGGAGAACTTTGAACTCATTCTAAAGGGAGTTACAATGGACCAAAACTGGTCGACGTAGCTAGGGCTGACCTCGGCACTACACCCAACATAATAATAATAAAATAATAAAATATATTTAAAGAGATCTGGGTGTATGTTCATTTGTTCTGTGGCATCATTTATTCATTTACAACATCGTATATAGCAAAGTAATTGGGTCAGACCAACATTGATACTATAAACAATTTCAACTCACTCGCTTAGAAAATGTCCACGAGCGTGAAATTGCTGTGACAGTTATTTTGTATGTTTTCTAATATCCCATTGTATTTGACGTATTACGTAGTAGTAGTATTTTCTGCGACTTGCCTCATTTTTTAACCCCCGACATAAAAACGTGCGTTTGTCTGTGGCATCGTAGCTCCCGAACAAATGAACCGATTTTGATTTTGTTTTTTTTTTTATTTGAAAGGTGAATTAGTCGGGAGTGTTCTTAGCTATGTTTGATGAAAATCGGTCCAAGATGGTCGGGCTTTTTTAATTTTAATTTATATATTTATTTCTATGTTACATTTAATTTAGGGTTCCGTAGCGAAAAGGCAAGATAGAACCCTTATAACTTCGTCATGTCACAGACTAATTTTACTCAGGTACTATTGAAGCTATATGGCTGGAACTTCTGGTACCTCCTATTATTTTTGCATTAAACTATAGATTCGGCCTGTGTATCGATAATAATGCTTATTTAAATAGGCTTAGTAACAATTTTATTACATGTATATATATATATATATATATATATATATATATATATATATATATATATATATATATATATATATATATATATACACACACACATTACGGGATAGATACTCGCCAGAGAAATAAATATCTTGTCTAACAATAATATACTCGTAATATAGTTGCTTAATCTCATAGTAAACAATTGCATGTACGTCTTGAATTGGACTTGACCGTGTTTAGCGTTACTAAACTTGCCAACAATTATTATATTAATATTATGTTTAGATATATGTATATCTATGGTCTTACAAGTAAAAACATATCTTACCCAAGAATCAAATCCACAATATAAGACGAAGCAATCACTACCCGCTAATCTCATAGTGGCAAAAATACCGATTTCTTGAACTGAACTTTAAACCTACATATGCTCCATGTAGTTTCTAACATCAAATCTCCTAAAGTATCTGTCAAAAATATAGATTTATATTAGTTTACATATAAAAATATGCTCCTTTAAAGGTTTAAATGGACCTATTTGTATTTTACATGTTATTTATGTAAAATATGTGGAAAAAACCGGCTGTCGGCCTTGATAAGCTTCTATGTGTAGAACATAAAAGTTGTCAATAAACATTATGTTTATAATAATATAAGATTACCAGTTTCTAAAATGGACATCCAATTGGCGTCACGATTTGTGATAATATTTTAATTTCGTCCCTTCTTAAGAGCAATCTAACGAAGCTTTCTCACGTGTCAACGACTTTACTACTACGTATTACAAACATTCAGTTAAATAATCTGTGTATAATAGAACCTGAAGTATTGATTTTTAGAATTTTTGTCTGTTTATCTGTGCGTTTGTGCGCGCTAATCTCAGAAATAGCTTAACCGATTTGGGTGCGGTTTCGACTAATGTATTGTGATAAGCTTCACTTAACATTTACTGTTTGTTTCATTTCAGTCGGTTATATAAAATTGTACATGTAAGGGTCGATACATTGCCATAAGCTTTATATATTCAATGTCGGTACATCTACTTGCCTTGAATAATAAATATGTGACCAATTTCTTTGCGTTACTTAACTCACCAAAAATGATTGTGTCATGACTATTTATCATTTCATGTTAGTTTAACGGTTAGTATGGATACTTGTAGGTCGTTAGGTCTTGTATTCGAATCCCGGTTTGGGTAAATATTTACTTTATCAGTTACTGGATTTTTCAGCCACGTATTGACTAGCAACTCAGTGATACACCGTCTTCCATGCCTCGGAGAGCACGTAAAGGTTTTTCACCAGTCGAATTCCATGGGAATATTAGGATTAAAGTATGTTTAAATTTTTCTAGTATTGGCTTATTTGTTTCAGGGCCAACGCATGGGAAAGTGGTAGTATGCTATGTAGCTACATGGGCAGTGTACAGGCCAGGAGATGGAAAATTTGACCTGAGCAATTTGGAACCATCTTTATGTACGCATTTAGTTTACTCGTTCGCCGGTCTAGATACTACATTTACTATTAAGAGTCTAGGTATGTATAATTGCTATTTTTTTTACAAGCTTTTATTTAACTTACAATGTTTGTATGTATGTTTGTTCGGGTCAAATCTTGCAAGTGTATTTTAAAGTAGTTATCCTCAACCGATTGAGCTGTAATTTTGCTTACACGTTTACTTAAGATGACAATACATGGTTAGCTAAGTGACGTCATTCTAAATCCAACATGGCGGTCTTCCGACGATGGCAGTTTTTTTATGCACCCCATGATATCGATACCAAATAAAACGGGTTTGCTCAGAAGAATACGAATAAATACCTAAAAAGAAAAAATAAACTTTAAATTAAATGAAATCTATTTATTACATTAGACAATTTATATGATATAAAACCTTATTTTTAAAAATATTTATTTCATTACAAATATATAAATCTATTAAAAAATCTGTAGAAGTAATACGGATTCTTGCTTTATTAGTCTTCTAACTTCTGCACATTAATTTTGCTAAATAATATTGTTCTTATACGTATAGTTTGACTACTATTTATAATATAAATAAATTGATTTGAAAACTAATTTGTCTTCAAATAAAAGCACGTGTATAAAGCATATAAAAATTAATTTAATAAGTTTGTTTTGAAAACGCGAAGGTTTAAACTTTAATTTAGTTAAAAAATAAGTTAAAAATTGCAATTTGACTTCAAATATCTAATTTGTTCCTTTTTCATTTATCTTTAAATGTAATTCGATTCTCTATAAAAGTAAGTTAGAATAACTAAAGGTTTTTAAATATTTCTGTTTGGTTATAGATCCCTGGCAGGATTTGGAAAAAGATTATGGGAAAGCAGGATACAAACGCCTCGTCTCTTTAAAACAACGATATCCTCATCTTAAAGTGACCATAGCCATCGGTGGCTGGAATGAAGGCTCCGAAAAGTACTCAAAAATGGCTTCTACACCTGCAACTCGAGCCAAATTTATTGAAAGCGTCATGTATTTCTTGAAGTAAGTAAAACAATCAAAATAGTGCAGTAAGAAAAATATGCCCAAACAACTTCCAACATCTTGGCTAGTATAGATTTAAAATTTTTATTAATTTATTCCTGATACTTTTATATTTCATATTTCGAGTTTTTCGACCCAAACTACTACGCCCGCGTCTTATATGTGACATGAGTATAAATGGAAACACACAAAATAAACCAATCAATTAAAGGTAAATTCGGTATCTAGTTTGTCGATTGAGAAGCGAAGATTTATATTAATTTTAAGTTTGCGTTCATAATTATAAAGTAGTAGTAAGGAAAGAGAAAAAAGTTATTTATTCGTTTTTTCGTGATTTTTTCAATTTTTTACTTCATAAGAGACTTCCTTGGACTTCAACGAATATTTCAAAAAAAATAGCCGAATTGGTCCAGCCGTTCCCCAAATTTGCGTTTAGGCATTTATTTTTATTTATCATAAATAGAATAATTCATTTAAATTTACATAGCATTTGTTTAAACACTAAGACAAAACACAAATAGCGCAACAAACACCTATGATTTCACCTATGATATTCTTGTGCACTGCGGATTTATATTACTACATTCATATGTGACCATTTCTAGGATTTTTTCGTTTTTTTGTATAATGACTGATGCTCGAAAGTAGTCTCCTTCGATTTGAGTATAATCAATTTCTATTTTTTTTTATTATTTTCAGCACTCACAATTTCGACGGTCTTGATTTAGATTGGGAATATCCTACTAAAAGAGGAGGCAATCCAGAAGATAAAGCTAATTATGTAGCTCTGGTTAAGGTCTGTACATTTATACGTCTTAAATGATCTTGTAACTGGAATATCATACCAAAATTGCATAAACAATTGATTATTATTACTTACTACCGGCTCACCCTCGCTTCACTCGTGTTCACCTCTAGGAAAATAAAAATAAACCAATCCCACGAGAACCTTACATTTTTCTGAGATAAAAAGTAGCCTATATGTTATTCCAGATTATAATCTATATCAATGCCAAATTTCATTAAGATCCGTTCAGCCGTTCTGGCGTGAAAGAGTAAAAACATCCATACATACTCACAGACTTTCACATTTATAATATTATCTACTAGCAGATCCCGCGGCTTCGCTCGCGCTAAATCTGCAAAAATCTCTGAAAAGGTAGTTTCATAGAAACTTTCATTCCCTATAGAATGGATTTCGAAAAATGCTGAAACACGTATTTATTTAATTTTATAGAAGAGAACTACTATCAAGTTTCAAGTAATTTCTGATTACAAATATTTTTTTTTGGATTGTATTATAACGTGTTTTCCCGTGGAAATATCTCACGGTAAAAAGTAGCCTATGTCACTCTCCAGCCCTCCAACTATCTCAACATAAAAAATCACGACAATCTGTTTCGACGTCAAAGAAGGACAAACAAACAAACACACTTTTATTTAAGTAAATAGACATCAAATAATCGCATAAATATGTGAAAGTATTATCATACCATACTTACTCTTGCTACAATTTTCCATTGCAGGAACTGAAAGAGGCCTTTTGAGCCACGTGGCTACATAATAACAGCAGCTATGGGTGCCGGGAAGGAAACAATGGACAGCGCTTATGACCTCGCTAAGCTGAGTCGACATTTGGACTTAATTCATATGATGTGCTACGATTATCATGGTACTTGGGATAGAAATGGTAGGAGCCAATGCACCTTTACGAGGGACATCAGAAGAAGAGGTGTTGGAGTGTTGTAACGTAACTTATCTTTTTGTCTTCAACCGACTTCAAAAAGGAGGAGGTTCTCAATTCGGCTGTATTTTTTTATGTTTGTTACCTCAAAACTTCGGCATTTATTCACCGATTTGGACAATCTTTTGTTTGAAAGTAAATAATTCCAGTTTTGTCCCATTTAAATTTGAATAAAATAGCACCCTTAAGGGTAAAAAAATAGGTAATGAAAATTTTACCTACTTTCTAATGTCTACACTAAAAATGAAAAATAAAAGCTTAAAAAATTTAAAACTGACTTCAAAAAACACTAAAAAGTAAAAAATAATAATTGATTGGTAGTTTTCAAATACTATAATACCTAATCAGATATTTTCGAAGTCGGTGCCAGCCGATTGAAATCAAAGCACACCGACTCTGAAAATATCTGATTAGGTATTATAGTATATATACCAATATGTACCAGTCAGTTATTTTTAACATTTTAGTGTTTTTTTAGTGCTACTAATAAAAGCGAATTTTAGTTTGTTAGTCTTCATATAAAAATTGGCAACAAACTAATTTAAACGGCTTAAGCGAATAATTTATTGAAATACTTTCTTCTTATCTTACTACTGCTATGTTTACGCTAAAAGTGACGAAATAAAACTTAAAAAAAATAATAATAAATCTTCAAAAAAACAAAACACTACAAAGTGAAAAATAACTAATTGGTAGGTTTAATTTACTGTAGATAACTAATCTGATATATTCGAAGTCATTGTCAGCCGATAAAAATCAAAGCATACCGATTTCGAAAATATCTATAGTAAATGAAAACTACCAACCAGTTATTTTTTACTTTTTAGTGTTTTTTTTAGTTTTACTAATACAAGCGAATTTTTGTTATTCAGTCTTCTTATAAAAATGGCATCAATCTAACTTAAACGGCTTAAGCGAATATTTTATTGAAATACTTTCTTCTTACTTTGCTACTTCTATATCTACACAAAAATAGAAAAATAAAAGATTAAAAAACACTAAAAAGTAAAAAAATAACTAATTGGTACGTTTCATTTACTATAGATACCTAATCAGACATTTTCGATGTCAGTGCCAGCCGTTACATATCGAGGCACATCGATTTCGAAACCATCTGATTAGGTATTTAATAGTGTTTTTTAGCGTTACTAATAAAAGCGAATTTTAGTTTGTCAGTCTTCATATAAAAATTGGTACCAAACTATCTTATAGAGCTTTTAAGCGAATATTTTATTAAAATACTTTCTTCTTACTTTGCGACTACTATGTCTATACTAAAAATGGAAAAATAAAACGTAAAAAAAGTACGAGAAAAACCGGCTTCAAAAAAAAAAAGGAAAAAAACTAATTGGTTAGGTTTCATTTACTATACATACCTAATCAGATATTTTCTATGTCAGTGTCGGCCGATACAATTCAAAGCGATACAAAAAGATACAAATCACACCGACTTCAAAAATATCTGATTATGTATTATAGTAAATGAACACTACGACTCCCCTATTTTTTAATTTTTAGTGTTACTAATAAAAGCGAATTTCCGTTTGTCAGTCTTCATATAAAAATTCGCATAAAACTAACTTAAATGCCTTAGCGAATATTTTATAAAAAATACTTTTCTCCTTATTTTGCGACTATTATGTTTACACTAAAAATGGAAAAAATAAAAACTGACTCAAAAAAAGAATTTAATTGGTTGGTTACATTTCTATAGATACCTAATCAAATATTTTTCTAAATCAATTTCTGCCGATAAAATCATAGCACACCGACTTCAAAAATATCTGATAAGGTATTATAGTAAATGTAAACGACCAATCAGCTATTTTTTTTTTTACTTTTATTGTTTTTTTAGTGTTACTAATAAAAGCGAATTTCAGTTTGTCAGTCTTCATATAAAAATTCGCATAAAACTAACTTAAATGCCTTAGCGAATATTTTATTGAAATACTTTCTTCTTACCTTACTATTGCTATGTCTACACTAAAAATGACAAAACAAAAACTTAAAAAAAAAAATAACACCCGACTTCGAAAAAAAAAACACTGAAGTAAAAAATTTTTTAACTGAAATTGGGTAGTTTTCATTTACTATACATAAATACCCTAATCAGATATTTAGTTTTGAAGTCGGTGTGCTTTGATTTGTATTGGCTGGCACCGACTTCGAAAATATGTGAGTAGGTACCTGTAGTTAATGAAAACTACCAATCTGTTATTTTTTACTTCAGTGTTTTTTTTTTCGAAGTCGGGTGTTATTTTTTTTTTTAAGTTTTTGTTTTGTCATTTTTAGTGTAGACATAGCAATAGTAAGGTAAGAAGAAAGTATTTCAATAAAATATTCGCTAAGGCATTTAAGTTAGTTTTATGCGAATTTTTATATGAAGACTGACACACTGAAATTCGCTTTTATTAGTAACACTAAAAAAAACAATAAAAGTAAAAAATAGCTGATTGGTCGTTTACATTTACTATAATACCTTATCAGATATTTTTGAAGTCGGTGTGCTATGATTTATATCGGCAGAAATTGATTTAGAAAATATTTGATTAGGTATCTATAGAAATGTAACCAACCAATTAATTCTTTTTTTGAGTCAGTTTTTATTTTTTTCCATTTTTAGTGTAAACATAATAGTCGCAAAATAAGGAGAAAGTATTTTTATAAAATATTCGCTAAGGCATTTAAGTTAGTTTTTATGCGAAATTTTTATATGAAGACTGACAAACGGAAATTCGCTTTTATTAGTAACCTAAAAATTAAAAAATAGGGGAGTCGTAGTGTTCATTTACTATAATACATAATCAGATATTTTTGAAGTCGGTGTGATTTGTATCTTTTTGTATCGCTTTGAATTGTATCGGCCGACACTGACATAGAAAATATCTGATTAGGTATGTATAGTAAATGAAACCTACCAATTAGATTTTTTCCTTTTTTTTTGAAGCCGGTTTTTCTCATAATTTTTTTACGTTTTATTTTTTCCATTTTTAGTATAGACATAGTAGTCGCAAAGTAAAAAGAAAGTATTTTAATAATATATTCGCTTAAAAGCTCTATAAGATAGTTTGGTACCAATTTTTATATGAAGACTGACAAACTAAAATTCGCTTTTATTAGTAACGCTAAAAAACACTATTAAATACCTAATCAGATGGTTTCGAAATCGATGTGCCTCGATATGTAACGGCTGGCACTGACATCGAAAATGTCTGATTAGGTATCTATAGTAAATGAAACGTACCAATTAGTTATTTTTTACTTTTTAGTGTTTTTTAATCTTTTATTTTTCTATTTTTGTGTAGATATAGAAGTAGCAAAGTAAGAAGAAAGTATTTCAATAAAATATTCGCTTAAGCCGTTTAAGTTAGATTGATGCCATTTTTATATGAAGACTGACTAACAAAAATTCGCTTGTATTAGTAAAACTAAAAAAACACTAAAAAGTAAAAAATAACTGATTGGTAGTTTTCATTTACTATAATACGTAATAAGATATTTTCGAAATCGTGTGCTTTGATTTTTATCGGCTGACAATGACTTCGAATATATCAGATTACTTATCTACCGTAAATTAAACCTACCAATTAGTTTATTTTTCACTTTGTAGTGTTTTGTTTTTTTGAAGTTTTATTATTATTTTTTTAAGTTTTATTTCGTCACTTTTAGCGTAAACATAGCAGTAGTAAGATAAGAAGAAAGTATTTCAATAAATTATTCGCTTAAGCCGTTTAAATTAGTTTGTTGCCAATTTTTATATGAAGACTAACAAACTAAAATTCGCTTTTATTAGTAGCACTAAAAAAACACTAAAATCTTAAAAATAACTAATTGGTTCATATTGGTATATATACTATAATACCTAATCAGATATTTTCAGAGTCGGTGTGCTCTGATTTCAATCGGCTGGCACCGACTTCGAAAATATCTGATTAGGTATTATAGTATTTGAAAACTACCAATCAATTATTATTTTTTACTTTTTAATGTTTTTTGAAGTCAGTTTTAAATTTTTTTAAGCTTTTATTTTTTCATTTTTAGTGTAGACATTAGAAAGTAGGTAAAATTTTCATTACCTATTTTTTTACCCTTAGGGGTGCTATTTTATTCAAATTTAAATGGGACAAAACTGGAATTATTTACTTTCAAACAAAAGATTGTCCAAATCGGTGAATAAATGCCGAAGTTTTGAGGTAACAAACATAAAAAAATACAGCCGAATTGAGAACCTCCTCCTTTTTGAAGTCGGTTGAAGACAAAAAGATAAGTACGTACAACACTCAACACGTCTTCTTCTGATGTCCCTCGTAAAGGTGCATTGGCTCCTACCATTCTATCCCAAGTACCATGATAATCGTAGCACATCATATGAATTAAGTCCAAATGTCGACTCAGCTTAGCGAGGTCATAAGCGCTGTCCATTGTTTCCTTCCCGGCACCCATAGCTGCTGTTATTATGTAGCCACGTGGCTCAAACGCCTCTTTCAGTTCCTGCAATGGAAAATTGTAGCAAGAGTAAGTATGGTATGATAATACTTTCACAGATTTATGCGATTATTTGATGTCTATTTACTTAAATAAAATGTGTTTGTTTGTTTGTCCTTCTTTGCTGTCGAAACGGAGAAACAGATTGTCGTGATTTTTTGTGTGGAGATAGCCAACTATCCCTCCAAAGGGCTGGAGAGTGACATAGGCTACTTTTTACCGTGAGATAATTTCCACGGGAAAACACGTTATAATACAATCCAAAAAAATATTTGTAATCAGAATTACTTGAAACTTGATAGTAGTTCTCTTCTATAAAATTAAATAAATACGTGTTTCAGCATTTTTCGAAATCCATTCTATAGGGAATGAAAGTTTGTATGAAACTACCTTTTCAGAGATTTTTGCAGATTTAGCGCTAGCGAAACCGCGGGATCTGCTAGTAGATAATATTATAAATGTGAAAGTCTGTGAGTATGTATGGATGTTTGTTACTCTTTCACACCAGAACGGCTGAACGGATCTTAATGAAATTTGGCACAGATATAGATTATAATCTGGAATAACACATAGGATACTTTTTATCTCGGAAAAATGTAAGGTTCTCGTGGGATTGGTTTATTTTTATTTTCCTAGAGGTGAACACGAGTGAAACGAGGGTGAGCCGGTAGTAAGTAATAAAAATCAATTGTTTATGCAATTTTGGTATGATATTCCAGTTACAAGATCATTTAAGACGTATAAATGTACAGACCTTAACCAGAGCTACATAATTAGCTTTATCTTCTGGATTGCCTCCTCTTTTAGTAGGATATTCCCAATCTAAATCGAGACCGTCGAAATTGTGAGTGCTGAAAAAAATTAAAAAAAAATAGAAATTGATTTTACTCAAATCGAAGGAAACTACTTTCGAGCATCAGTCATTATACAAAAAAAAAACGAATAAATCCTAGAAATGGTCACATATGAATGTAGTAATATGAATCCGCAGTGCACAAGAAAATCATAGGTACATGTTGTTTGTTGCGCTATTTGTGTTTTGTCTTAGTGTTTAAACAAATGTTATGTAAAGTTAAATAAATTATTCTATTTATGATAAATAAAAATAAATGCCTAAACGCAAATTTCGGGAACGGCTGGACCGATTCGGCTATTTTTTTCAAATAATCGACCAAGTCCAAGGAAGTCTCTTAAAAAGTGAAAAATTGGAAAAATCACGAAAAAAACTATAAATCACTTTTTTCTCTTTCCTTACTACTACGTTATAATTATGAACGCAAACTTAAAATTAATATAAATCTTCGCTTCTCAATCGACAAACTAGATACCGAATTTACCTTTAATTGATTGGTTTATTTTATGTGTGTTTCCATTTATACTGATGTCACATATAAGACGCGGGCGTAGTAGTTTGGGTCGAAAAACTCGAAATATGAAATATAAACGTATCAGGAGTAAATTAATAAAAATTTTAAATCTATACTAACCAAGTGTTCGAAGTTGTTGGGGCATATCTTTCTTACTGCACTATTTTGATTGTTTTTACTTACTTCAAGAAATACATGACGCTTTCAATAAATTTGGCTCGAGTTGCAGGTGTAGAAGCCATTTTTGAGTACTTTTCGGAGCCTTCATTCCAGCCACCGATGGCTATGGTCACTTTAAGATGAGGATATCGCTGTTTTAAAGAGACGCGGCGTTTGTATCCTGCTTTCCCATAATCTTTTTCCAAATCCTGCCAGGGATCTATAACCAAACAGAAATATTTAAAAACCTTTAGTTATTCTAACTTACTTTATAGAGAATCGAATTACATTTAAAGATAAATGAAAAAGGAACAAATTAGATATTTTGAAGTCAAATTGCAATTTTTAACTTATTTTTTAACTAAATTAAAGTTTAAACCTTCGCGTTTTAAATAAAAACTTATTAAATTAATTTTTATATTCTTTATACACAAGGTTTTATTTGAAGACAAATTAGTTTTCAATCAATTTTTTATATTATAAATAGTAGTCAAGCTATACGTATAAGAACAATATTATTTAGCAAAATTAATGTGCAGAAGTTAGAAGACTAATAAAGCAAGAATCCGTATTACTTCTACAGATTTTTTAATAGATTTATATATTTGTAATGAAATAAATATTTTTTAAAATAAGGTTTTATTATCATATAAATTGTCTAATGTAATAAATAGATTTCATTTAATTTAAAGTTTATTTTTTCTTTTTTAGGTATTTATTCGTATTCTTCTGAGCAAACCCGTTTTATTTGGTATCGATATCATGGGGTGCATAAAAAAACTGCCATCGTCGGAAGACCGCCATGTTGGATTTAGAATGACGTCACTTAGCTAACCATGTATTGTCATCTTAAGTAAAACGTGTAAGCAAAATTACAGCTCAATCGGTTGATGATAACTACTTTAAAATACACTTGCAAGATTTGACCCGAACAAACATACATACAAACATTGTAAGTTAAATAAAAGCTTGTAAAAAAAATAGCAATTATACATACCTAGACTCTTAATAGTAAATGTAGTATCTAGACCGGCGAACGAGTAAACTAAATGCGTACATAAAGATGGTTCCAAATTGCTCAGGTCAAATTTTCCATCTCCTGGCCTGTACACTGCCCATGTAGCTACATAGCATACTACACTTTCCCATGCGTTGGCCCTGAAACAAATAAGCCAATACTAGAAAAATTTAAACATACTTTAATCCTAATATTCCCATGGAATTCGACTGGTGAAAAACCTTTACGTGCTCTCCGAGGCATGGAAGACGGTATCACTGAGTTGCTAGTCAATACGTTGGCTGAAAAATCCAGTAACTGATAAAGTAAATATTTACCCAAACCGGGATTCGAATACAAGACCTAACGACCTACAAGTATCCATACTAACCGTTAAACTAACATGAAATGATAAATAGTCATGACACAATCATTTTTGGTGAGTTAAGTAACGCAAAGAAATTGGTCACATATTTATTATTCAAGGCAAGTAGATGTACCGACATTGAATATATAAAGCTTATGGCAATGTATCGACCCTTACATGTACAATTTTATATAACCGACTGAAATGAAACAAACAGTAAATGTTAAGTGAGCTTATCACAATACATTAGTCGAAACCGCACCCAAATCGGTTAAGCTATTTCTGAGATTAGCGCGCACAAACGCACAGATAAACAGACAAAAATTCTAAAAATCAATACTTTAGGTTCTATTATACACAGATTATTTAACTGAATGTTTGTAATACGTAGTAGTAAGTCGTTGACACGTGAGAAAGCTTCGTTAGATTGCTCTTAAGACGGGACGAATTAAAATATTATCACAAATCGTGACGCCAATTGGATGTCCATTTTAGAAACTGGTAATCTTATATTATTATAAACATAATGTTTATTGACAGCTTTTATGTTCTACACATAGAAGCTTATCAAGGCCGACAGCCGGTTTTTTCCACATATTTTACATAAATAACATGTAAAATACAAATAGGTCCATTTAAACCTTTATAGGAGCATATTTTTATATGTAACTAATATAAATCTATATTTTTGACAGATATTTTAGGAGATTTGATGTTAGAAACTACATGGAGCATATGTAGGTTTAAAGTTTAGTTCAAGAAATCGGTATTTTTTGCCACTATGAGATTAACGGGTAGTGATTGCTTCGTCTTATATTGTGGATTTGATTCTTGGGTAAGATATGTTTTTTACTTGTAAGACCATAGATATACATATATCTAAACATAATATTAATATAATAATTGTTGGCAAGTTTAGTAACGCTAAACACGGTGAAGTCCAATTCAAGGATTACATGCAATTGTTTACTATGAGATTAAGCAACTATATTACGAGTATATTATTGTTAGACAAGATATTTATTTCTCTGGCGAGTATCTATTATCCCGTAATGTATATATATATATATATATATATATATATATATATATATATATATATATATATATATATATATATTACATGTAATAAAATTGTAACTAAGCCTATTTAAATAAGCATTATTATCGATACACAGGCCGAATCTATAGTTTAATGCAAAAATAATAGGAGGTACCAGAAATTCTAGCCATATAGCTTCAATAGTACCTGAGTAAAATTACCCTGTGACATGACGAAGTTATAATAGTTCTATCTTTTTCTTTTCTCTACGGAACCCTAAATTAAATGTAACATAGAAATAAATATATAAATTAAAATTTTAAAAAGCCCGACCATCTTGGACCGATTTTCATCAAACATAGCTAAGAGAACACTCCCGACTAATTCACCTTTCAAATAAAAAAAAACAAAATCAAATCGGTTCATTCGTTCGGGAGCTACGATGCCACAGACAAACGCACGTTTTTATGTCGGGGGTTAAAAAATGAGGCAAGTCGCAGAAAATACTACTACTACGTAATAACGTCAATACAATGGGATATTAGAAAACATACAAAATAACTGTCACAGCAATTTCACGCTCGTGGACATTTTCTAAGCGAGTGAGTTGAAATTGTTTATAGTATCAATGTTGGTCTGACCCAATTACTTTGCTATATACGATGTTGTAAATGAATAAATGATGCCACAGAACAAATGAACATACACCCAGATCTCTTTAAATATATTTTAGTATTTTATTATTCTTATGTTGGGTTGCCGAGGTCAGCCCTAGCTACGTCGACCAGTTTTGGTCCATTGTAACTCCCTTTAGAATGAGTTCAAAGTTCTCCGCTTAGTCCTGTTGACTCCAAGAACTTCCAGATTTTCTGAGCGGGGAGCATCTGTATTTCTTCCGGTTGCATAATATGCTGCCCTAGATAGATACTCCTGCGGTGCATGAGTGGATCGCACGAGCAGAGGATGTGCATAGCAGTTTTCCTCTGTCTCATGGCATAGTCTGCACACTGCGGTCTGAGCCGAGGGTAAACATATGTTTATTGAGTTTGCAGTGACCAGTAAGTATTCTGGTTACTGCACTGGTTTTTATACTTGTTGAGTTGAAGCAACTCTTTTGTAAACGTTTTGCGATATCCCTTAATTAGCGCTTTAAGAGTGTGTTTGTCCAGAAGTGGATTGCCACTCTTGAAGTGCTTGGCGATTGCAGTGAATTTTGAGAATTGAATAGGCATGTTGTTTTGCAATACCACCAATGGCTCGGGGCCACATTCTAGGGTTTCAGCGCCCCTTCTTGCCAATGCATAAGCCTTTTCATTCCCATCTATGCCTGAGTGACCATCTGAGGGAACTCTGTTTGGGTGTGACCAGGACATTCAGATTATCCATACAGTCTTTGACCAACTTAGAGTTGGTCTCAAGAGAATCTAAAGCCAAAAGTGCTGCTTGGCTATCTGAGTTGATGTAGATATTTTGGTTTCTAAGCTTTCTCTCCAGGATGACTTCAGCACATTTGTTTATGGCGAAGACCTCAGCTTGAAAGATGGTGGCCTCCTTGCCCAGATTGCACTCATGTCAAATCTAGGCTTTAAAGCCATAATATAAGGCAATATATTGTATCTATACTAATATAATAAAGAGGTAAAGTTTTGTGAATTGTGAGTTTGTAAGTTTGTGATGTTGTAGGGAGTAATCTCTGGATCTTACTAAACCGATTTGGATGGAATTTGGTAAGAAGATAGGTTGAGTCCCTGGAAAAGTCATAGGATACTTTTTTATCTTAGAAATCATCCCTTAGGGGGGTAAAAATGGGGATGAAAGTTTTGTATGGGGAATCAACCTAGGGACGAACCCGAGCGAAGCGATGGTGAGTCGCTAGTAGTCTATATATGTATAACCTATACAGATAAATAAAATTGAAGTGTCTGTTTGTAATGTCAAAATAACAGCTTCAACTAAACGCAATATGAGAGTATACACGGTACTAATAGAAAAACAAAAACAATTTTTTAAATTTTTTGTCTGTGTGTTCCGGCTATCTCCGACACGACTGGACCGATTTTGAGGGCGCTTTCACTAGCAAAGAGCTGTGGTTATAAGGAATAACTTAAGCTACTTTTATTTTAGAAAAAGAATCAAGGTTCCGCGCAAGATAATTAAAACCCATGAAATTGGGAATAAAATCGTACTCTAGTTATGCACCCGAGTGAAGCGAGGGTAAATAACTAGTATCTTATAGTATTAAATAAGCAATTTTTGCATATGTAAATACATATAAATTTTCCTGTATCTCAGAGACGGTTCTAACGATTTCTATCAAGTTTGGATTAGATAAGGTTTCGCTTTTTAAGTTTATCTACGAGTATATAAGGAAAGAAAACGCAAATTTTTCGCACCCATGTTTTAGTAATATAAATGTTTTGTGCAGGGGGAGTAGAATCTGTAACTTACGGCGTAGAAATAAATACTTAACAGACGGTCGTTCAAGGTTAGCGAAACTTTTACTGGCTTTTGGTTCGGTGTTTATTTTAAATCAAGACGTTTTGCAATGGAGCGTGACTGGAATTTATTTTCGAATTGAATTGAGACCTCGGACTATGAATTCTAATCTTCACTTACGATACTTTAAATTGAAGCATTTGTTGAATAAACCTTCATGCAGTGAGGAGATAAAGGGTTATATATATATATATATATATATATATATATATAATATATATATATATATATATATATATATATATATATATATATACCAACTTCAAATAAGATGACTCAATTCACCTGTATGTTTTTAAAAATAAGTCAAGTGCGAGTCGAATTCGCTCACGAAGGGTTTTCGTACCATAGCTCATGTACTTTTTATTAATGTGACTTCTATTTACTCTACGTATGTGGTATATTAACTTCGATGATTGATTTTTATTTTTTTATTTTTATTGTTGTTATGGCGGCAATAGAAATATACACTCTGTAAAAATTTCATCTCTCTACATATTACGGTAATGAGATACAGCCCTCTGACAGACAGACAGACGGACAGTGGAGGCATATTAATAGCGTTCCTTTGGCATGCTCAACGGCAATGCTCTCGTAAAAGGTACTACTGTGAACTTTAACTTAACATTGGCGATCGATTAACCACAGAATAATTAAAGAATACGTTAAAAAAAATTTAATTGATTCAATAAATTACAAAATATTCATAGCCATTATTGAGAAACTATTATTACAAAACATTAACTGTAACCCGCGGTTTTGTGGTAGTTTGACTAATGTTTTAAGTAATTTTCCCAATATTTAAGTATTTTATATATTAAACTAGCAAACCTGACCACGCGTTGCTGTGGCACACTTATAATTTTGCTTAATATGAAAATGATTAATTTTAAAGTAAAAAAAAAATAATCGGGATAAAAACTATCATAAAAGTTGGAACAAATCACACATTTAAAAAAAAATACGTTTAGATAGGATAATTAGTTCCGGAGACAAACATTGTGACACGGGAGTTTTTATATTTTATATTTATTTCAACTTATATTAAGAATAATAGGTAAACCAAACGAAGCGGTTTCAAGCCTGAGTCTCAAGATTTTCACTTGCGAGGCTTATTTTCAATATAATTAAGTGAAAGAAAACACTATGAAGAAACTCTCATATCTGAGAAAGTCCAACCAGTTTTCGAAACATATCTATCCACCAACACGTATAAGACCAATGCAGTGCATTATACTCAAATGGGACGATAAAATATCTGATTTATTATTTACTATTTTTAATTAACCAACTAAGCAAAAAGAGTTATAAGTTTGATATGTATGTATGTCCATTGTGCATTTGCTTGTGACATCGTAGTTCCTAAATAGATGTATTTATATTATTTCTATAGCAATCTTAATTACATTTTTTTTTAGTTAAATATATTTGCTGTTCAAAATATACGCCTTTTCCAAAGAATGTAGGAAAATGCTAAGTGTAATTATATTATAAGTATATACATACATAGATGAAAAGTAAGGCAACCTTTCCTGTTAATAAGTCATTTAATAGTATTAATTATACCAGTCATTACTAACACTTGTTCAGTAATCAACATAATTAGTCATTAATAATAGAATTTACATATGTACATATATACTTCCTTCCTTATTTATAACACAGATATTATAATATTCGTTCAAGTACCCAATTCCATATAAAAACAATATTAAATGGGCAAAACCATGACGAAGATTAGTAAAAAATAATAAGATAGAAAAATTCAATAACTTAAACTAAAAGTTCGTTTAAATAGTTGGAATTTTCTTGTAACAGATTCGATTGCTGCGACTAATTTAATTGAATCTAACAAAGTGAGTACTGAGAACTACTGTCGGGTCCACACGCTTGATATTTTCCACGACCACAAATCTCTACAAACGCACAAACAATTACAATACAAGAAATTTCCTCAAATTTCCCCTGATGTGGTCAAAAACTGACATGGATCGGAAACGGCCACAAGTTGATACTTTGCAAGCCTACAAGAGCCAAACTAAGCGCCCACTTCATATGTTTGAATTTGTGATGGACTGTCCGTGGCTTGACAAGCGTGTGGATCCAGCATAATAATTCTATTACCTATACCCAAACTCAAGGTATGGGACCCACTTACCACAAGCTGTCTAAACAAGGCCCTAAAATTCTTAGGACATATTATGTGGTCACTTAAGCATTTTCTAGAGAGGATGTAAGACTTTGTAATGTTAAAAGAATGCCAAACAGATACATCTATACTTCCATACTTAATATTTTAAAATGTAAAAGTGTTTGTTTGTTTGTCCTTCTTTTTACGTTGAAACGGAGTGACAAACAGGCGTGGTTTTTTGTGTGGAGATAGTTGGAACACTGGAGAGTGACATAGGCCTATTTTTATTGCGAGAGATTATCTAATTCCCACAATAACACGTTATAATACAAACCCAAAAAAATGTGGTCTGAATTAATTGAAACTTGGTATTAATGGTCTTCAATAAAATTAAATTATTACATATTTTAGCATTTTTTCAACTTCATCCTATTAAGGGGGTAAAATAGGGGAAGTTTATATGAACTTCCTTTTTTAGAGATTTCCTTTTGTAGTTTTTTAGCGCGAGCCATGGCCGCGGTTTTTTGCTAGAAAAATATAGATTGTTGGTGGTCAATTTATGCATGAATCTCGTTTAGTTTTCAGAAAGAAAGCAGTTTCCAACCTTATTTGAGGCCTTCTTTGAGTGCAACTTGTAATGACCACGTTTTGGCCTCAGTTTTTGTAGTTAACAATTACCTTGTTGTGCCAGCGGTCCCGCGGGTTTCGAGTTTTCCGCCTGGGAGCAATTTTCATTTGTTGTGATGACCACGAATGCTTACACTCCAGTCAATGGGTGTTTATATTTATAATATTGGTATGTATTTTAAACTTATATGTATGTAGTGTATCAACTATCTGGTTTCCATAACACAGGCCTTGTTGCTTACCATGGAACCTAGAGTGGTGCTGTGTGTTAATGTCTCCAACATATTTTAAACTTGCCCTAGTACAATTTTTAGCTCCATTGTCCCTTAAATAGTTACAAGAAATAAATTTTAATTTAATATAATATTATTAAATAGAGTGTAACCCTTGGGTGAAAGTTGATGGTAAATGCCACCATGAGAACGTTGAGCTACGGTTTGGTGAGACGTTTTCCTTGAGAAGACAGTGGGCGCAATGAAAAAGAGAGCAGTTTCACGTATCGCTGACTCGACCAGACTAAAAGAAAAAATCGTAACGCGGACATAGCTAGGGAAAACGAAGATGAAAAAGGCAATTAAATTACAATAACAATCCATGCCATTACCATGTGCCTCAGGATAAAAATTACATATATTTCCGAACATAAATATTTTTGTATTTTTATTAGCCCTGTGTAGGTAGATCGGAGTTACCTGTGGCCATGCGAGTGCATCGCGGGCGAGAGGTTCTGAAAAAACTTGTGGTTAAAGTACCTTGAACCAAGGTGATTTTTATTACATAATAAATTTGCATTTATGCACAACTAAACATTAAAATTAATATAAACAAATAAAATTATAATTATATTTTGTTGAATAAATGGAATGCCTTTTTTGTTGACTTGAATGTCCAAAGGACCCAAATGAGCTTCTCACTCAAAGATCTTGCAGCCTACCCAGTAAAAGAGTTTTCACAATCCACCTCCAATGGTCTTCAATCATCAATATAAGCTCGATGGGACCAAGTTATTGTTACTAAAACTAAATCATTAATAAATATCTTTATCTAACATTACATTAGTAAATATCTATGCATATAATAAAAGTGTAGCTGATCGCTGTCTGTAACATGGAAGATATTTTTGGAGAAAAACTATACAACACAAAACATTTTTAGAATTTTTGTCTGTTTCCTCTGTGCGCGCCCTATTCTCAGACACGGCTAAACCAATTGGGGTACGGTTTTCACCTAAACGTATTGTGGTAAGGCTTTAAGCTTCACGTAAAGGTAGTGGTGAGCCCCCATGGGTAACGCGCCTCTACTTTGGTAAACCGAGTGAAAGCTGGTTTCCAAATCCCGGGGCCCCCTCACTCTGGTCACCCTCCGAATATTTCCCTGCCGGATCACCTCCTAATATTTTTCATGTGCCGACTCATTTCTAACTTGATTACCCTTGCCTTACAGTGAAGGAAAAACATTTTTGAGGCAACCTGGCATGTCCTGAGAGAACCAAGCAAGTTTTCGAAAGACATGTGAAAATTCGCTAACCCACACCTTGGGCCAGCTGTGGTGGACTATAGGCCTGATTCCCACTCATATTGAAGGGAGGCCCGTGGCCCGTGGGATTGTTAAAAAGGGTTTTGAATACAAGCTTTCACTTAACATTTTAGTAGGTTAATTTGTTGTTATTACGATCCGTTCACTAAATAAAAAAGGTAAGTCAATTTTAGGAATAACCTATGGACAAACCCGAGTGAATCGGATACTAATTACTAAATTGAAGAGTGAATTTGGGAATCAAATTTTATATTTAGGTTTGTTTTTTTAAGTTTAGCCTTTTTGGAAAAAACACATTTTTTATATCTTTCGCGGTAAAAAACGTCTATAACTAAGAAAAAATAAATGTTGTTTTGTGGTATTTACGTTCTTCACTGAAGGAGTCGACCTCATGTTTTTGACCTATTTCTTAAAGGTAAGGTCAAGGCCAGTATTTACCAAATTAATCAAGTGGTTTTAATTGCGAGCTTCGTATGTTATCGTATAATGCGGTCCTCAATGACCACTGGAAGATACAGGGAAAATTTTGAGGCATCAAATAACCTTCAAATTAGACGGCAAATGGACGAAATAACTGTTTGACCTTATACTGCCTTCCTCCCTCTATCCCATAGGACAAAGCGAGAAGATGATAAAATGTTTCAAAAATTGTACGAACTTTACTTTATAAACGCTTTAAGATTATCCCTTTAAAGTTTAAAATAAATCTCCAAGTATTGTACAAATTACTAAGTGCGTCTGTAGTAATATTCGCAGTGTGGGAAAATAATGAGAAACTAGTTTGTTTTTGAATACAAATAATTTAATTTCCATGTGACTTTATGTAACCTTAAGCAAGACGCTTAGTTTCGGTAATATTAAACCTATGAACCATATAATATATATTTTTGCTTTAGCTAATTTTGATGTAGTTTACTGTTTGATAGCAGTTATAAATGCTATTATGAAATATTAGCCATATAATTTATGATCCATACGAATACAGACGACGGCTAAAATAGAAGCCTTTCACTTACCGCCACCAGACATTTGTCCCCTCCATAACAGACACCAAGCCAGCCACTATTACCAGTACACAACCAGTTTTCTCCATAACTGCTTTAATTAGTAATAAACTATAAATAATTTTGATAAAACTTTATAATTTTAAACTAACACGTCGTTTACAACAGCACATTCTTCCAGACTGTGTTGTTTGACAGTTACCTGCACTAACTTACGTTAATTTTTCAATTACAAACAAAATTATACCATAGTTTTATGTATATAACGTTTAAGTTTCAATGTATGGTTTGAAACTATCCTTTAGGATAAATATAAGGAAAAATAAACTTTACGATTGTCATATAAGATTCAATTTTCTAAAGACGCGGCTTTAGACGATCCAGTTGACCACTCACATTTAAAAGTTATGCGAAATTAAGTATTATTTCCACCACATAGAGTACCTTTTAGAGCGATAAAGCATAGAACAGGTTTCATTGTAAGAGCGCTGTTGAAAGTAACTTAGCGTTCCACTAAGAAATCGTAGTGTAAATCTATACGTATAATAAAAATTCTGAGTCGAATCTGTACACTGAAATTTTTTGGAAAATCTTTATTGAAATAGTCATTCTTATCGATACAGAGGCCGAATCTATAGTTTTTAGAAATTTTGGTCTAGCTAGGTCTGTGACTGCATCCCGAAAAACCACCTGTAACAGATTTTGAATGACATTTGGTAGGATGATAGCTGGTTAACATTCCGGGTTAACATGTAGGATACTTTTTTACTTGCGGGAAAATATCTCATCTATGACCTAAACGTTAAAACGTAACTAGGGACGAACACGAGCGAAGCGAGGGTGAGTCCGCTAGTATAATTAAAAGGGGAATGAAATTAACATTATTCGTAAATTATGTCAGACCTTTTTCAAAGTAAGTTTAATTATAAAAGTTACGAAAATGGTCACTTCATTGTTTTCTAGGATAAATATAGTTGGAATTCGAGCTCTCGTTACTCCATGCCCCATGAAAGTTTGTCATATGGGATTCACTGAGTAAAACAGCCAGTTTAGCATTTCTCACGTAAATCTAATCTATACTAATATTCTAAAGAGGTAACAGTTTTTGTAAGTTTGTGAGATTGTGAGTTGTGGACGTTTTGTAGGGAGTAATCTCTGGATCTACTGAATCGATTTAGATGAAATTTGATAAGAGGATAGTTTGAGACCCTGGAAAGGACATAGGATACTTTTTATCCTGGAAATCATCCCTTAAGGGTCTAAAAATGTAGATGCACGCTTGTATTGGAAAGGGGGGCAAGGTAGGGACGAACACGAGCGAAGCGAGGGTGATTCGCTTAGTAATATATATTCTATAGTGACATGCTTGCTGTAAAGCATTCGAATCGCCGGGAACCAAAGAAGCAAAATAAAATGCGTGTATTTACATATCTTATAGTATATACATACATACATACATATAATTATTATATAAGTAGGCAAAGACAGGCAATTGTAGTAAGTCCTTTTTACCCTAGTACTAGACACGGACCTTACGTCAAACGCTAGGGTGATCATAGCTCACTACGCTGGCCAAGGTCGGGTTGGTGGACTTCACCTATCTTTCAGAAACTTGCTAGGTTCTTTTCAGACATGCAGACATAACGTTTTCTTTCACCGTGAGACAAGTGGTTATCATGTCGGCAATTATTTGACACATGAAAATATTAAAGGTGCGAGACCCGGGATATGACCCGTTTCACTTAGCTTACCCAGCGAGCGCATTACCACTGGGCTACTACACGGCCTTAAATATTTTTAATTAAAACGTTTCAATGCCGATGAAGATCTCATTAATAATAAAGGCTGCCTTTTCCTTTGGCAATGAATCTTTCAGTTTGCTCTACCTTGGCATTTTGTGTAGTATATTTAATGAAATATTCCACAACGGTTAAGGAGTGACGCAGATACTCCCTATGATAAAGTAAGTATATTATGTTTTATTGGGGGGGACGCCATTTATTTGACGCACGTTATCCAGTTTAAGCAAATATATATCCTATACATGTGAAAGTATGTCTGTCTGTTACCATTTCAAGCTTAAATCGCTAATCATATTTTGAATAAAAATTTTGCCAGGACATAGAATGCATCCTGAGGGTCAATGGACTACTTTTGATCCCCGCTCACTTACTACGCGAGCGAAACCACCGTCCGAAACTTGTCAACTATAAATAATACTCGGTATACCCAGCTAATGCTATAATCTTTATTACGCTGAACCAACAAAATTCCTTCATT